>SJYV01031888.1:0-40427 GCA_006410875.1 Neotragus pygmaeus | reverse complement strand
GGGGCATGGCCACCCAGCTCCATGGACACCCTCTTCACAGAGTTTGCTGCGTGGTGCAACAGGACCTGGGAGCAGACAGAGGATGCTGTGAGCGCCCAATCAACAACAGGGACCGGTAAGGCTTTGTTTCAAAAAAGAACCCATAGAGGAGGAAGCCAAGTACACAGCAGTGTATATGGGATGACAGTTTGCATAAGAAACGGGGGAAATTATATATATATAATATACATACTTGCTTATATTTGATAAACATGGAGAAGATGACAAGAAACTAAAAATAATTATGTATAAAAGGGAGGAAACCAGGGATGGGGTAAGGGTGAAACTTCTGAATATAAGCATGTTTATATTGCCCTGATTTTTGAACCATGTCAGTGTGTGACCTACTCAGAAAATTATAAACAGGCTTAACAATCACAGAGGATAATAGGATAGGATAATAAAATCACTCAGAACCCGAGAACCCCTAGTTTGCCACTGATAAAATCCTAAGGTATATCTATCCAGAATTTGGCTATATACACAGAGGGATATGTACTTTTTTAAAAAAAACAACTTTATATTTTATATTGAAGTATAGCTGATTAATAATGTGATTAATAATGCTGATTAATAATAGTTTCAGGTGGACAGCAAAAGGACTCAGCCACACACATGCATGTATCCATTCTCCCCCAAACTCCCCTCCCATCCAGGCTGCCACATAACGTTGACCAGAGTTCCCTGTGCTAGACAGTAGGACCTTGCTGCTTATCCATTTTACATATAGCAGTGTGTACATGTCCATCCCAAAGTCCCTAAGTATCCCTTTCCCTAAGTCCGTGAGTCTATTTCTATTTTGTAAATAAGTTCACTTATATCATTTCTTTTTAGATTCCTCATGTAAGGGATGTCATACAATGTTTGTTTCTCTGACTTCACTCAGTATGACAGTCTCTTAAATCCATCCATCTTGCTGAAAATAGCATTATTTCATTCATTTTAGTGGCTGAGTTATATTCCATTGTATATATGTACTATATCTTCTTTATCCATTTATTTGTTGATGGACACTTAGGTTACTTCCATGTTTTGCCTACTGTAAATAGTGCTACTATGAACATAGGGGTGTATGTATCTTTTCAAATTATAGTTTGGTCTGGATGTATGCCCAGGAGTGGCATTGCTAAATCATATGGAAACTCTTTTTTTCAGTTTTTTAAGGAACCTCCATACTGTTTTCCATAGTAGCTGTACCTATTTACATTCCCACCAACAGTGTAGGAAGATTCCCTTTTCCCCATACCTTCTCCAGCATTTATTGTTTGTAGACTTTTTAATGATGACCATTCTGACTGGTGTGAGTAAACCTATTTCTTTATGGGACTCAAGATAGCTATTTTCTTTAGAAATTTTAAGAAATGCTCTTTGCCAGGCCATTGGTTTTCCCGACTCGGCTTGGTCTCAGGTCACTTGCCTCCACGTGTGTCCCCTGACTGAGTCTTCTTCCCACTCAGCACCCATGATGAGAGCTTGAACCTGACTCTGGCGCCTGCTGCCTACAATCCTGCTACGTCCTGAGTTCTTTCTGTTCCCATTCCCCCTGCTGACCCTCTCGGGACTTCAGCCTCCAAAGCCTTAAAAAGGGAGCATGACTGCCCAGCTTACCTTTCTATGAGACATTGGCCCTTGGCCACTGGTCAGCCCCTAATCTGTTTTCCTCAGGTCAAATACCCATTCATTGCTGAATTCTCTGTGGGGAGCAGACGAGGCACTCTGTCCCCTCCACAGGCCCCAGGAGGGGCGGTCCCCCTGGAAGGGTAAGGGCAGGGCCGCATCTCCAGAAGAGGCTGACCGATGGGGGTTCAGTTAGAGGCAAGATTCTATGTGCCAAGATCCAGAGCTGAGCCACTGATTCTCTGCAAAGATCAGCTCCGAAGAGGCGGATGGTATGGAGAATGGCTACTTACTGGTGATTCCTCTCACACTTCCCTCTAAACCACTTGGAGCGAAGCACTGTCCCGTGTAAATAACTTAAAAGGACAGTTGGACTTGGAAGGAATGCGGTCAACATGTTCCTGGGGGTTTGTCCATTGGGGACAATTTGCTGAGCAAAGTGAGTGGCTGGCCTTTGCCCAGTGTCTGGGTACTTCTCTGGCTTCAGTGGAAAGGTTTATAACCCTTCTTCTCCCAAGCCTTTTTCTTTTTCTCTAACGACTCTGAAACTCTCTGAGAATAAGGTTGCTCTGCAAGATCCCTGGATCAGGGTGGTAGCACTTTATGGATCTAAAAATTCACGCTTCTGAAATGAATGAGTGACAGGCTTCCCAAGTATGAGTTTGTGGCATGACAAACATGGTTATGGCTGGGAATTACTAAAATTAGTTTATTTTCTCCTGCTTCTTATGGTGTCCAAAAAATGACCAGTTTCACCAAAACTTTCAGATTAGGTTTTTACTATTTTAATCTGATACGTTTATGTACTTCTCTAATATAAGCATATGCATGTATGTATGTAAACACTAGCAGCAAAAATGTTTACTATCTGGAGAGAAACACCATAACTGAGAACTTTTGTTCTACTCTGCCTTTTTCCTGTTTTAAACATTTAAAAGGATAAAGAGAAATGCACTCATAGGCACACAAGTGAGGTTTTGGGGAAAGAACTTTTCAACATATAAGGGAGAAGAAAGCTAGGGGAAAAAATGATGTTTTTGTTTCTGTGAGCACCGAAGAATTGATGCTTTTGAACTGTGGTGTTGGAGAAGACTCTTGAGAGTCCCTTGGACTGCAAGGAGATCCAACCAGTCCATTCTGAAGGAGATCAACCCTGGGATTTCTTTGGAAGGAATGATGCTAAAGCTGAAACTCCAGTACTTTGGCCACCTCATGCAAAGAGCTGACTCATTGGAAAAGACTCTGATGCTGGGAGGGACTGGGGGCAGGAGGAGAAGGGGACGACCGAGAATGAGATGGCTGGATGGCATCACNCAAACAGTCCATTCTGAAGGAGATCAGCCCTGGGATTTCTTTGGAAGGAATGATGCTAAAGCTGAAACTCCAGTACTTTGGTCACCTCATGCGAAGAATTGACTCATTGGAAAAGACTGATGCTAGGAAGGATTGGGGGCAGGAGGAGAAGCGGACGACAGAGGATGAGATGACTGGATGGTGTCACTGACTCGATGGATGTGAGTCTGAGTGAACTCCAGGAATTGGTGATGGATAGGGAGGCCTGGCGTGCTGAGATTCATGGGGTCACAAAGAGTGAGACACGACTGAGGAACTGAACTGATAAATTATATTGGTTTTATGTAAAGAATTAAATTATCTACAAATCTTATTTCTATCTCTTTTTAAATATTTTTAATCTCCTTCTTACTTTATTTTACTTTCAGGACCTCCAATAGACAGTTGAGGTTGTTGAATAGAATAACTGATAATTTCTATATTCTTTCAGGTTTCAAAGAAAACTTTTACTCTTTTACTAGAAAAATCTTATACTTAGGGGTTTCTGTTGCTACTTTTGTTAGTTTTTTTTTCTTCTTTTCTCTTTTTAATGTTAACATTCTTTATCAGGTTAGAGATATCTTCTGCTTCTAGTTTTCTAAGAGATTTGGTGTTGAACATTATCTAACATTTTTTTCTATATCTATTGAAATGGCACTGTATTTTCTTTTTTTTCCCCCCAAAGTAAGTAAATCAACCTGCATTTTCCTAGTTGTTCATGATAGTATCATATTCTTTGTATATTCCAAGATTTCATTTTATTTGATTTCTGTAAAGTTTATATTTACCTTATTTCTGGAGAAGCAAGAAAAATTAGCATCTGTTTTCTGTGTATGCTCAGTCGTATCTGACTTTTTGTGACCCCATGGACTGCATCCCACCAGGCTCCTCTGTCCACTGGAATTATCCAGGCAAGAATATTGAAGTAGGTTGCCATTTCCTCCATCAGTTTTCTCTATTCTCACCCAAAATACTGTATTTATGTTCAGTGGTATCTGGATTGAGTGAATGAAACATAAATTATAATTCTGACATTAGGCTCCATTCACTCAGCAAATGAAGAAAAAGAAGAAAGTTTGAAAATGTAAATTGTTAGGAGGGAGCAGAAATGTAGTCTTACTGTATCTTTATTATATTGGTGTGGTCAACAAGATGTATGGTCCCCAAAGTATCCTTTAAGTGCAGGATAATACTTGGGACAAAATAATTGCACTAACTACTTTCTTCTATCCAAGACTTCACTCTTTAGTACACTTTCAATTTTCACTGATTGAGCAAGCTTCTCACATATAATATTTCTAGTATCAGTGCACTTAGTATAGGAAAAGTATTCATAATGTATGTATCCACAATACATCTTATCACTTATGACACTTGTATTTCTTGTGAACCTGAAAGAGAAAATAAAGAATTACACTTGGCAAGTCAAATATCTGAAAAACAGTCCCAGAAAAAAAAAAAATCACTTTTCCAGCATATCACTGCTCCTATGGTCTGTGTTATCTAAAATAAATTTTAATTATTATTTAGAATGGAAAGTGTCCAAGTTACTTATTTTTATGGACAAATGTCCAGTGTTGCACACTGCCTGATTTCTCTCAGGCTTTTCTAGTTTCTCACAACTGGAGTATTTGTTGTCCTTTTCTTCCAGACCTAGTATCTCCCTTCCACAGTACCTAGTGTGAGTAAAGTAATGCAATTCCATTAGATTCTCTTGGAAAACTAGACAAGTAATAAATTTTGAGGCTGTCCTCAAATGCTTTTCATAATCACCAAAATCAGAAATTAACCTCATCTGTGATACCTTAAGCACAGCATCATCTCTAAGTGACATTTCCCTCAGGCATTTCCCAGAAATTTTATGATGAAGCCCTGAATGACTGCCAGCTCCTAACATAAGATGACTGATGAGGGACTATAGATTGAAGACAAACTTGTAAACTGAATATATTATCTTCAGGGAAAAAATGTAGCATCACCACTTGGATCAGTAACTAATGATTGTTAATAAATAAGTTCCTCAAATAACTTTAATTTTCTATTTGAAGTAGCATCAGTTCAGTTCTGTTCAGTTCAGTCACTCAGTCGTGTCCAACTGTTTGCGACCTTATGAATCACAGCATGCCAGGCCTCCTTGTCGATCACCAACTCCCAGAGTTCACTCAGACTCGCGTCCAACACAGATTATTCACTGCAGATGGTAATTGCACCATGAAATTAAAAGACACTCCTTGGAAGGAAAGTTATGACCAACCTGGATAGCATATTCAAAAGCAGAGACATTACTTTGCCAACGAAGGTCCGTCTAGTCAAGGCTATGGTTTTTCCAGTGGTCATGTATGGATGTGAACGTTGGACTGTGAAGAAAGCTGAGCGCTGAAGAATTGATGCTTTTGAACTGTGATGTTGGAGAAGACTCTTTTAGAGTCCCTTGGACTGCAAGGAGATCCAACCAGTCCATTCTAAAGGAGATCAGTCCTGGATGTTCTTTGGAAGGACTGATGCTAATGCTGAAACTCTAATACTTTGGCCACCTGATGTGAAGAGCTGACTCATTGGAAAAGACTCAGATGCTGGGAAGGATTGGGGGCAGGAGGAGAAGGGGACAACAGAGGATGAGATGGCTAGATGGCATCACCAACTCGATGGACAAGAGTTTGGGTGAACTCCAGGAGTTGATGATGGACAAGGAGGCCTGGCGTGCTGCAATTCATGGGGTCGCAAAGAGTTGGACGCAACTGAATGACTGAACTGAACACAGATTATATTAATCCTAGCTCATTTTCAGGAACAAATCCCAAAATAACATCAAAGATTTTAAAAAAGGAATTGCATATATTATACATACATGATACATATAAAAGTGTATTATATACATAAACCAGGATATATTTCTATTTCTATATTATTTCTTGTGATTTGAAATAGCTACTGTGTTTTCCATCCCATTATAGTTTACTTTCCCATTAGCAATAATTACAAATAAACACAGGGAAACTCTATTTTTTGAAACAAGACTCCATCTATACTGTCCTTTTATGCTCACACTACCTTTACTTCTAGAATTTCACTCCAAATGAGATCTTTAGAATATATATCTTTCTCTCCTTTGTACAGATCCTATCCCCTGTTCGGAGGAGGGCATGGCAACCCACTCCAGTATTCTTGCCTGAAGAATTCCTATGGATGGAGGAGGCTGGCGGGCTACAGTCCGTGAGATCACAAAGAGTTGGACAAGACTGAGCAACTAAGCACATCCCCTGTTCTGTGCTATCATTGCAGACTGACAAAGATAGAGCTGCAGTATCTTTATGATCCATATTCCTACACATACTATTTCTATCTGGTGGAAAAAAACAAGCAGAACACAACAAAACAATAACCATAACACAACCAAAGATTCTATTTGCTGCCTTGCCCAACGTCATGTATATGGAGGAATCTCGGGGTTAGATTCATAGTGGCAGCACCCCAGCTCCATGTGTCCTCAACAAACAAATCTGTATAAATTTGTGAGATTGTAAAGGCATCCAATGGGCTTCCCCAATGGCTCAGTGATAAAGAATCCACCTGCAATGCAGGTGACCTGGGTTCAATCCCTGAGTCAGGAAGATCCCATGGAGTAGTGCATGGCAACCCAGTATCCTTCCTGGGAAATCCCACGGAGGAGCCTGGCAGGCTACATTCCACGGGGTCACAAAGAGTCAGACACAACTTAGTGACTAAACAACATCTAGCAGACTGAGGCTGTTTCTTTCTTTAGTTGAATCCTGCCTGCTTCCTAAATTTAAGGAATTATAAAACTTAAATGAATTTTGGCATTCTTTTTATATATGCCTTTCCCCCACCCATTATAAGCAGAACAAATACAACATATGAGTCCATTTATACTGGCATATTTATAACCAATTTCTTACTATGTTGTGCAACAAAATATTTTTTATATCATGCCCATGTTCATTTTATTCTCTTTACCAGAAATGCTCTTCTAATCAATCTCTAAAATTTTTATTCAAAAATGTCCACTTCAAATTTCAGTTATAACATAAATTTCAAAGATAAAATATATTTTTTGTTACTCTATGTATTCTTACTGAAGCATTTACACCGTTTATTCTTTTCATCTGTTGAATTAATTTATCTGTGCATCCAATCAATGGTTAAGTAACAAAAGGAAGAATCAATCTTTCACTTGTTTTAGAATCCTAGCATTGCACAATTTAAAGTATATATTCAAGCCCAGTGACCTGTGTTGACTTCTATAGTTTTCTTAGATAAAAGCACTATTCACAGAAATCCTCCCTTATTTGGCTTATAGTCAAGATAATGGGAAGACATTTGTGATAATTTTCTCATTATTAAACACATCATAAAAGTCTTATGGAAGAGGGTTCTTTGAGGATACAATTTTAGTAGAAGCTACAGTGCTCCTGAGAAAATTCACCTTTACTGAAACCAGCTATTAAAATTCAACAAGAATAAAAACTTACCAGTCGAAGGACATAATTGCAGCCAAGTTCCAATTTTTTCTGTTATCTTTCCTGGGAGATAATCCCAACCAATAGTAATTTAACTGAAGAGATTTTATAAATTCCTATAGGAAACAGAGGTGGCTTGTTAAAATCATTGTCTCCCTTTTCTGTAAATTACCTCACAGTGTAATTTTTGACAAATTACTATGTCAAGGTGACATTTTTGACACTTTTCTACTATTTTCTATGCCATTAAAATAAAATGAGACAGAGTGTCCCTTACTGCAAGATGTCTTTCAACATTTACATATCAGTTACTATCTGGGGACAAAGAGATGGTTCATCGTCAAAAACTCAAGTTAAGAGAAACATGAGTATGAGAAAAATGTAATAAGGTCAGAGGAGAATGGTTATAGATTAGAATTCAAAGCTAGTTCAGAGATTTGTAGCCAAAATAATAATTTTTTTTTCTTTTCTTATATGCCAGTCATTTGTTAAGCAAATAACTATGAATGGATCATTTGAGAATANTCAAGTTAAGAGAAACATGAGTATGAGAAAAATGTAATAAGGTCAGAGGAGAATGGTTATAGATTAGAATTCAAAGCTAGTTCATAGATTTGTAGCCAAAATAATAATTTTTTTTTCTTTTCTTATATGCCAGTCATTTGTTAAGCAAATAACTATGAATGGATCATTTGAGAATAATAAGACTAGACAGAAACTAGATTGATTTCCCCCCTTTTATAAAGAAGAAAAAGAATTCTGACAGTAAGGAAGTTGAGACTTTTGAAAAAATATATTTTTGTTTTAAAATAAACATGGGATTACTATCTGAAAAACCACAAATGCCAATGAATAAGTAAACTCTAGACAGTTGTTGTTGTTATTGTTTAGTTGCTAAGCCATGCCCAACACTTTTGTGACTCCACGGACTATAGCCCACCAGGTTCCTCTGTCCATGGAGTTCTCCAGGCAAGAATGAATACTGGAGTGGATTGCCATTTCTTACTCTAGGGGAACTTTTCCACGCAGGGGTCAAACCCACATCTGCATTGGCAGGTGGTGTCTTTACTGCTGAGCCAACAGGGAAGCCCAAAATATGTGTGTGATGCGTGTGTGTGTGTGTGTGTGTGTGTTAGTCACTCAGTTGTGTCCAGCTCTTTGAGACCCCATGAACTATAGCCCACCAGGCTCCTCTTTCCATAGGATTCATTATATTCTCCAAAATATAGAGATATAATTTAAATATCAGAAAAAAATAAGATAAATAAATAACTAAATCTTTCAGAGAATTCACTTTTCCTGGGACCCAGGAACTCAGTGCAATGTATCTGCTTGGCACTTGCCTTTGCCATCTCTCTTTTATTTACTTATTTGGCCCTGATGTGCCACACAACTTGTGGAATCTTAGTTCCCCAACCAAGGATCAAACCTGGGCCCATAGCAGTGAAAGAGCCAAGTCTTTAAACTACTGGACCTCCAGGGGATTCCTGTTTACCACCTAATCTTAATTCTTTTGTTCAGTTGTTCGGTCACATCCAACTCTTTATGATCCTATGGAATGCAGCACACCAGGCTTTCCTGTCCTTTGCTATCTCCCAGAGTTTGCTCAAACTCATGTCCATCGAGTCGGTGATGCCATCCAACCATCTCATCCTGTCTTTCCCTTCTTCTCCTGCCTTCAATCTTTTCCAGCATCAGGGTCTTTTCCAATAAATCAGCTCTTTGCATCAGGTAGTCATAGTATTGAAGCTTCAACCTCAGCATCAGTCCTTCCAATGAATATTTAGGGTTGGTTTCTTTGAGGAACGACTTGTTGGATCACCTTGCAGTCCAAGCAACTCTCAAAAGTCTTCAACACCACAATTTGAAAGCATCATTATTCTAGTATATGTAGCCTTTTCTTCTTAGTTAAAAAAAAATGCAAAAGCAAAAGGGTGGAAACAGTGAACCTCCTTCTGTGTGATTTTACAGAATTGGTAAGACTCAGGAATAATTACAAATCTTCTGTTTTTAGATAAATGCTCAAACCTATGTCCTGAGAGGATAAGGCAATGGCATCCCACTCCAATACTCTTGCCTGGAAACTCCCATGGATGGAGGAGCCTGGTAGGCTGCAGTCCATGGGGTCGCTGAGTCAGACACGACTGAGTGACTTCACTTTCACTTTTCACTTTCATGCATTGGAGAAGGAAATGGCAACCCACTCCAGTGTTCTTGCCTGGAGAATCCCAGGGATGGCGGAGCCCAATGGCAGAGTTTGTGGGGTCGCACAGAGTCGGATACAACTGAAGCGACTTAGCAGCAGCAGCATGTCCTGAGAATTGATTCTAAAGTTCTAGTTTGGAAATATTTGCAGACCTAAAGATTCTGGGGGCTCCACATCTACCATCTGCCCATCAGCCTCTGAGAATCCACTGATGCTAAGGTGCTAAGCTAAAGTTTCACATGGCCTGTCTTGGCTCAATATCCCAATATGAGTATACTAAGTTCCATTCACCTCATACCCTAACTAAAATAAGCCAGATTCATATCTGGACTAATACAAATCTTCCCCAACATGTCTCCTCCCTCTATTCTATGTTGGGGAAAGTGACTTCTTCCCTTACGGGCAGAGATCCATGCGATCTTACCAACACACTTTTGCTTTTAATCGTCAACAGGCTGGCATTGTAGTCAGAACAAATCTCATCACTCTTTTGCCACGTTTTCAGACCTTGGTAGCCAGATAGTTGAAGGTAGCAGTTGTCATCATGCCACATCCACTCCTCTGGACAAGGTTTACATTTGTTCCCTGGAAGAAAAGCATACTTTTGTTTGGTTGTGTAGATATCTTCATAATTCTTACTATTCCCATTGTTCTCTCAGTTTACAAAAATAAAGCATATTTACTTGTCTTTCTTTTTCTAACACCAAAAGTGAAGAAAGTAAATCTTGTATTCCAGGCTCCCATGTACAACCACAATGTGTCCAAAACATAATTTGAACACATTTGAAATTAAACACTCAGATTTCAGTCTATTTTCCAGTCTCAGGAGCCCTGATTAGCAATTAATTAATCTCCTTCTTTCCCTTTGTCATTTTGTGTATTTCTACATGGCAATAAAGGCCAATCACAAGACATACTGCCTTTTCCAACTAGAGCATTTCCAGCTCTTCGACTTGTTGAATATTCGGGAGACTTCTTAAGATGACAATATGTGCTAGTTATAATAACTATAGAAACTGTTAGAGATATTAAAAGACTAGTGCCTCCCAATTCCAAAGGTAAGACTAAACTTGATTTTTTTTTTTCTATTAACTCTTATCAAACATTAAGTGACATTTAGGAACAAGGTCATCTGTAAAAAGGTGATATATCTTCTATTGCTCTTCTTTTTAAAAAATATAAAGAGGTGATCTAATTTCCCTGGTGGTCCACTGTTTAAGAATCCAACTTCAAATGCTGGAGACATGGGTTCAATTCCTGGTCCTGGAAGATTCCGTACTCCATGGAAGAGCTAAGCCCGTGCATCACAACTACTGAAGCCCAGGCTCCACAATAAGAGAAGCCACTGCAATGAGAAGCCTATGTACAGCAACTAGAGTGTAGCCCACTTGTCACAACTAGAGAAAGACCGCACACAGCAGCAAAGACTCAGTGTAGCCAAAAATCATATTGTGCTCAGATATGCCTTATGCGTGCTCAGCTGTGTCTGACTTTTTGCAACCCCATGGATTGTAGCCTGCCAGGCTCTTCTGTCCATGGGATTTTCCCCACAAGAATACTGGAGTGGGTTGCCATTTTCTCTACAAGGAATCTTCTCTACCCGGGGATCGAATTCATACTTCCTGCATTGCAGGTGGATTCTTTGCCACTGAACCCCAAGGAAAATAAATTAAAGAAGTTATCTATCCTTTCTCCCTATATTCTATTGACTTCAGTGCCCAAAATAGTAGTGGTAAATGTCAGATTACAGAAACTGCAGACCATATTATATTTTAGTAAGTATCATCTCCTGATAATTTGGGAATTATAGTTATTTTTCTGCTTTTCTTCTAACTGCACTAGAAACATCAATGGGTCTTCAGTAAACCACATTTAAATCTTTCTTCCAAATAATTGTTTCCTGGGAAAGGCTACTAGCTTTTGATGAAGTGATCAAGTGACTCCAAGGCTTAGTTCATTGTCTAATAAATAACTCAGAAAGAAATAAAGGATTACCTTTGTTTTTTATATATAACTCACGACATAATTTGGTGGCTATTTCTTCAAGTTTGATAGAAAGGTTCCTGATTTTCTGGGAACTATTTGTGCTCTGCATGAGTTGTACAGACATATTTCTTTGAAGTTCTTCTTTGAGATTTTGTAGCTTATTCAATTTTTCCATGCCTATCTTCGAAGTTACGTGAATGTCAGATTAAAAAAAAAGAGAAATAATAAAAAAATTGCAGTCCCTCAGTACAACCATCATCTCCTTTCTGCTGAATTAAGAATATTAAATGTCTAGGGAAGCAGTTATTTCACAGAAGTAAGGGAAAGAGACTGAGTACATATGCCCCTATTTAGAGGACAAGAATAGAGGTGCAGACATAGAGAACAGACTTGTGCACACACCTGGGGAAGGAAAGGGTGGGATGAATTGAGAGCGTAGAATTGAAACATATACATTACCATATGTAAAATAAACAAGTATTTACATATAAGTGCTATATATAGCATGGGGAACTCAACCGATGCTGTGTGCTAACCTAGAGGGGAGGGATGAGGCATTGGAAGGGAGGTTCAAGAGGGACTGGATATATGCATACATATAGCTGATTCACCCTCTTGGACCGCAGAAACCANTTTACATATAAGTGCTATATATAACATGGGGAACTCAACCGATGCTGTGTGCTAACCTAGAGGGGAGGGATGAGGCGTTGGAAGGGAGGTTCAAGAGGGACTGGATATATGCATACATATAGCTGATTCACCCTGTTGGACCGCAGAAACCGACATAACATTGTAAAACAAGTATCCTCCAATTAAAAATAAAATTTTACATTTAAAATATTTTAATTATAAAAATTTAAAAAGAGACTAAATACCATGTTGTAACTGCCTAGTTTTAAGTCCCTTTGTGGACATATCACCTATTCCAAGGATTCGATTCAAAGAGCAAAACTCACTTCTAAGTGTTTTCCCTGGCAGTAAAAACATAGGGAATACATACATATGCCTCCTAAGACCCCCAGGCCAATCAGCAGCAGGAGGCACAGGAGAGTCAGAGCCACGGCTCTTCGACACCATACGTGGGAAGGAACAGATGGTTCTGTGGGAGCAGAATTAGAAAAGACACTTAGAATGGCGTACCTTTTAATCTGATTCATGTGTTCATTTATGTTGTCTTTATTTCTTTCCTCATAGGTCTGTGGTAAAGGAATGTGTTTTGCTAGAAAGTCAAGGGCATTTAGAAATAACTTTTTCAAGACTAAGTAAGTCAAGAAGAAGTCAAAAACGTTTTGTTAATTGTTTTGCATGCAAACTGGTTTTCAAAGCAGAAGCTTGGGATTGATAGGCTGATTCAAGAAACAGAAGCAAAAGTGGGGCTGAAAGACAAGTGAGAATGTGCTGACCCAAAGGGGAAAGAAAGGGCTTCCCAGGTGGCTCAGTGGTAAAAACTCTGCCTGTCGAGCAGGAGATGCCTGAGGAGTTACGGGGATTCAGTCCCTGGGTTGAGACGATCCCCTGGAGAAGGAAATGGCAACCCATTCCAGTATACTTGCCTGGGAAATACCATGGACAGAGAAGCCTGGTGGCTACAGTCCATGGGGTCAAAAAAGAGTCAGACATGACTGAGTGACTAAACAACAACAACAAAGGGAAAGGAAATCCCAAAAAAGAAGGACCATATGTCTATGTATTCCTGATTCACTTTGCTGTACACCTGAAGCTAACACCACAGTGGAAACAATTTCACTCCAATAAAAATAAATAATAAATCTATGAAAAAGAGAAAGAAAAAGAAGTAAGAAGACCAATTAATCTGAAAAAAATGTATCTTGTCNCTCCAGTATACTTGCCTGGGAAATACCATGGACAGAGAAGCCTGGTGGCTACAGTCCATGGGGTCAAAAAAGAGTCAGACATGACTGAGTGACTAAACAACAACAACAAAGGGAAAGGAAATCCCAAAAAAGAAGGACCATATGTCTATGTATTCCTGATTCACTTTGCTGTACACCTGAAGCTAACACCACAGTGGAAACAATTTCACTCCAATAAAAATAAATAATAAATCTATGAAAAAGAGAAAGAAAAAGAAGTAAGAAGACCAATTAATCTGAAAAAAATGTATCTTGTCTGTACAAAATTGGGGAAACTGAGCAGCAAGCGGCTAAGAGCAAGGTCAATTTAAGTGTTCCTTCCTTGAGTTGACAAATGTGGGGTATCAGAGAAAGTAATTTCCTTTGTCTATGTTTTCCCCAGAAAATACCGAGAGTTCGGCTGTGGAGCATACATGAGAAAGTGTCCCTGTCATGTCTCCTGGTGTTCTCCCATCAGCCAGTTCTTAGGTTAGACTGAATAGTTTCCTCAGAATTTTTTCATGCTTTGAGCAGCAAACTTTGATTAAATGTTTCTTTTTTACTGAACTATGAACATTTGTTGAAAAGATCATTTCCCTACTTAAAAAAAACTCAAGAANCACTGACTCAATGGACATGGGTTTGGGTAAACTCTGGGTATTGTTGATGAATGGAGAGGCCTGGCATGCTGCAGTTCATGGGGTCGCAAAGAGTCGGACACGACTGAGAGACTGAACTGAACTGAATGTTCCATTATATAAATGTACTACATCTTCTTTAACCATTCCTCTGTTGATAGATATTTAGGTTGCTTCTATGTCTTGACTATTGTAAACAGTGCTGCAATGAACATTGGGGTGCATGGATCCTTTCAGATCATGTTTTTTTCTGGATACATGCTCAGGAGTAGGATTGCAGAGTTATATGATAGCTCTGTTATAGTTTTTTAAGAAACCTCCATACTGTTCTCCATAATGGCTACACCAGTTTACATTCTGAGTGCTCCCAATTTAATCCTAGGAATGTGGGGAACCATTCCTAGATATGATCAGAGAGACATGAGACCCAAAGAAGGGTCAGAGAGATATAAACATTTCTGGGTGAAGACAGAGAAAAGGGGCCAGGAGCCAAGGAATACAAAGAAGCTAAAGGACGAAAACACGAAGAAATGGATTCTTCCCACAAAACATTCAGAAGGAGCGCAGGTCAGCCTTGATTTTACTGAGATCGGGGTTGGCCTTCTTCCCCACAGAACTGTGAGACAATAAACTTGCATTGCTTAAGCTGTTGTTTCTGTGTAATTTGGTAAAGCAGCAAATACAAAACTCTAAAACTATTTGGAGACTATACATGAGGAAGGAAACAAAGAAATCATTTCTAAAGGCTTCCTTTGGGGTAAGGGGGAGATTAGGTAACTGTACTCAGGAAGAGAATGTGGCTTAGAGTTTTGTTTTCAGATGACTTGGGGAGTGGTTTGAAAGCTCTCAAGGTTCACCTCTGTGTGAAGATTAGCTTAGTCACAGGTCTCCAGAATGAGCAGCAACCACTTTCAGGGTGTGAATTAATATCCAACAGGCTGCAGAAAAGCAACCAATTATTCTTCAGTAACACTTTGGCATGATCTCTAAATACATAAATGTACATATAGTTCTTGTTTATTTTTTTTCAATTCTGCAGTGTTCAGTCCAAAGCAAACTAACAAACTAAAAGACATGAAAGTGAAAGAAAGTGAAGTTGCTCTGTTGTGTCCGACTCTTTGCTACCCCATGGACTGCAGCTTACCAGGCTTCTCCGTCCATAGGATTCTCCAGGCAAGAATATTGGAATGGGCTACCATTTCCTTCTCCAGGGGATCTTCCCGACCCAGGGATCAAACCCGAGTCTCCCTCATTGGAGGCAGACACTTTAACCTCTGAGCCACCAGGGAAACATGAGGCACCTCTAAATCCCACTGCCAAGGATGTGGAAATGAATAATAAATCTACATTCATGTTCTGTTCTAGGTAAATGAGGTGAAGGCACAGACCATTAATATGAGCAAAAGTTAAATCAAACAAGTGATTACAAAAATGAGAACTTGAGCATTCCCTGATGGTCCAGTGGTTAAAACTTGGAACTTTCATTGCCATGGACCTGGGTTCCATCTTTGGTTGGGAAACTGAAATCCTGGGAAATAAAATTCTGCAAGCTGCATTGCCATAAATAAATAAATAATAATACATAAATATTAGCTGACCAATTAACATAAAGGGAGAACTCAAGGTTGCTTTCCTTTGTTTTGGACTTTCATTAAATTTTGCAAAGATGGAGTTCTTGTTTTCATTTCCCTAATTCTTTCATATGCCTTAAAGTTCCCTTAAAAAGTATTTAATTTTTTACTATCTTATATGAAACAGTACTTTGGCAAAACAGTGATGAAGAATCTCACCTGGTTCTGAATTATTTCTATAATGAAGATTGAGCCTACATACTTTCTACTATTATGATCCTTAAATGCTATATTATCTATTATTCATTGATTTTAGAAATTACTGCCTATACTTTTCTCCCTTAAAAATTTCCAGCATCTCTGCCTTCCCTGGTGGCTCAGTTGTAATGAATATGCCTGCCAATGAAGGAGACATGGGTTAGATCCCTAGTTTAAGAAGATCCCACATGTCCTAAACCAATGGGCCACAACTATTGAGCCTGCGCTCTAGAGCCCAGGAGCCAAAACCACTGAGCCCACGTCCTGCAACTACTGAAGCCCTTGTGCCCTAGAACCCGTGTTCCACAAGATAAGGAGCTGCTGTATTGAGAAACCTGTGCGCTGCAATTAGAAAGTTGCCCCCACTCACCACGACTAAAGCAAGCCCGTGCAGCAACGAAGAACCAACACAGCCAAAAATAAGTAAATAAAATAAATACGATTTAAAAAAAAAATTCCTGCCTTGCAATAGCACTTTGTGCCAGGTTACACTAGCAAATAACACTGCTTGTTGCAATCCTCTACAATTTCTAGGACATATCTCCTCATTTCTTTACCATTTTTCAACTGTCTTAAATCTCCTCATTCACCTCTATTCCTGTCATGATCATCAGTAATTTCAGGGCTCTCGCAGGTGAAATTCCAGTACCCTGTGCTCTCAGATACTGGATTTACCTCCAATAACCTTGACCACACTCACAAATTAGTCACTCATTATGGTGATCATACATTAAAGCTATGCTTTTCTTTACTGTAGTTATTAGCCACATATGACAGTTTAAACTTCTGTGAATTAAAATTAAAAACTCATTTCCTCAGTCATTTTAGTCATAATTCAAATAGAATTTTCAGGCTGAACACACACACAAAAAATGAACAGCCCTTTCCCAGCTGTTTCACTGTACTTCTCCATTTCAGTAAATGAAAACTTTACACTTAACAGTTTCTCAGCCAAAAACTTAAGATCACCTTTGACTTCCCCTGCTGCTTTCAGATGAATTAAACCCATGAGAAAATCCTGTTCATGGCAAAAAATAAGGGAACGTAGGCATTAAACATAGAAGTACTGTTCACTTGGGATGCATTAAAAGAAATAATGAATTTACATGACAGAAAATTGTGTTCTTGTTTCATTCTTCCATGATCATTCCATTCCCATATATTGTTCTTATTTCAGAGTATGCTTTTAAAGAGGGACCTATATTGGGTAGTGCCCAGAAAATGAGAAGAATAGGAATGAATTCAAAATTATTTACAAAAAGGAATGGACAAAAGTGAAAATTAAACTGGAGTTATCAGACCTAAAGAAAAGATAAAGCAAAAGCAACAGTAACAAAAATGACCACTGTGTGGAGCCAAAGGATGAATATTGGAATTTTTTTTTTTAATGTATATTTATCCAATCAAGGTAATAAAATATTTTGTTTAAACTAAAGGGCTATGAAGACAGACTGATTGATTCAAATCCAGAACATTTGAGCAACATTTAGAGAAGTCCAGTGACTTTTGGTAAGTCCCTTAATCTCTGTGCTTTATTTTTCTTATTAGTAAAATTGGCGTAAAATCTACCACAAGGGTAATTAAGCAAGGCAAATAGGAGTAGTAACAAATGGTGTCACTATTATACCAGAATTAACCTTCAATTATTCTGGATGCTCTTAAAAGTGGAAGCTTTCGCACAAAAAAGAAAACCAGTGACAAAACAAAGAGACAGGCTACTAAGTGGGGAAAATACTTGAGAAATATTGGTGATGGATAAGGGGTTAACAGCCAAAGTGTATAAAGAGCTCATACAACTCAATATTTATTTTTTTTTCAACTCAATATTTAAAAAGAGACAACTTGATTTAAAAATTGACAGAATAGACCTGAATAGACATTTTTCCAAAGAAGATAGACTGATGGCCCACAAGCACATGAAAAATGCTCAACACCTCTAGTCATCAGGGGAAATACAAACCAAAACCCCAATGAGATATCACCTCACACCTGTCAGAATGGCTATCAACAAAGAGACGACAAACGGGAAATTTTGGTGAGGATGTGGAGAGAAGTGAACCCTCCTACACTGTGGCGGTAATGTAAACTGGTGAAGCCACTAACAGTGCAGAGGTTTCTCAGAAAACTAAAGAATAGAACTACCATATGATCCAACAATTCCACTCAGATATATATTGAAGAAAGCAGAAACATTAATTTGAAAAGACACAGAACTCCAATGTTCATAGCAGTAATATTTACAATAGCCAAGATATAGAAGCAACCTAAGAGTCGATCAACAGATGAATAGATAAAGATGTGGTCCGAGCATGTGCTATGTCACTTCAGTCGTGTCCAACTCTTTGCAACCCCGTGGTCAGTAGCCCACCAGGCTTCTCTGTCCATGGGATTCTCCAGGCAAGAATACTGGAGTGGCTGCCGTTTTCCTCTCCAGAGGATTTTCCCGACCCAGGGATCGAACCTGTGCCTCTCAAGGCTCTAGCACTGCAGGTGGATTCTTTACCACTAAGCCACCAGGGAAGCTCAAAGATGTGGTGTGTGTATATACATATACATTTTAATTTAGGTACATATGTGTATATATACCACATCATATATACATGTATATATACACACAAAATGAAATACAGCCATAAAAAGGAACAAAATTCTGCCATTTTCAACACTGTGGATGGACTTGGAAAGTTTTATGCTTAGTGAAATAAATCAGACAGAGAGAGACCAATATCAAAATATATCACTTGTATGTGCAATCTAAAAGTTAAAATGAATGTGTATAATGAAATAGAAACACATCTGCAGATATAGAGAACAAACTTATGGTTTCCAGTAGGGAGGGGCCAGAGAGGAGAGGCACATTACAGGTATGGGACTAAGAGATACAAACTTCTATGTATAAGATAGATAAATCACAAGGGCATATTGTACAGCATTGGAAAATATAGACATCAATTTGTAATAACTTTATTACAAGTATAATCTATAAAAACATTGAATCTCCATTTTGTACACCTTAAAAAATAATATTGAAAATCAACTGAACTTCAGTTTAAAAAATGGAAAAACTTTGTGCAATTCTCCAACCTTCTTCTAGTCAAGTTTAAACAAATCAGTTCAAATGAGCACAACCAGAGTTTGCCAGAAGCCTCACCAGTAAGGCTCTATTATAAGACTTTTTTCATAGCCCTTATGATATCTGAAATAATCTAGCTCTTTCCTTTCTTTCCCTTTTTTGCTATCTGCATTCACCACCCTCCACTAGAACATAACTTCCATAAGAGCACAACTCTCATATGTTTCTTTCACCACTCGATCCCCCAGAAAATAGAATAGTGCTTAAGACATACACATAGTGATCAGTAGATACACATTCAACTGACTGGTTAACTGTCCGCAAAATTTAAGTTTTACAGTGATTTTAATAGGGTGCCTTGTATCCCAATATACTATGACATGAATTCTCAGTTCAAATATGCTTGATCAGTTCACATCCCTCAATCACAGAACACAGCATACTCCTTCAAACTTCACTAGCTTTGTGTCAGATGTGTGCCCCCCTCAGATAAACATTCCCCATTCCTTCTTTTTTCTTATGCAATCTGTGCCTTTTCTTCAAATCGTATCTATTCCCTTTGATAAGATGTGGAGGAGGGCATGCCAACCCTCTCCAGTATTCTTGCCTGGTGAACCCCACAGACAGAGGAACCTGATGAGCTACAGTCCATGGGGTCACAAAGAGTCGGACATGACTGAAGTGACTTAGCATGTACATTCCATTTGATTGTTATCTAACGTTTTTTACTTACAGGGATTTTGCACACACGTGCATGATGAACATCTCAGTCAGCATTGTGAAAGCGTTTCCCCCCTTTCATTTTCTCTCTTGTGTGTAAACAAAAGCTCTGCTATAGTTATTGTCTGATAATTATACATTACTTAACTTATTCACTTTAAATAACGCTTATTCCACTTTTCTCACTCCCTCTTCTCCTTCTGGCTTCTCCTTCTTTCTTGTTTGCACATCCTCTATCCATCATTACCAAAACAAACTAGAAGCAATATTATAACAAATTCAATAAAGACTTTTTAAAAAGAGGTAATTTATGTAACAATCAATCTCTAAAATATTAAACAAAGGTTTCTATTCTAAATGCAAACTCATCAGGCTATTTGGAATAAAAACTTCAGCTGTACTTTCTTAAGCCAAGAGAAGGAGGAGCATTACTCAAGTAGAAAAGAATTTTTAAAAGATATGAAAAAGTTATGGAACATACATACACTACTATGCATAAAATAGGTAAACAAGACCCTACTGAAAAAAATATGCAAATAGAAATAAAATGTCAGTGGCAGGCCTTGTGGGGTGACTGAGAGACATTTGCAAACCTCTGGATTTTGGAGAAGGGAAAAGAAAAGCATTTATCTACCACTTTTTCCTGCAGTTCTCCACTTAATTTTTGCTGAGTAATTCAGCTTGCATTTATGGGGTATGTAGAGAGAAGAAGCAGAATTAAGACTAATGTTATCAGGCCTCCTTTGACCCTGAGAGTCTCTGTACTCACCCAGCATACTTCTAACACCACAAAACCACACTTGATAGATACAAATAAAAGCAAATATATTCTCATGGAACATAGATCCAAGCAAGAGATGCTCGGCCTATGGTTAGAGTTATCATTACTGGCAATTTAAAGTGAAAGTGTGATAGTCTCTCAGTTGTGTCCAACTCTTTGAGACCCCATGATCTGTCAGTGGGATTCTCTAGGCAGGAATACTGGAGTGGGTTGCCATTCCCTTCTCCCAGTGTTTTCCCAACCCAGGCAATCAAACCAGGGTCTCCAGCATTGCAGGCAGGTTTTTGTTTTTTCACCATGTGAGCTACCAGGGAAGCCTGGTTTAAAGTGAAAAACATTATTAAAAGACAGTATATCAATTTTGTTTTATCACTGTATTAGATTGTTTTCCTTTGATGCATAAACTTAACTCATATAAATCTTGCCTCATGTGGATTTCTTGATTTTTAAAAAACTTTGACATGCAAAAGATGCAATAATTCTAGGCCATGATTAGATTCTAACACAAGACCATGGAACATCGAATATAGCTCTTCTTAGATCAAGTTATATCAGACTCATTTATCACAGAGAGATAAACTCTTTATCTGATGATATTTTATTTATGAATTTTCATCAGAAGTCAGTCTGCTTAAACAACATGATTTGCACTCTGCTGAGGTTAAGATGAAGCATAAACTTTTGTTCTTGGAAAGGATATACATGATGGAAGATTCAGAATGGAAGCTAAGGAAACAGGAAACAAATGCCATATCTACTCCTTTACCACAAGTTATTATTTTAGTGTTTTTGTGTTCAAGGTCCATGTATCTCTGAGCAGCTATCTAAAGGCTTCCTGGAAAGAAACAAAAAACAAAAAAACATGTGTCCCAACTCATGTGGCTCCAACTTAGCAAACAGAGGAGAATCACAGGCGGGTAGACATCGAGATCATCAGAGTGGACAAATTTTGTGAAACCATTGAACACTGAACTCACTTGCAGCCCAAGGAAAGCCATGCAGGATGAAGATGGATATGTCACCTTAAATATTAAAGCTCAAAAACCAGCTCTGACTTCAGGTAAGAACGCCCAGAGCCAGCAACTTGCAAATGAACTAAATGGTTCTACCCTAGAGTCCTTTTTTCTACTAGTGATAGCATGTATAGTTTTGTTTTCTTTTCCTGAATGATCCTTTTTCCCAACAGCATTTAAGTGGTATCTCCATAAAGTCAGATAGATTTACTTAGAATATAAACAACATAGGTCTTCCCTTGACTCAGTGGGTCAAGTCTGCCTTTAATGTGGGAGATCCAGGTTCAGTCCATGGGTTGGGAAGGTCCCCTGGAGGAGGGCCTGACAACCCACTCCAGTATTCTTGCCTGGAGAATTCCATGGACAGAAGAGCATGGTGGGCTACAGTCCTTAAGTTTGGACACAACTGAGTGACTAACACTCCACACTTCACGTAAACAGCAAAGGATACAGGCAGGGCACATTGTATTAAGGTTTACAGAGGTAAATGTGGAGGGACTAGAAATCTAGGCGATAAGCAAAGAGAACGTTCAGAAATTCCATTTTCTAAGATGTCAGCAAATGAGTATGATTCTATAGTTGCTCCTTATCACCACAATTGTTTATACAGCTGGGCACAAAACAAAGAGGAATACAAACACATAAGACCTTAGCAGCTAGTTACATTCTGACTCAGAGAGAAGTCCAGTGGGAGTGGGAATAGGGCAGGTTGTGTTTACCATTGGTGATCACCACGGGAGCAAAGGCAAGATGGACCAAAGAAGCAGTTTATATCACTTGGAGAATGCTGACAGGGCAGGGATGGGGAGATGCTGTCCCGTGGCTATGCCGTGCTGCCTGCCCTGACATCTTTGTTGTATGCCCACAGTGGAACCTGCTTCCTCCCCTTGGTGGCGTGTGATGGCTTTGGCTCTGCTGGTCTTATGCGTGGGAATGGTTGTTGGGCTGGTGGCTCTGGGGCTTATGTGTAAGTATTGACTTTTTCCTAATGATGTGACAAACTGAAATGTCCTGGTGTATGTCACTAAGCCTAATTGTCACTATTTGTATATTTGTCACCACAACAATCATCCTATGCTTAGGGGCCAGGATGCTCTCAGTAAGGGAGAATTTTGACCTTTACCTTCTGATTAAAATTAAATTTTGGATTAAATTAATTGGGCTTCTCTGATGGCTCAGATGGTAAAGAATCTGCCTACAATGTGGAAGACTCAGATTCAATCCTTGGGTCAGGAAGATTCCCCTGGAGAAGAAAATTACAACCTGCTCCAGTATCCTTGCCTGGGAAATTCCATGGTTAGAGGAGCCTGATGGGCTGTAGTCCATGGTATCTCAAAAGAGTCGGACGTAACTGAGCTGCTGCTGCTGCTACTGCTAAGTTGCTTCAGTTGTGTCCAACTCTGTGTGACCCCATAGACGGAAGCCTACCAGGCTCCTCTGTCCCTGGGATTCTCCAGGCAAGAACACTGGAGTGGGTTGCCATTTCCTTCTCCAATGCATGAAAGTGAAAAGTGAAAGGGAAGTTGCTCAGTCGTGTCTGACTCTTAGCAACCCCATGGACTACAGCCTACCAGGCTCCTCCATCCATGGGATTTTCCAGGCAAGAGTACTGAGCTAATAAATAATAACAAATCTGTATAATGTATAATTGTTCATATACTGTTTATTTTTCCATAAGATATTTTAGAATGTTTCATTTACCACCTTTGATTGATTTCAATGTCGCTGTACTTTGAGCACAACAAGAATGAATATTCTGGTATTACTTAGAAGCATAATAATAGAGGTCATTCACCTCTATGAAACGTGCTTAAAAGTTTGTGTTCAAGAAAAAGTCAAAACAGCCATTTTGGGCATACGATTTGATCATGGCATGTTCTTACTTGTGATTATCTCCTTCAAGTATTGACAGTTTTTTTTTTTTTTTTTTGGAGAACCCTCAGCTGCCATTCTGCACAGTACTTAATGTGTTCTTTTTTTTCTTTTATTTTACTTTCTTTTACTTTACCCATTTTACCCTGATCACTTTTCAGCACTCATCTACTCATATATCTCCTGGAGGAGGAAATGGCAACCCACTTCAGTATTCTTGCCTAGAAAATACCACGGACAGAGGAACTGAGTGGCCTATAGTCCATTAGTTTGCAAAGAGTTGAACACAACTGGGTGACTGAGCACACACACACGACTCATGTATCCAGTAAATACTTCATAGATTGATAACTCTACTGAATTTAAAGTTCACAGAGAGGACATTTTTTGCATCACCCTTTTTATCCCAATTACAAATGATTACCTAATGTTTCCATCTAGCTGTCATGCAGCAAAACTACCTACAAGCCGAGAATGAAAATCTCTCAGGAACTCTGAAAATGTTAGTAAAGAAGGTCTGCCAAGATTTAATACAACTATCAGGACAAAAGGAAAGTAAGTATGGTTTGGTAACCTCTTCATCTCCCCTAACTCTGGAGTATTTTTTTTCTTTTTCTTTTTTTTTGGATGCTATCTGTAAAGAATCTTGAGATATGCAGGAAACAATGAAGATGAGGAAAAAGTAAACTTAATTCAGAATGAAAGGGATCCTATGCTTGGTTTCCCCTCAAGGTCATAAGTGCAACCCATGTGACACACACTGGCGATACTATGGAGACAGTTGCTATGGTTTCTTCAAGCACAACCTGACATGGGAAGAGAGTAAGAAGTACTGTATTGACGTAAATGCTACTCTTGTGAAGATCACCAGCAAGAGCATCCTGGTAAGGATATTTCTATGTCAAATATCTTGGGAGTCATAAGGAGATAAATCTCAAAGGAGACAAATCTTCAGCATTTTTCTTTTTTTCACATGTCTATGTTTGTCTAGTTTTTTCCCATCTGAGAAGTTTATCAAGCTCAGTAAAAATTACAACCTTTGAGAGTAGAAAGTACTGAAATAAAACTAACAAAACTTTGAGTTCTGGTATTATCTCTGCAACAAAAGTTAAGATAATTTCTTAGTTTCCTTAACTCTATTTATGAATTCAAAAAAGAATCTGAAAGTATAACTAGAAACTCAATATGATTGTGAAATATAAATTTCAGTGTTATCCCAACATAACATGCCTTCTCAGTTTTTGCTGTTGTTGACTCTTTGAATAAACCATGGTGCAAACTCTGTCTTTTCACAGATTCTCCCAGACATAGTTTTATTAATATAAATTAATAGTTTAAATTATTTTTTATTGGAGTAGAGTTGCTTTGATTTACAATAGTATGTTAGTTTCTACTGCACAGCAAAATGAATCAGCTCTATGTATACATGTATTCCCTCCCGTTTGAATTTCTTTCCCATTCAGGTCACTACAGTGCATTGAGTAGAGTTCCCTGTGCTATGTGGAATCTAGAAAATGGTATCACTGATCTTATCTGAAAAGCAGAAATAGAGACACAGATGTAGAGAACAAATGTATGGATACCAAGGTGGGAAAGGAGGTGGTGGGAGGAATTGGGAGATTGGGATTGACACAGTTGAAAACATTTTAAAACATTTCTCCTCTTCCACATTTCCCTCTTTGACAGCTTCTAACAAAAGCTCTTTCCAAGCAAAACACATTCACATCCACTACTGCACTCTCCCTTTTTGTAAATCTTGGGAGCAAGCCAGGAGCCAAGAATCAGAGTTTCCCTTCCACCCAATAACAGTTTGTCAAAACATTGTTGTTCAATTGCTTGGACAGTCCGATTCTTTGCGACTCCATGGACTACAACATGCCAGGCTTCCTTATCCTTCACCATCTCCCAGAGCTTTCTCAAACTCATGTCCATCGAGTGAGTGATGACATCTAACCATCTCATCCTCTATTACACCTTCTCTTCCTGCCTTCAATCTTTCCCAGCATCAGGGTCTTTTCCAGTGAGTCAGTTCCTGGCATCAGGTGGCCAAAATATCGGAGTTTCAGCTTCAGCATCAGTCCTTCCAATGAATATGCAGGGTTGATTTCCTTTACGATTGACTAGTTTGATATCCTTGCAGAAGGGACTCAAGAGTCTTCTTCAACACCACAGTTCAAAAGCGTCAGTTCTTCGGTACTCAGTTTTCTTTATGGTCCAATTCTCACAGCCATGCACGACTATTGGAAAAACCATAGCTTTGACTAGATGGACCTTTGTCAGTACACTGTCTGCTTTCTAACAAGCTGTCTAGGTTTGTGATAGCTTTTCTTCCAAGGAGGAAGTGTCTTTTAATTTCATGGCTGCAGTCACCACCAACAGTGATTTTAGAGCCCAAGAAAATAGTCTTTCACTGTTTCTATCATTTCCCCATCTATATGCCATGAAGTGATGAGACTGGATGCCATGATACTCATTTTTTTTTTTCATGATACTCATTTTTTGAATGATGAGTTTTAAACCAGCTTTTTCACTCTCCTCTTTCACCCTCAATCAAGAGATGCTTACATATGTGTTTTTAAACTTTTTATTTATATTGAGGTATAACCCATAAACAATGTTGTGTAGTTTTAGGTGAACAGTGAAGGGACTCAGCCATTACATATACATGAAAGCACGTATTTTTTAAAAGGCAGAAATTTTTTATTGTATTTATCCCACAATTTGAATATAGTAATTATTTACATTTTTGTGTATTAAAATGAAATCAAATGTCAGTTGGAATAGATCAGAATTTGGGTTCTATGCAGACAGAGATTCAATAGAATTCAAATATTTAGGCAAGTCATTTTCTATAGAACTGCTATAAGTAATTAGCAAAATTGACTCATACCTTATTGAGAGCTGAAATAACCAGTAACTGACCAGAAAAGAGGAAATTAACCCAGTGACATTCATGCTCATTTGCATGTCCTGTTATTCTAATTTGCTGTACCACATATTTGCTCTTCTTGTGGGCTCAGGTTCATAGAGAAGATATTCAGATAAATTAATTTCTTTCAAATCAGACAAAATAAGAGAGTGCCTTAAAATCTCAATTCTATTACAAGGAGGCTAATTAGAGACTAAACATGTCTTCTCAAGTCTTATTGNGAGTTCCAGTTAATCATGATTTATTACTTAAATTTGTTTGAGCCATCAGAAGTACTGTGAGAACTTAGATAAATGAACTTTTGGTGGCAAGAAGGGAATAGGCAGGTAGGGAGTTTGGGATGGGCATGTTCACACTGCTATATTTAAAATGGGTAATCAACAAGGCCCTACTGTATTGCACAGGGAACTCTGATTAGTGTTAAATGGCAGTCTGCACAGGAGGGGAGTTTGGGGAGAATGGATATATGGCTATGTATTGCTGAGGCACTCTGCTGTCTGCCTGAAGCTATCACAACTTTGTTTATTAACTGTACTCCAATATGAAACTAAAAATTAAAGACAAGGTGGAATTATACCAGTAGCTAAAACAAAAAAAATCTCCCAGGAGCCTCCGGGTCACCTTTGCTTTTTGCAATTTCCCAGCAAGTTCAGGGAAGAGGATAAAAGACAGGGATCACCACTCCAAAACTTTGTGTCCACATGCCAGGGAGAGATGTTAGGGAACAAGAGTCAACAATGCTGAGGCTGGTGGCCTTGATGACTAAAACCCCTATTTTATGGTTTCTGCCAAGACAGCTTAAGTTAATAGAGGTATTGAGGAAGTAGAATGGCTCTCACTTCCCTGAGTAAGTGGTGCCCACATCAAATCTGGGCCATTTTTCTGGATTCTGTCTCAGACCCTGTTGTGACTGGCAAATGGAAATTAAAAAAAAACACAACATCTCTAGACATGTTCATTTGATAGTTAGCATCACAATACATTTAGTAGCAATCAATATAGGAAAATATTTAAGTTGGTTCTCTATCAGTCATAATTTTCCATTTGCAGCTTCATAGCTTACAAAACTTTATAAGTAAACAATGAAGTTATCTTGGGGGCAATTTTGACCCCCAGGCAATATTTGGCAATGACTGGATTCATTTTTGTTGTCACAACCAGGAAGCTGAGCTGGTATCTTGTGGGTAGAATTGAGGGAGGCTGCTAAACATTTTACAATATAAAGATATAAAGCACAGTCCCCACAACAAAGAATTATCCTGTCTAAAATGTCCACTAGGGCACAAAAGTGGGAAGCCCTGGTTCCTTTCACCTAGCGTAGTAAGTGGTGAGTCGCTGCTTTAACTCAAGCTCATGACAAAATTCAGTCTTCCTTTAAGATCATCAACTTATTGTTTATGAATTTAATGCAGTTTTAGAAACTATAAGATTTTTTTTAATGTGGACCATCTTTAAAGTCTTTATTGATTTTATTATAATATTGCTTCTGTTTTACGTTTTGGGGTTTTTGGCTGTGAAGTATATGGGATCCCCGACCAGGGATCGAACCAGGGATGTCCTGCAACTAGCTGTTAAAATTACCTCTTCTTGGCACTTCCCTGGTGGTCCAATGGTTAAGACTCCGCCTTGTAATGCAGGGGACACCAGTTCGATCCCTAGTCCAGGAGGATCGCACATGCCATGGAGCAACTAAGCTCATGTGCCACAACTACTGAGCCTGCGCTCTAGAGCCCTCAAGCTACAACTATTGATCCCGTGTTCCTAAAGCCTGTGCTCTGCAACAGGAAGCCCACACATCACAATTAGAGAGTAGCCTCTTCTCACAGCTCCAGAAAATTCGTCACACAGCATCAGACCCAACGCAGCCAGAAAAAAATAATAAAGTACATCTTCTTAGTATTTTCTCTCTCCTGTTTTTTCTCTCTCTTTCTCTGTATCACACTTTCAGACTGAGTTACATACTCTTCTGAGATGCTCCGCAAATATTCTATAACTCTGCTACCTTCTTTACAGCAGCTAATTACCTAGTGATCCTTTANAAAAAAAATAGTAGATGCATGTCATTTATAAATCCTTTTGAGAAAGACATCTCTTTTATCCAGTCAACTAAAAAATATTTGATATTTCTATATGAAGATTTTGTAGACAAGCTAAGCAATGAAACCAAAGCAAGCAGAGCTTAGTTCTAGGGAATATAAAATTTCATCAACCATGTATTTTTCATTTTCCTTCTCATATGTGGTACTTTATTTGGGATTCTAATCTTCAATTGATGTAAGATAAATATATAGGATTATTAGAATATTATCTTTCTTGTTTACAGTTTTTCCCTGTATCCTACAAGTATTTTTATGCTAAAACAAGTAAACAGTATAATTCTAAATATCAAATATAATGTTAGCATTAATATAGACATACAATCCATTGTTTTGTCCAGAGTCTTATCATGAAGTTTTTCCTTTATGCCATTATAAGAACTGTAGAAACACTCTGACCATTATAATTATTTGCATTTGCAATAGCAATATCTCAATAGCAGGACTGGATTAATTCGTTGGATTGGATTGTCCCGCCAGAAATCCAGTGACGTCTGGAGGTGGGAAGACGGCTCCGTTCCTTCTGAAACTGTGTAAGTCATTGGACACTCAGAACACAAGGCACAACTAAGAATTTTTATTCCTGAGATCCTCTCTGCTCTTGAGTACAAGTTACTTAAAAGCTGGGAAGTGGCTCTATGTTGTACTGTGTGTTACAAAGGTGGTGACTGAGTTACTTACTTCTTAATCCTAACAAGAGAGCGCTTGCAGTTAGATTCTATTTTCTGACTCTCCCATTCTCTGCTTTTCATCTAAGTTGTAATCCACCCCTATTCCTGATACTTTTTTCCCACTTGTTTCTACCCCTAACTTTACCATTGAACATTTCACATGTTTTGTTGGTTATTTTTTTTTTAGTATGATCTGATTCTCTTCACATATTTTGAGAACAAAATTGTCATCCTTATAATTTATAGTTGGAACATCTTACTTTGGGTCTTTTTTTGACTTTTCAGTGTCATTTTCCCTTTTCTTCTACCTTAGGGGGCTTCCCTGATAGCTCAGTTTGTAAAGAATCCATGTGCAATGCAGGAGACCCTGGTTTGCTTTCTGAGTCGGGAAGATCCTCTGGAGAAGGGATAGGCTACCCACTCCAGTATTCTTGGGCTTCCCTTGTGACTCAGCTGGTAAAGAATCCACCTGTAATGTGGGAAACCTGGGTTCAGTCCTTGGGTTGGGAAGATCCCCTGAAGAAGGGAAAGGCTACCCACTCCAGTATTCTGGCCTAGAGAATTCCATGCACTATACAGTCCATGGGGTCTCAAAGAGCCGGACATGACTGAATGACTTTTACTTTCTACCTCAGAGGTCTCCAAGTATCAGGCACGTTATCAATTACAAGAGGATTCTAAAGTCCATATCAAAAGGCTCTAACCTACAGACAATCTAGAAAAAAGGATTAATTACACTGAGTATGGCAAAACTATTGTAAAGTAATTAACCTCCAATTAAAATAAATAAATTTATATCTTAAAAAATATGATTTTCTAATCTCCAGTCACCGTTTGTCCACGTTGTGCAATGTCTCTCCATTTAAAACGTAAATTGACAACCCAAACTTGCATAATTTGATCATTACTTAATTTTTAATTAATTCATTCAACAGATACTTATTAAATTTTTATTATGGACAGGACTCAAGAATACTAGGAGTACAAGCAAGCTTCTTCATAGATCTGGACTTTACATTTATAGCTTGCTGTCTTTTCACAATAGTTCAGGCATGCTGGTGATCCCTCTGTCCTTTCAATAAATTAAACATGTTTTGTGGTCTTAGGGTTTTATACCTGCTATTTCCTTCTAGAATGCTCTCCTCTATGGCAGGCTCCCTGTTGTCACTCAAGTCTGTTTAAGCATCATTTTCTCAATGAGACCATCTTTAATTACCCAAACTAAACCAGCCTCCCTTCACCGCATCCACTCAAGACTATCACATTACACTGTTCCATTATTACTTTTACCACTCTCTGAGATTTTCTATTTGTTGGCTTCTTACCAACATTCCCTCACTACAATGTAAGTTTCCCAGTAGAAAAGACCTGGTGTTTTGTTTATTATTCTGTTAGCAGCACATGAACGACTTTGGCGTGTAGCAGGTGTCCCTTGCTCATGCTTGTGCTTGTACTAACTCAGTCGTGTCCGACTCTTTGCAACCTTATGGACTGTAGCCCACCAGGCTCCTCTGTCCTTGGGATTCTCCAGGCAAGAATACTGGAGTGGGTTGCCATTTCCTCCTGCCGGGGATCTTCCTGACTCAGGGATTGAACCCGAGTCTCCTGAGTCTTCTGAATTGGCAGGGGGGAGTCTTCACCACTGAGCCACCTAGGTATCCCATGCTGCTACTGTTGCTAAGTCGCTGCAGTCGTGTCCGACTCTGTGCGACCCCAGAGACGGCAGCCCACCAGGCTCTGCCATCCCTGGGATTCTCCAGGCAAGAACGCTGGAGTGGGTTGCCATTTCATTCTCCAAGGGTATCCCATAGATACTGGCAAATGAATTAATAAATATCCACTCTTTGTCCTCTTGTTATAGCAGTGTAGCAAGAAATATAGACAAGTGAACAAGCAATTATAATGCAGTCTTATATCTGTTACCCCATAACATAAATCCTCATTTCAAAAATAACTAATCAACTTACTTTTCCTTGAGCTCATTTCTACCCTGTGTAGGTACTTGTCCGACAGGGCCTCTCTCTATCTAAATCCTGCCCTTCTTTCAAAACAGAACTAAAGCATGATCTTCCAAGAAAAGGTGAAAAAGTAAAGCCTTTCTCATCATTTCAGATCCCCATCCATCTTTTCCTCTGGACTCTTATTGTAACTACTGTTCACTTCTACTTAATCTTAAGGTATATTAAATTGCTATTGTGTTTTTCACATGTACCTACTTTATACTCCAAAGCAGGCTGGAAGTTCCTCAAAGATCTGAATGTTGCTTTTTATTTTTTTCCCTCATACTTCTTATCTTCACTTTGTGCAACTGACTACTTCACACAGAATTTGACTGAGTGTTAGTCACTCAACTGTGTCTGACTCTTTGCGACCCCATGGACTGTAGTCCGCCAGGCTCCTCTGTTCATGGAATTCTCCAGCCAAGAATACTGGAATGGGTTGCCATTTTCTTCTCCAGGACATCTTCCCAACCCAGAGACTGAACCTGTGTCTCTTGCATTGCAAGCAGATTCTTTAGCATCTGAACCATCAGAGAGACCCAGACCCAGAGTTTGATTGCTGATTGTTTATTTAGCTTTCAAAGGAGCTCATTCTACCTTTTCCATTCACAGGTTGATGCTTTCTGGAACTGGAACTGAAAATATGAACTGTGCTTATTTTCATAATGGAAAAATTCACCCTACCTTCTGTGAGAATAGACATTATTTAATGTGTGAAAGGAAAGCAGGCATAGTAAAGGTGGAACAACTACTTTAATGCAAAGACGGGGCAGAATGTCATGGATAAGTGCTTGATTGGACAATAAAAGATCTGGGTGAAGGAATCACTAGCCACACAATTGCCTATTTTTCCCTTTTTTTCTGCTTGGAGTCATTATCTATCCTACCAACAACATGTAATTCCTTTTTTATATAGCCTTTTATACTGAGGAACAGGTTAGTGCCTTCTTTTTTTAATATAAATTTATTTATTTTAATTGGAGGTTAATTACTTTACAATATTGTATTGGTTTTGCCAAACATCCAGAAGCCAGTGTGTGAACCCATCATTTGTTTCCCAACTGTTCTGTTCCTATTAATTTTCATTCTCCTTGTCCTCCATTCCTAATTATCACAAGATATTAATACTATGATTCACTGCATCTTCAGACATAAATACATACATTTTACATTGAAACAAGAAAAGCTAGGACTTCAGTGACTTAAGCTATACAAAATATCTAAGTTTGAAGGACAGTATAAGGTAAGAGAAAGTATACTAAACTTGGAATCAGTAGAATTATTTATTTTTATATTAATTTTTATTGGAGTATTGTTGCTTTACGATGTTGTGTTAGTTTCTGCTGTACAGCAAAGTGAGTCAGCTCTACATATACATACATTCCCTCTTTTTTGGATTTCCTTCCCATTTATGTAGCCACAGAGCACTGAGTAGAGTTCCCTGTGCTATACAGTAGGTTCTCATTAGTTATCTATTTTATACGTAATATCAATAGTGTGAATACATCGATTCCAATCTTCCAATTCATCCCACCCTCCGCATTTCCCCAATTAGTGTCCCTATGTTTGTTCTCTACATCTGTGTCTCTATTTCTGCTTTGCAAATAACATCATCTATACTTTTTTTCTATATTCCACATGTGAAATTAATATACAATATTAGTTTTTCTCTTTCTGACTTACTTTGACCTGTATGATAGTCTCTAGAGATGGATGGAACCAGAATAATTTAGATGGCATGATCACCCGAGTACAACCACAGACCAGTCATGTAGCCTCTTAACTTTCATTTTCTCATATTTAAAAATAAGATAACACCTATCATGTACCTCATAGTCCCAAAACCTAAAATAAAACCTCAGAGTATTAATTATATCAGAAATTCCATGAAAGCAAACGCAATGTTGTTCCTAATTTTTATTCTATGCCTTCAAGCACAGCTCCTAGCTCATAAAAAAACAAAAATATTTGCTTCTCATTGTTTGAGACAGTTCCTTAGAAAGCACAGCAATCGGTAAAACACTATGCAAATATATAATTTCTATTCAAAAAGTTTACCTCTGGTCAGACTCAATAGCAATGATTTTCTGTCCAAGAGAAGAAAAAGTTTGCAAGAAAATAAATGGAGCTTGAAAATGAGTAAATGCAAGGTTCACAGGCTAGTTGCACAGCAAGCACAAATGCTTTATCTAGCTCTTTTCCTGACAGTCCTGTGTTTGGTTTTAGCTGAATAACTCATGCAATATTTATAGATATGTGGAAAGAGAGGCACCCTTTAACAGGATAACGGACAAAATTTTCATTTCTTTTCACAGCTTCCCTAAAGGTACTCTTTATTCTTAAATTTGTGGTATTAAAACTTATGAACATGATTCTCAAAATCTCAGCTAAGATACTTGTTAAAACATGCAGAAGTTCAAACACAAATAGTTATGGTACTCAGTGGGAAGGCTGAGAAGAAAAAGTCTTGTTTCTTGTTTTGTTTTATTGGAGTATAATTGCTTTACAATGTGGTATTAGTTTCTGCTGTACAATGAAGTGAATTAGCTATATGTATCCCCTCCCTGTTGAGCCTCCCTCCCATCCAGTTTCACTCATCTGTTATATGGAATTGAGAACTCAGCTTGGTGCTCTGTGATAACCCAGAGTCCTATGTTTTTAATAAGTGCTCCAACTTGATTATGACACAAATATCCTTTAATACTTCTTGAGAAACACTACTTTACAACTTTTTCCCTATCTGCCTGTTGGTAAATTGGTTAGTCTCTTTAAAACTCAGTTTACTCATCTATGAAATGAGTTTAATATTATTACCCTACTTATAAAGTAATTGTGAGGATCATTTAACATAGTGTGTAAAGCATTGAGCAGAGAACCAAGCATATAATTAATACTCAACACATATGTGTAAGTTTTATAGCTCTGGACTTTGACATCCAAAGACACTTGATTGTTTTGCTTTAAATAACCAATAAACAAGCAGATTTGGCAGGGGGAGGGACACTTAGGAAAAACAGAAATACTAAGGATTCTGCTGCTACTTCAACTATCTTGAGATTTGGCTTTGGAGCATAATGTCATTATTTCCCTATTTTCACTTGTCCGTTTAGAAAGTACAAATTAGAACTAATAATTGAGAAAACAAAATTATTTCCAAAGACCAGCTGTATCTCTGCAATTTCATGTTTTATCTATCACCAATGGGAAAGCACAGATTTTATATCACTATATATGACTGAATTGTAAAGAATAATATTTTAGTGGATGGAAAAATTATAATTAAAAAATGTAAACCAATCAAACCATACCTACAAAGATTCTTTTTATCTGATACTCATACCAAAAGTATCTTATACATGAAGTCAGAATAGCTTGGATTTTAGTAGCATAGTTTCTGTGATCAGCTCACCCAGTTTACATACTAACTCTTCCACTTAATACATGAATGAATTTGGGTAAATATTTTGACTTGTCCATGCCTCTATTTGCAGTTTAGTTACAACATACTAATAATAGTAACTATTTCACAGAGCTGCTGTGAGAATCAAAGTAATGCATGTAAAAGACCTTCAATAAATACTTCAAAAGTACTTGGAACAATAAATAAGACAATATGATTAAAAACATTAAAAGTAATACAAGTAACATATTAATCTTTGGTTAAGAGAGCTCAGTGTTTTTCCCAAAGAGATTTATCAGAGAATATACCATATTGGGAACAAACTAGACCTTTCTGAGCCTGATATTTAGTGAGGATGAAATTTGAGAGCCCCTGGGAATTAATGTCTGTCACTGAAGTTCCATTTCTTCATTCCCGACATGACTCTTAATGCATAATTTTTATGTTTATTGTTTCTTCCTCTTTGTCACCTCAAGATAGAAACTGCCCCGTTGAAAAAGACTGAAGGGAGTTAAGTCACATTATTTTTTATGTCAGCATCTCAGGTCACATAAAAATCATATGGAATATTTGGAGAATTTGCTGAATATTCTCCTTTTGCTTCTAGAGATGGTCTTGGTCCCATCATACATCTTGGGAAGTAAAACTCAAATATACAGCAATATCTGGGAAAACTTGGCCTCCGATTTCCAGTTAATTCAAATTTTGGGAGGTACTAGCAATGTTCATGGGGTGAAAGGGGAGAATGGTCCTGGTGTTCATTCCACTGGCTTTCTCCTATCATGCTGTGGTTTGGCAAAAGCTGCACATTCTATATCTTGGGCCATGATCTTATCAGATAGGTCACAAAGTTTCAGCAAACACCCTTTCCTTAACCTTTCAGGCCTGGGGTGATAACTCACCAATGCATATTTCACCACCCCTTTTTGGTTCCCTTGTTGCTGTGGTCGTTCAGTCACTAAATCGTGTCTGACTCTTTGTGACCCATGAACTGCAGTACTCCAGGCTTCCCTGCCCTTCACTATCTCCCTGAGTTTGCTCAAACTCATGTCCATTGAGTCAGTGATGCCATCCAACCATCTCATCCTCTGTTGCCCTCTTCTCTTCTTGCCCTCAATCTTTTCCAAGATCCAGGTCTTTTCCAATGAGTCCCTTAATCCTTCCCAAAACTTTATAAAAGTGTCCTTGTTAAATGCCCTCAGATGACCCCTGGAGTGTGCCGTTTGATTTCTTCTGTTACAGAGATCAATGATTGATCCAGTGAGACACTGAAACAAAAGAGAATTTTGCAGATAGTTGGGATTTGCAGGCTGTAAATCACTAAGATATGACTTTTGGCCACGAGGACAAATGGCCAATATACGAATGATGATTAAAGTATCAAGTTTCTCGATACCAATACTGTAGTCACAGGATGTGGCAGAAACAATCCTCCATCCATTAAATAATTCATGCTTCCTTTCTACAGTGAAATTACTACAGAAATCTTGCCAGCCAGGCAAAAATTATGTTGATCTGGCCCAACCTTTAGAACCAAACACAGACATTATTAGTGGATGTGAATGTGATACCCAGTACTTCAAGGTCATGGCTTTTAAGAAATGGTTGTAGATTTTCCAGCTTCTCCTTTTCTACCCAATGACTAGAAGTAGGACAGTTTAATCACTCACAAGACGGAAGGAGCAAGGTTACATTCAGAAGACAACTACCCATTAACTAGGATTTGTTGTTGTTCAATCATTAAGTTGGGTCTGACTCTTTGTGACCCCATGGACTATAGTAACCAAGCTCCTCTGTCCATTGGGTTTTTCAGGTAAGAATACTGGAGTGGGTTGCCATTTACTTCTGCAAGGGATCTTCCAGGATGAGGGATCAAACCTGCATTGGCAAGTGGATTCTTTACCACTAGTCACCTGGGAAGCCCATCAGCCAGGATTACTGGAGCTAAAATTGCTACAGGGGCCAATTTACTCCATGAGGTTCTGTTATCTTTTACTTTAACCTTTGCTTCCTGTTGCTTTGTTCACTAAAAGGATACCTTTTTTTTTCCCCCCAAGGATAATGTATTCTTTCTCTCTGTTTTTTTTTTTCCCCTTTGCTGAATTTTTTAAAATATTTAAAAAATTTTTATGATGTTGTGTTGGTTTCTGCCATACAATGATGCCAATCAGCCATAATTATACATACATCCCTTCATTCCCTAGCCTCCCTCCCCTCCACAGGGAAACAACTGAAATAGCACAATAGTAAATGCATGTGTTAGCATTATTGAGTCTAAGATTAAAATAGCAATGATCAAAGACAATAAAAAAAGATACTGTTCACACATAATAGTCTGCCTTGGGGAACACTGTCCCTATGCCCAAATGTTAAACCAAAATACCTTTGTTTGGGATCCCGTCTACCTGTGGATGGCTACAGAAGGAAGAAATTAACACATCCCCCATGCTCACTCCACAGAGACAGGCCATTCCAGGAAATATTTGTAAGATTGATGGCCTTTTTAATTTTACCTCCTCATCCCCATCCCATCTATTCTATAAAAGAATCTGGTATTAAGTCCCCATAAGATAGTTATTTTGAGACATTTGTCTGCCATCTTCTCCTATTCATTGCCTCAATACTTCATCTCTCATTTAATTGGCCTGTTGTGTGGTGAGCAGAGTGAGCTTGGACTAGGTAACAAAATGTTATGTAACTGAGAAATAAACTATGTGTTAATAATTATTTTGAGGTTTACTTGTTACAACAACTGCATCACCCCAACTAATATATAGTGTGTACATTTATTTTAGGGATTAAATCCCTTTCCAGCTTCCTTGTTTAAAGATGTACAACAATGTACAACTCTTTCCATACTGGTTTGCCCAATGTGAGTTATCCTCATTCTTTGCTGTCAAGGTCATCCTCATCTTCGTATTCTATCCCAAATATAAGCTCATTCTCTGTCCTTTTCATCTTGACAATAATCCAGTACTATCACCTTCAACATCTGCTACATTGTAGAAACCAGAGCAATAATCTATTCTGTAACTGGCCATATTGGTTCAGTTTCTTTCTCATTTCCTTCTTTACCAAGTTATGCTTTGGCTAAAACTTCATAAACTTCTACTTTCTGGATGAAGATGCATCTATTCTATTCCTTAAACTCTACATGTTTTCCCAGGGGTGTGAAAAGGTAGCTAATTTCAGTTCTTGCATTAATCTGCTCCTGACTACAAAAGGAGAATTTGTCTCAGCCTCTCATGTGGACTGCCTTATCCATCAAAGCATCCCAGACATGCAAGAGGATGAAACTTACACCTCTCTTCAGTGGGATACTCCAACATCAAACCCTTATCAGAGACATCTGTCTTCCACCAAAAATTCAGGTAACCAGTTCTAACTATTTACACTAAGACCTTGTGGCTTATGGGTTTTCTTTTCTTCTATTCTATTATGAGCCCAAGGTGATATTTATAATCTGAAATAACCCACTTAAAAGTGTAATAATATGCATAATATGCTAATATTAAAAATGAAATAAAGTGGAGGAGAAGTAGAGGACTTGACAAATATGTAGCACAATGGGTTTCTCTCTCTCTCTCTCTGTTGCTGAAAAGACAAAGAATTCCTGGATTTGGGAAATAAGTGAAAGAACTCACATATTTTGTGTAATTTTAGCTCCCACATAAAAAAAATCCTGTAAATTATCTGATAAATACTAAGAAATAAAGGAGAAAACATAGGTTGAGAAAAGTGGCAAACACTCATCAACCTGGATCAGTTCTGTCTTTAATATAAAATATTTATATCAATTTTCTTCTGTTTAGGTAATAAATTACCACAGACTTAGGGGCATAATACAACATAGCTTTATTTTCTTACAGTCTTAGAGATCAAAAGTTCAAAATGGATTTTGCTGGATTGAAACCAAGGTGTCGTGGGTCTACCTTCCATAGAGAGGCTCTAAGGGAGGGGTCCCCAAGTTCTAGGAACTAATGACTGGTGATTTGAACTGGAGCTGATGCAATAATAATAGAAATAAAGTGCACAACAAATGTAATGAACTTGAATCATCCCCAAAACTTCCCCACCTTCTTGGTCCATGGAAAAACCGTTTTCCATGAAACCAGTCCCTGGTGCCAAAAGGTTGGGGAACAGTGCTCTAGCAGACAAACCATTCCCTGTCTTCTCCAGTTTCTAGAGTTGCATCCTTGTTTTCCTTAACCTGTGGCTCCTTTTCCATCTTCAACTGCAGTGGCACATCTTCAAATGTGTCTTGGCTTCCTTTATTATATGGCAGTCTCTTCCTCTGATCTATGTTTCACGTATAAGGGCCAGATAAAACAGGATGATCCTCCCATTCAAAGATCCTTTACTTAATTATACATTTAAAGTCTCCTTCTCCTCATAAGGAAACATTTATCGGTTCTGAGATTAGAATATAGGCATTTTGGGCAGAGTCATTATTCAGCCTACATCATTATCCAGAGATAAATTGTGTGCTTTTTTTCTCTCACTAGCATTAAGAATATAACAAATCACTCATTCATTTTCCCTCCCTGAATTGTTGCAAAATTGTCTTTAAAAATGTTCATTATCCAAAATCATGCGTTCGAAGGGAAATACCTTTGAATCAATCATGCTCAAATGACACTGACCAGAGATGAGGAGATTGGAGACAGCTTTTTTAAATTAATTATTTATTATTTTTTTGGGGGGGCTGCACTGGGTCCTCCTTGCTGCACATGGACTTTGTCTAGTTGTGACAAGTGGGAGCTATTTTCTGGTTGCGGTGTGCAGGCTTCTCATTGCAGTGGTCTCTCTTGTTGTGGAGCACAGGCTCGGCAGTAGTGGTGCAGGAGTTTAGTTGCTCCATGTCATGTGGGATCTTTCCAGACCAGGGATCGAACCTGTGTCTCCTTTATTGGCAAGAGGATTCTTAACCACTAAAAGTGAAAGTGTTAGTAGTTCAGTCATGTTTGACTCTTTGAAACCCCATAGATTGTAGCCCACCAGGCTCCTCTGTCCATGGAGTTCTCCAGGCAAGAATACTGGAGGGGTTGCCGTTCCCTTCTCCAGGAGATCTTCCTGACCCAGCGATCGAACCTGGGCCTCCCGCATTGCAGGCAGAGTCTTTGTCTCTGAACCACCAGGGAAGAGCTCTGAACCACTAGACTCCCAAGAAATCCTGGAAACAGCTCTTTTGCTGTCAAAAATGAAAGCCTACTGCCTAGTTTGCCATCATCTCTGAAAAACTGTTGGAAGAGAATACATCTAAGTTACTGAGCTGGTGGTGTCATGCAAGGATAGATGAAGCATATTGTGAGAGCTGTCCAGGCTGGCCTTTTTCCAAGTTATGACTTGCATTTCAAAGAGTTTGAGTTCACCTTTTCCTGTTATACAGTTACAATGTCACCTCCTCATTTCACTCAGTTTAGCCCTTTCCTGTCGATTGGGGGCAGGAGAAGAAGGGGACAACAGAGGGGGGGCAGGAGAAGAAGGGGACAACAGAGGATGAGGTGGTTGGATGGCATCACCAACTCGATGGACGTGGGTGGACTCCGGGAGTTGGTGATGAACAGGGAGGCCTGGCGTGCTGCAGTTTATGCGGTCGCAAAGAGTCAGACATGACGGAGCAACTGAACTGAACTCACCCACTTCTTTCCCCTACTTTCTCTAAATTAATTTTATTGCCTCTATTTCTTGTTTAGGAGTATGGTGTCTTGTGACGGTGATCTTATGTATTTTCTGCATTGGCTCATTAGCAACCTCCATTTTCTTGGGCATCAAATGTAAGTATAAAAAGATATCTTCAAAATAATCTATATAGATAGATAGGTTGCATACTACATGTAGCATTATATAGAAGTATGCATATCATTTTAACTGGAACTTCATAACTTATA
>SJYV01031886.1:0-10751 GCA_006410875.1 Neotragus pygmaeus | reverse complement strand
AGAGTATGTATGTGTGAGTCTCTTTTGATTCCAGATCTTCCATCTTGCACTCAGTTAATATTATTATTAATAGCAGCTATCATCACTGGGTTCTTAATCTTTGTCAGATACTGTATCCATAGTTTTTGCTGCTTAAAACCTCCCCAGTGTCTTAAGGCAGCTATTTTAAATTTATCTCAAAATGTGGGTGGGCAAAAGAGACTGGACTCAAGCTGAGCATTTCTGGTCTTTGCTGGCTTCCTGATATGTCTACAGTCAACTTTCATTTGGTTAAATTCTTACATTCAGTGGGGTTGGCTCTCTGTCCTCTCACATGTTCAGGGCAACTAGGCCACATGCTTGTCATCCTATAGGAGGCTAGCTGGAGCTTGTTTACATGGCAGCAGCAGTATTCCAAGAGCACAGGTGGGCCTCTCAAAGCCTAGTTGTGGCACATTTACGTTGCATTCCATTGTCCCAGTGCAAGTCACAGGGCCAGTCCAGAATCATGGAGTGAAGAGAGGGATTTCATCATTTAGTATAAAGAACAGTGCTCAGTCACTTCAGTCATATTCGACTCTTTGCAACCCCATGGACGGTAGCAAACTAGGCTCCTCTGTCCATGGAATTCGCCATGCGAAAATACTGGAATGGGTTGCCATTTCCTCCTCCAGAGCATCTTCCTGACCCAGAGATTGAACTTGCATCTCTTGTGTTTCCTGAGTTGGCAGGTGGATTCTTTACCACTAGTGCAACCTGGGCTACAAAGTCACATTTACAGTGGGGTGTGGGCACAGAGAAAGAGATGACAGGGGCACATTAAATCTACCACATTTAATCACTTATATTGATAATGTCATTTAATCTTTATCACCCTCTTAAGTGGCAAGTATTTCTTCACCCAGTTTAAAGACGAGAAAACTGAGGCTTAAAATGTTGTTTCTCAAGTACTCACAACTGTGTCTTGAATTGAGATCAAGATATGCTAGTAATGATTCTTAAAGGGTCTCTGTTCAATTCACTGGAGGCTTAGGGTACCCTACTGTACTCCTCTACTTCACTGCCTCCTTACCCATCTCAGACCCCATCCCATTCTCAGGGAGTGGAGTGGGGGCCACCAAAGAAGTTGACCCAATAGTGACTGCTGGCCTGCTTGGATCTCAGAAGGCTGTTAGAACTAGATTCCTTTTTGTTGTGTGTCAGATGTCCGTTAACCCCTTTTTGTTCCTCCACATTTCCCATATCAGGCAGGGACTACCACCCATTGTCTTTTAGTCACCCTCTGATTCTTGGAGTTCACATGTCAGTGTCCTTGCTTCTGGAATCCTGACCACAGTCCAATGCACCGATCTAGCTCTAGCCTCTGTCCCAAACCCTCACCATGCTCCTCCCCTCAGTATGCAACTCTATCTGCAACACAGTCATTTTGAGCTCTCATGGGAAACTTTGGAGCACATAGCTAGCAAATACCTCTAAAATAGGCCTCTTTCTGCTGTTTAGAATTTGGGAAAATATAAAATTCCTACAAATCCTTTTTAGTAAGCACCATGAAAGCCCTATTCCATCCTCATTCAGAGGCTGGAAATTCTGAATGTCCTCAGAGGGTTACAAATGTTTGATAGATGCCAAGGGAACTAGTTTTTCTGAGTCCTGGATTGGTGAATGTTAGCCCTGCATATGTTGGAAAAACACGACTGGTTTGCAAACTGTTGAGGACAAAAGCTTTGTTTTTCTTCTGGCTTGGATTTAAATAGAGAGTAGGAGGTTGGGCGGGGACCGAGGGGGAGTACAGAGAGAACAGGCATTGTTGTATAGGGTTTTGGATGTCACTGCACGAAGTCTGAAAAAAAACCACAGCCCCATTCAGCAAACAGCATTTAGGATGAGTCACGGTGAGGGAAGTGAGGCTGGGTGTCCACTCTTTGTACTTATTGCCTGCAATCATGGCAAATATTTAAGTGATTGGGAAGCAGTGTGAGTGGGAAACAAGATGAGAGAGAGAGAGAAAGAGAGAGGAGAGAGAGAGAGAGAGAGGATTACAGGCATCACTAACTTTAAAGGAATAAAATAAAGATCTTTTTTGTTCAACATTATTCATTTTAAGCAGAGAAACAAATGACCTTTATAAAATTTAGAAAGCCCTTAGAGACGCAGGAGTTTGGAAATTACAAGAAGCCTAAGTTGGACCCTCCAACACAGTAGTTCTCAGACTTTGATATATATTAGAATCATCTGAGAATAAAACCCCTACAATACTCAGGTTGCTCTCTGGAACCACTACATCAGAATCTGTAGTATCAGTTGTTGTTTAGTCATGAAGTTGTATACAACACTTTTGCAATCTCATGGACTGAAGCCTGCCAGCCTGCACTGTCCATGGGATTTCTCAGGCCAGAATACTGGAGTGGGTTTCCATTTCCTCTTCCGGGAGATCTTCCTGACACAGGGATTGAACCCTCATCTCCTACATTGGTAGGTGGATTCTTTACCACTGAGCCTCCAGGGAAGCCCCTGTAGTATCAGTAAGTACAAGTAGATTCTAAAGCATCCCAGGTGATCCAATGTTGCATCTAGGTTTAAGAACTACTGCTCAAAGTGAAACTTGACAAGGTATAAAAAGCGCAAAGGGTGAAATGTAGTCAGAATCTTAACAAAAAAGAAAATAAAACCACAAAATGTATCCTGTTCTCTTTTTGACAGTTTGTTCAATTTGATTTAATATTTCAGGCAATTTTCAAATTAAAAACGATGGGATTGTTTTGTGTTCACATTACTTTGGGCATTTAATAAAGATGCAGTTGCTTCCTTGTTTTGTACTTCTAGACCCTATCTTTTCAGTTTTTTTCAATATTTAATCCATTAAAAGAAAAGAAGAAAAGGAAACGAAAGTTCCCAATCAGCTTCCTAATTTGTTAGTAAGTCTTATCAGAAAATATACAGATTTTTTGATGGAATTTGCATTAGAAACACATGGAACATTCCCTTACAAAGCTTTTCTTCACAATTCTGAAATTTGAGTTAGAACTAAAATAAATGATTTGATGGGTTTTTCTGGAAATGACTCCACTATTCATTAGGATTTTGTTGTACAATAACATCTAATGATAAAAAACAACAGCAAAAATATTTTATTTCCTTCAAAACAAGGATGCATGTGTGGGACATGATCAACCGATGTCGATTTTTTTTATCCAAACGTACTCTAACCTTAGCAGGGTCTAGGTTAGGCCTATGGCTTAATTCAGGGATATTTTTACTATTATTCATATTATACAAACTTAGCTAAAATCTCTTATTCTTCTTTTGAAAAAAATTCAGAGCAAACATCAGAACTCAGTGCTATTATTATCATAAAAAAAAAGTGATGGTAATTCAGCTTGCTCTTGTCCCAACTGAAAAGGAAATTTTTAAATTAATTGATCAGTAAAAATTTGGAGTATGATTCAAACATTAGTATTATAGTAGAATCTCTAACTTTGTGATAGCAGTGCTTCTGTATCTGTTGTGTCTATCAATATATATATATATATGTATATATACATATAAATTTCCATTGATATCTCTGTATATTTTTCAGGTATATTCTATGTGTGCATTTTTTAAATTTAATTTTTCTCCTCTACTGGCTTGGAAATTATAATCTTTTTCCATTCCTTAAAATTTTAACATTCATTATTAACAAAGACTACATTTAATATCTCCTTCTGTAGAATGAACATTTTAAATTCCTTGCAACTCCTCTCTTTTTACATGTTATTTTCTGCAGTACTTTAGTTATGTCTTGTTTTTAATTTGCAAGTTAGACATTAATTGGTTTTGTACCATTAAGTTTTAATTTGTTTCATTTGTTATCAACATTTTCAGTGGAGATGGCTTCCAAGAAATCCATAATGCTTTTAGGGGAATATAGCTGTGCTCTGTTACATCCTTACCCCTCATTCTCTGCACCTCAAAGAGGACTAATTTAATGCTGCTAGATAATTCTTTTAGTTTCACCTCCATGTGCATGCATTCATCTCCATACTTCTTGATAAATATTGCTAAATACCACTGCTTTATTTTTTAAGATTTTTATTTTTTATTGAGACATAGCTGATTAACAATGTTGTGATGGTTTCAGATGAACAGCAAAGGGACTCAGCTATACATGGATATGTATCCTTTCTCCCCCAAACTTCCCTTCCATCCAGGCTGCCACATAATATTGAGCAGGGTTCTATGTGCTATATGGTAGATCCTTGTTGGTTATCCATTTTAAATATAACAGTAAATATCACTGCTTCTTAATTCTTTAGTTTTAGAGATTGCCTATTGTCTTTCCAGTACAAAAGACAGGATGTTATACCAATAGTCAACATTTATGTTGCTATGACTACACAAATGCTAATCTATCTGATGGCCAGATTGTATGCCATGATCACACTTCCTTTCCTGAAAAAGGTTTTGTTTTCTCTGAAGTTAATGATTTTTTTCTTTGTTTTGCATTTTGTTTTGCTTAGTTTTCAAAATACTTATCACAAATTAAAGCCCAAACTTTTCCTTTGTTATATAAACCTCATCCTGATATGCTTAAACTCATTTTAAGATAATGTGGCTGAGCCATTTCCTTGAAGAGTCCTTACATCATTATCTTTGGGACTTTTCTTTTAGTCTTGTTAGATTACATCAGAAAGAAACTTCCACTAGGAGGCTGCTTGTCAGTATTCTGGGTGATGGATTGGAGAGGAAAACTGAATGTCTTAGCATCTCTTATGTAAACTTGCACTTAATACTACTTGTTTTTAATACCCTTGTTTTCAAGTCCAGAAATTCTGGGTTTTACTCTCACCAAAATAAAAATGACCTGGATTCAGAGGGGCAGTTGCCCTGGCTATGTAATAGAAGGGAAAAGATGTAAGAATTTGTTTTTTAAATAGACTTTCAATAGATCCTCTTATTTTGAACTCTAAATGCCCATCAGCTTTGAGAGGTAACAGTCACCTCCAACTCAGGGTTCTGTAAAAACAATCAGATTGCTCTAGTCTTTAGATTCCGCTCTCTCAGTCCTGCTAAATTAGTTACTTTAGCTTTCCATCTTCCATAATTGCTATCTTTCTTCTTTATTTGCATTGTCTTTATGAATTCATGCCTTAAAAATTATTTTATATTTGTTTCAGGCACCTGTAGAGGTAAATGAGAATGTTGAATTTAGGCTAGTTCAAGTTGAGGATGTGTTCAAGTTAGGGTTACAATTATTCAGCGATTTCTTTTTAGACCCATATGTCTTCCTGTTTCTTTGCTCACCATTCTTTCTTGCATTCAGTCCTTTCTTTGGGAACATTTTTCTTCTTTTTAAAACATATACTTTAGAAGTTCTTTTAATAAATGTTTGCTGGTAAACTCAGTTTTTGTTTGGAAAAAAGTACTTATTTCACCTTCATTCTTAAAGTATATTGTTTCATATACTACAATTCTAGACTGACAAGTTATTTTCTCTCAGCATACAGAAGATATTAATCCATTGTTGTTACTAAGATATATGTTAGATTTTATTCTGTTCTCTTTAAGCAAATCTGTGCTGAAATCATGATTTTTCATCTCTCTCTTTTCAGCTGAATCTGTTCCTCTGTTAAACCATCTATTATTGCATTTTTTTTTAACTACCGTGACTATATTTATATTACTGGAAGTTATTTTTATATTTGTAAAATTTTGTCTGGGAATACTTTGTAGTGCGTCATGTTATTACTTCAATTTTCTTATTCTTTAATCACTTTAAGTATACCTATTTTGTGGCATATATCATCTGAATTTTTGGATAATCAGATTCTCTAATTCCTAGTAGGTTTTCTCCTCCATGTGTTTTCCAATATTGGTTATAGAACTTCTATTTGATTTATTTTATTTTATTATTTATTTTTTACTTTATTCTACTTCACAATACTGTATTGGTTTTGCCATACATCGACATGATTCCACCACAGGTGTATACAAGCTCCCAATCCTGAATCCCCTTCCCACCTCCCACCCCACATTGTCTCTCTGGATCATCCCCGTGCACCAGCCCCAAGCATCCCTCATCCTGCATCAAACATAGACCAGCGCCTCGTTTCTTATCTGATAGTATACATGCTTCAGTGCCATTCTCCCAAATCATTCGACCCTCTCCGTCTCCCTCAGAGGCCAAAAGTCCATTCTATATGTCTGTGTCTCTTTTGCTGTCTCACATACAGGGCCATCATTACTATCTTTCTAAATTCCATATATATGTGTCAATATACTATATTAGTGTTTTTTTTTTTTTTCTGGCTTACTTCACTCTGTATAATCAGCTCCAGTTTCATACATCACATTAGAACTGATTCAAATGTATTCTTTTTAATGGCTGAGTAATACTCTATTGTGTATATGTACCACCACTTTCTCATCCATTCATCTGCTGATGGACATTTAGGTTGTTTCCATGCCCTGGCTATTATAAACAGTGCTGCAATGAACATTGGGGTACATCTGTCTCTTTCAATTCTGATTTCCTCCGTGTGTATGCCCAGCAGTGGGATTTCTGGGTCGTAAGGCAATTCTATTTGCAATTTTTAAGGAATCTCCACACTGTTTTCCATAGTGGCTGTACTAGTTTGCATTCCCACCAACAGTGTAAGGGGGTTCCCTTATCTCCACATCCTCTCCAGCATTTATTGCTTGCAGACGTTTGGATCGCAGCCATTGTGACTGGTGTGAAGTGGTTGTTTTTTATTTAAGGAAATTCTATGAGCAATGGAATATGACCTTCTGAAGACATGAATTTGCTTCTGCTAAGCAAACTCAGGACCACCTTATACATTTCTTACTTTGATTTTGGGCCTCCTAAAACACGTAAGTTATGAGCTGCAAATGGACAAAAACAAACCTATGATTTTAAGTTCTCAGAAAAGAAGATTTTAAATTTTATTCTGTTTTTGTGTCCAGAACTCTGGTGAGTTTGTTACTGTAAACAAATTTTATTTGTCATCTTCTCTTGCTAGTAGATTTTTTTTTCTATTTCATGCTTTCTTTGACTCTGTACACTAAAAGGGATTACTGAAGAATCAGACCCCAAATCTTTCCCTCAGATGACCAGAGACATTTTCCCACCCATGTTTTCAGGTCTCACTGTACTTTGTCCTTTCTGGTTTTCCTTACTTTCTTGTAGGCTCAACTATGAATTTAAAATGATGTTTCTCCAGCCTTTAGATATGTTTTATTATATTGGAGGGCTGTTCTTCCCCCCAGTGCTCTGCTGCATCTCCAGAAACAGAAGTTGTGATATATCTGTAAGACAAGGGAAGACAAGAGAAATGAGGACAAAGATGGGAAGATGTTGAAGTGAGTAAATTGGATGAGATCCAAATTATAGGTTGTTTTGGAAGGAAGAAAATGATGGATGCTTAGAAAATATAAGACAAATCCAAATTAAGATATTTCCTACAAAATAGCCAGCTTACACCCTTTCAAATATTCAGGTTAAGAGACACAAAATAAGACTGAAGAACTATACCACAGTAAAGAAACTGAGAGACATGATGGCTAAATGGAAGGAATGCCACTAGATTGGGATTCTATACTGGAAAAAACAGCTATAAAGTACATTGTTGAAACAACTGATGACATTTGCATATGGACATGGATTAGATAATACTGCCATATTACTATTGAATGTCTTACCTTTTACAACTATGGTGTGGTTATATAAGAGATGGTACTTGTCCTTTGAAGACACACATTGAAGTTTGTAGGGCTCAAGGGGCACAATGTCTTCAACTATTAAGTGGTTCAGAAAATAATATGCACACACATAACTATATAATTTTATATATGGAGAGAGATTTATAAAGCAAATGAAGCAAAATTATACAAATTGTGAATCTAGAAAAAGGGTGTATGTAAATTCCTTGTTCTATTCTTGCAACATTTCTCTAAGTTTGAAATTATATCAAAATTTTTAAGTGGGGAAGTGCTGAGAAGCCACTTTAGGAAATATTTTTAGGAAAAGAGAGAAAGAAAATAAGCAGATGAAAGAGAGCAAATTAGAACACGTTATTGATATAGGAGGTTAATTAACTAAGCATAGACGACCAAAGTCAACAGGATATTTCACTTTGTTCAGGGCATCTCCTCCTTATGTTACCCATACTTAAGTTCACAGAGACATCAGGAAATGTTTCAGAACCATGGGATTCTTCATGTTCTTGCAAACAAATCATGCAATCACTTTGTGAATTACTTAAACTAAGTGGTGTTATGATTCATTGATTCATTCAGCAAATATAACATCCTCACATTTTAAAATGTTTTGCTTTTGCCATATTAAATTAATATCTTTGGAGTAGCTATAGTCTGAATAGCAAGATCTGACATTACTTCTTTTGAAAGCATTGAACAGAACTATGTTTTTCACCTAGAATAGTTTGTGATTATTGTGGAAATTTTATAATTACATTCTATTAACGAGAATTATCTTTTCCCTTATAAGATTTGGGGTTTTCAAATTTAAGACATAGTTTCCATATCAAACTTTAGGTTGAGTTTTGCTAAATTTGTGAAATATTTAATTTAATTCGATGATATCATGCACCAGCTATTTTATTTAACATTGTAGCTATTACTTTAGTACCTCCATTGAAAAGGCAATGCTTTTCCTGAACAACTGGGGGAGAAATGATTGTGGTTTCTTTCTCTAGTACTATAATTAAGATGTTTAAATAACCAGTACTCCCTGCTGCTTTAGAGATGGTAGAAAAAGTTGGTGGAAGGAGGACTTGATTGAATTCTACCTTTGAAGGAAAAACACTCACTTTAATTTTTAAAAATCTTCACAAAGAGCTTTAAGAATTTAAAGATATAATTAACTATCATGATTATATAAGTGCCATATATTAATTGGAACATGTAAAATGCTCATATATATTTAAAGTCAGTTAACTCTTTAGCTTGCTGCTGCTGCTGTTAAGTCGCTTCAGTCACGTCCGACTCTGTGCGACCCCATGGGCGCAACCCACCAGGCTCCCCCATCCCTGGGATTCTCAAGGCAAAAAAATTGCAGTGTGTTGTCATTGCCGTCTCTGACTCTTTAGTTTAGGTGTTTGCAAACTTTTTATTTAAAGTCATATAGTAAACATTTTTAGCTTTGCAAGCCATGAAGTATATTTTGCAACTAGTCAGTTCTGCTTTTGTAGTGTATGGAAGTGAGTCAGAGTGGCCATATTCTAAACAACCTTATTTACAAAAAAGGCAGTGGGCTAGATTTGTTCATTGAGCCATAGTTTGCCATTCCCTGCTTTAATTTACATTTATTTCATTTTGGAATGTGCCAGCCTTATCTTAAGGGAAATTGAAATCATGAAAGGGAATAATTTTTCTTTTTAGAGAAAATTTCACTGGTTACTTTTGTTCTCCCAGTACTGTGTGGCAAGTGTAGAAATCACGAGAACCAAATGTCAAAACTCAAGCAATAAAAACCAACATATCTGTGTATCTGTGATAATTAAGAAAACCAAGACAAAATAAACTCCAAAATAAAGTAAAACCAAAAATCTAGTTTCTGTTAAAAAACAAAAGAGAATGGTTTCATTTTGCCTTATCTTCCAACTGCCCTCCAGGTTTCATTCTTTTCTTTTACCTGTTGTTAGGGATAAAGAATTAAATCAGTCAGTCCTTGGACTCCAAATTATTTTTGGATTCAGAAGTTTTGTTATTGAATGAAGTGCAAAGAAATAGAGGAAAACAATAGAATGGGAAAAACTAGAGATCTCATCAAGAAAATAAGAGATACCAAGGGAAAATTTCATGCAAAGATGAGCAAAATAACAGACAGAAATGTTATGGACCTAACAGAAACAAAAGATATAAAGAAGAGGTGCGAAGAAAACACAGAAGAACTCTATAAAAAAGTTTTTCATGACCCAGATAACCATGATGGCATGCTCACTCACCTAAAGCCAGACATCATGGAATTCAAAGTCAAGTGGACCTTACAAAACATCACTATCAACAAAGCTAGTGGAGGTGATGGAATTCCAATTGAGCTATTTCAAATCCTAAAAGATGATTATGTGAAAGTGCTATACTCAGTAGGCCAGCAAATCTGAAAAACTCAGCAATAGCTACAGGACTGGAAAAGATAAGTTTTCATTTAAATCCCAATGAAGGACAATGCCAAAGAATGTTCAAACCACCACACAATTGCACTCATCTCATACACTAACAAAGTAATGCTGAAAATTCTCCAAGCCAGGCTTCAACCATAGGTGAACTGAGAACTTCCAGATGTTCAAGCTGGATTTAGAAAAGGCAGAAGAATTAGAGATCAAATTACCAACATCTGTTGGATCATCAAAAAAGCAAGATAGTTCTAGGAAAACATCTACTTCTGCTTTATTTATTATGCCAAAGCCTTTAACTGTGTAGATCACAACAAACTGTGGAAAATTCTTCAAAAGATGGGGGTACCAGGCCAATTTACCTGCCCCCTGACAAACCTGTATGCATATCAAGAAGCAACAATTAGAATTGGACATGGGAATAGTTCCAACTGGAATAGTTTCAACTGGTTCCAATTGGACTGGCTTCAAATTGAGAAAGGAGTACATCAAGGCTGAATATTGTAACCCTGCTTATCTAATTTGTCTGCAGAGTACATCATGCAAAATGCTGGACTGGATGAAGCACAAGCTGGAATCCAGCTTGCTGGGAGAAATATCAATAACTTCAGATATGCAGATGACACCACCATTATGGCAGAAAGTGAAGAACTAAAG
>SJYV01031885.1:0-17621 GCA_006410875.1 Neotragus pygmaeus | reverse complement strand
TCTCTTATGTTGTTGGAAGAGGGTGTTTGTTATGATCAATGTGTTTTCTTGGTAGAACTCTATTAGCCTTTATATACATATATGTATATATAGACATATATGTATTGCACATATATATATATACAATACATTATGTCTGTATATATAAACAATTACCTATATATAATATCATATATATTACAATATGTAATCCTTCCTTAGAGATATATAACATTTCTATACTGAAGTCATTTGACATAAAAGATTTGTTGTGGGAAGATTTAATTCCACATTTGATTTCTTTAACAGATGAGCTGTAGAAAATTTATATTTTTTCATGTTATTTTGCTACATTATGCTTTTCTGTGAATTTGTTCACTTAAATTTCAAATATATTTTCATTGTTTTATAGTATCCTAGAAATACCATTTTTATTGTATGTACAATCAATAGAGATTTTCTCTATTTCATTCCTGATACTGGTACTATGTTACTTCCCTGCACCACCACCCTCAAACACACACACTCCAGTCTTGCTAAAGGTGGTCTGTAAATTTAATGCATCTTCTTAAAGAATCAGTTTATAGCTTAGGTGAGTTTCTCAGTTTTCCACTCATTTTCTATTGATTTCTGCTTTTATTTTTATTTCCTTTTACTTTATTTAGGTTTATATTACTAATATGTTTTACTGTATGATTCCATAAATACAAACATACCTGAATTTTTTAATATTTTTCCTTCTACTCTGCAGAAATATATCTATGTATTTTCTATTTATTTATAGACCAGATCACATATCAAAGATATATCCTCACAACTATTTTCACTGTAACATTATTCAAAATAGGCAAGATATGGAAACAAAAGTTCTTTGATAGATGAATTGAAAAAGTATGTGATATATAGACATAAATACAATGGAATATTATTGTCACACAAAATAAGAAAATCCATCTATTTCTAGCAATATGGATAAAACCTCAAGGCATTATGGCTAAGTGGAATAAGCCAGGCAGAGAAACACAGATATTGTATGGTAAAATTTATATGTAGAATCTTAAAAAAATAAAAGTTGATTTCACAGAAACAGAATGGAATGGTGGTTGACAGGGGATAGTGGGAGGGAGAAATGGGCAGGTGTAGATCAAAGGCTACAACCTTTCAATTATAAGAAGAATAATTTGTAAGGAAAGCGACTACTGTTAATAATACAGTACTGTCTCTCACCAGGAGATAGGACTATGCAAGGATACATGGTTGAATTTAAGAATGACTATCCAATATATTAATAATTAAAATGTAATAAGGATTAAAATGGCTTCACATATTTAACTCTATAGAAATCTACAGGTTTGTGGAATCTTTTCAAAAACTTTTTGAAAGAAGTAAGTAATGAGAAATAAAGGAGGATGAAAAGGTCAGGGTAGTAAGAGTGGAAAAAAGAAAAAGTAGGGACACAAGGAATAAAGGGCAAAGAAAGAGAGGAGAAAAGAAGTTTACCTATGAATTTTATTCTGCTTATACTTTTTTGAATTACATTCTTTTTTACTTTTTTCTATTTTTTATTTTTTATACATAAACACATTTTGGGCATCAGCTACATAGCAGTTAAACACGTTGTTTCTGTCATTAACCAGAGATCCTTTGGTTTAAAGTATTTTTTTTTCTAGTTTGCTTTAACTCATTTTTAAAATCATATCACTGTATCAGCTAATTTGGGATTTGATTTTGTACTTTTATTCGGAAAATTCCTCCTTGGATTCAATGTCACCCTTTAGAAAGACTGTTAGACCTGCTGAGAGCAGAGACCTCTTTTTTCCCCTCTGTGTTTCTAACATCTAGACAGTGGTTGGTAAATAGCAGGAACTGAGTAAGTAAGCACTAGTGAAAAAAAAAATTAATAACACTGAATCTCATAATTTTAGAAAACAGCCTGGCTATAGAAAAAGAAGACATATTTAAGGTCAGTATTACCAGAGTGAACTCATTAAGGAGAGAGAAGGAAAAAGAAAAAAATAAAAAAGACAATACTTTCTCAAAATTAGATAAAAAGTCAGAGGTATAGAGCTGTGCACCAGAATAGATTTTTAATCATTCATGGTTATTTTTTTAAGGTCTAGCCTGTTGTAAATTAGAAGCAGAGAAACGAGGCAACACTGCATATTAAGAAACTATTTGTTTCTAAGGATAGAGTCTGGAAAGGGCAATTCTATAAACCATGGCTTGTCCTCACAAGTACTGATAATGACAAAAGAAGCTACCATTCTTCTACTCAAGCACCTCCCTTTATAAGCACAAGTAGAGGATATAACGTTTCTATGTTTAAGTGGATTTTCATCCTTTATTCACTTATGCATTCCACACGTCATTCAGTACCTGCATGTTTTATTCCAGAAAATAAATTCTATTTTTGATCTCATATTCCTTACAGGAAATATTTTACTATAAGAAATACTATACTTATATATAAAGGGTATATGTTATCCTTGGCTGAATTTATATTTAAGCAAAGATACAGACGTATATACTCATCTTTACATTATGCTAATTTGGAATAAGAAAAAACAATCATTTGAAAAAAGAAACTGTAGTAAGATTATGAATCATTCTCTCTCAAAGAGGATATTCTATAACTTTTGTGCTGCTTGTGCTTTTCCTTTATAGTATTATTTTATATTGTTTGAAATCCCCAAGGTTACTAGGTAAGGATGTAAGTTGTGTTTTTTTTCTTTCCTTTTTGCCCTCTCTTACTCTCTCATAAATTTCTGAAAAATTCTCCTGTGTTACTAGTCACAGCCCAAAGGCATACTTTTAGATTTCTCCAAAATTGGTTTTTAGTTTAAAACAAATGTTAGAGAAGAAAAGTGATATTTAAAAAGAAGAAAAGAGACAAAAATAAGATGAACATCAGAAATATACCCTAGTATTTAAAATAATTTATAGCTATTTCCTTTTTGTGAAATATCTTGTGTAATGACAAAAACATATACCAAGTAAATATTCAAGTTCATCTTTTGTTGCAATGTGGGTTTTGGGGTGGGGGGCGTTGGTGTTGTTTATTTACTAGCTTGCTTTTGTGTTTGTTTATTGGTTTTGCATTCTTAGCTTATATTCTCTTTGGCCACTACTCAAATTCAATGCCATATCTTGTTGAAGTCATGTCCTCAATATTTTAGAAATCATAAGGAATTATTATTCATCATTTCTAAATGCTTTACTTTATAGATGAAGAAACTGAAATCTTGAATGACTATGCTCTGTCCAAAAGACACTGAGAGCAAAAACATGCAGTTCAGTACTGTATGCACTGATGCAGCAGCTTTCTATTTGGATTTCTTCCACCATTAGAATTTTCTCCTCCTTTCTATCAGGTATATTGCTTCCAGTTAAATCAGTCACTCTGTGTCTCAACAAGGCTAGCAACCAGTTAGACACCTGTAGAGACACTAATTTCTATGAAGCACTTCACAATCTGCCCCAAAGCTTATTTTTATATCTATATTCCTTTTATAAGCTCTATACTGTAACGAAACTTGTATTTTCTTTCTCTGGGCCTTTTCATTAATCATTTTCTATCTCAATTATCATTTTTCCATCTCTGTTTATCAAACACTACCTACTGATCCAATTGCAGAACAAGTCCTAACACTACAAGGAATTATTTATATATGAAGACAACCAAAAGCACTATATGAAAGGTAGTTTTATACCCATATTAATTAATTATTTATAAATGAATTATAAAAAGGTTAGTCAATGGTCCACAAAGTTAGTAAGCAAAAAAAGAAAGTATGAAAAATTCATACTGCATGCAGTAATATTGTTGCTGAAGTTATTTAAGCTGCTGTTAAATATTACTAAAGTTAATTTCAATCACCTCTCTCAGCCTGTATGATCACCTATGTCCAGTCATCTAGTATGATTCTCCTAATTCTGCTATTGTTGCAAAGAAACATGCACATTTGCATACCTTTATGTATACATGCACACACATAATGAAACATCTGCAGAGAAAGTAACAGAGCAGTTTCTCAATCTCCAATCAATGACTGGACATGTTTCACCATTTCACCACTCCTCTACAAATATGTCTGTTACAGTGAATGGGTTCTCATAAATTATTCTGTGGCCGTTCTTGCACACAATGACCAGAGAAGATGGAATATATCCCACTCTGAAGAAAGATATAAAATAGGAATTTCATATTGAAAAATAATATATAAAACAGTTAAAGAAAAAATATATGAAGATTAAAGGAAAAATCTTGATTCCATGGCCCCACTTTTACTTGTGTTTTTTATTTTGTGAGGATGATTTTTCTTGTACCCATCAAGTTGAACAATAGCATCCCAGGTGGCACTAGTGGTAAAGAATTTGCCTGCCAATGCAAGAGACATAAGAAACATGGGTTCAACCCCTGGGTTTGGAAGATCCCCTGGAGCATTACAACCCACTCCAGTATTCTTGCCTGGAAAATCCCATAGACAGAGGAGCCTGGTGGGCTAGAGACAACAGGATCGCAAAAAGTCCAACATGATTGAAGCAACTTAGCACAGGTAAATACTATGGTATGTGTATACGAGCTTCCCCGATAGCTCAGATGGTAAAGAATCCATCAGCAATGCAGAAGACACTGGTTCAATTCCTGGGTCAGGAAGATCCCCTGGAGTGGGGATAGGCTACCCACTCCACTATTCTTGGGCTTCCCTTAGGCTATTCCTAAGGGCTATTCCTTGGGCTCAGCTGGTGAAGAATCTGCCTGGATGCAGCAGACTTAGGTTCCATCCCTGGGTTGAGAAGATCCCTTGGAGAATGGAAAGGCTACTCACTCCAATATTCTGATCTGGAGAATGTCATGGACGGTATAGTCCATGGGGTTGCAAAGAGTCGGACATGACTAAGTGACTTTCACTCACTTATATGTATTATAATTTTATAGTGTAAGTTAAGTATCTTATACAATGTAATCTTCTACATAAAATATCTTGTACACTGATTCAAGTCATTGATTTTTTCCAAATGTAAATCACACTTAACAAGAAAATGTTATTTGTACTAGAATTTCAGTAACAGTAGTACAAGAGCAATGGAAAATTCATTGATATATAAGGAGAAAGTCTTTATAAGATGTGACACTTCCCTATAAATTCTGTTGTAAATAATCTTAAAGAATAGAAAGTTTCAGAGTTCATCCCTCTATCTGACCTAAGATAGATAATTAATCATTCCATGTGCCCAACCCTTAACATAAAATAACTTTTTACTCTGTCCATGGAATTCTTCAGACAGGAATACTGGAGTGGGTAGCCATTCTCTTCGTCATGGGATCATCCCGACCCTGGGATTTAACCGGAGTCTCCTGCATTGCAGACAGATTCTTTATCATAGGTGTAAATATTAGTGCTTGTCTCTATTTAGAAACTTCAGCTCTCCTCATTCACTGAATTTTCTGTCTTCCTTGTAAACATTTTATTAATGTTTCCACCACAATATCCAAATAAATACAGCTCAGCATTATAACCTTTGCACCCATGAGAATTTCTGCTTAGAGATTCATTGACCAAGTGTTACATATTATTTTTTTAACTAAAATGTGATTTTTTTCTTGAAGTTAAGTATTCATGCATACTTTATATCTTATTGACACGATTAACATTGTTAATTAAAAATCACATGAGACACATTTTTGAGAAATCTAAAAGAAAATAAAATGATTTAACTATTAAATATAAAATTAGCAAAATAAATTGGAACCATGAAATGTGTTTATATTGGTCTTATGAAGTTCTCATGATGTCTGCAGGTCTCCTCCTGAGAGAATATTAGATTCTTCCAAAGCTGAACAGATGACCCTACTGTTCCCTGGAGTAGCTTCCATTTAACTTCTTGTTAAAATGAATCACTCCCAAATAAGAATAATTCCTCAATTGATGCTTAGCATGCTGTATGCTGCTGTATTCTGAATGATTTATGGTCATGCATTTAAATAATTACATTGATCCTTTGTTCTAATATTTCACCATAGCTAACAAGAAGATGCATACAGATAAATGTATTCCAACATCATCTCTCTTCATATCTTTCCTCTACTAGAAATAAAGCAGCTGTAAATAACAAACCACCCAATCTATCCCCATTGGAGTTTAAATAGTAAGTCCACTTTAATATAAATATTACCTTACAATATACAACAATCAAAATAATATTCCAGCTCTACTTTCCACTAAATATAAATTAAAATATACTTTATATAATGAGATAGGCTGTTTAAGAGAAAAATGTAACTAAAAAGTATAATCTTGGTATAGACTTGGTAATCAAAATAATAAACTGGATACTTAAGACTGTATATTATTCATTTGGTACAAATTCCACTGAAGTTGAAGATACTTTAAATTGTTTATTTGAGAAGGAGGATAACCTAAACCAACAACAAAGGCTATAATTGTATTTACTGTATACGGAGGAGAAAAATTTCTCTTGCTCTAGAATAAAATGTTTCAACTGTATCACATTTTAAAAGCAAAGCATGAGTGAATTCTTATTTGGATAAGAGAACACTGAGTAAGCATTCAGAAACCACAGCAACTATACTTAGTACGAGCTAACTCTGGTACTTATAGCCATTGCTCTAGAACTTGTTCAGTTTCATTTTTGGCCCTCCCTTTTCTCCTAGGGTTGTATTTACTACCTGTAAGTAAAATCAGAGTCAGTAGTAATAAAAAGGGAAAAACAATGCTGTATTTAGAAGCAGAGGTTAAGGTCAAGTCTTCACTTGTCGAAGAGAAATAAAGGACTCAAACACAGGCCAAGATCTGAAGCTTCCCAACGCTTAGAGAGGAAAATGCAATAAAAGTAAGTAAAACATTGAACAATAATCTGACTCATTGAAGAATAAGAATCTGCCATCAATTAATTAAATAATTAATGAGATTTGTTTACATGATTTATCTGGATTAATTGATGATAATTTCAAAGAGTGGCTCTTCCATTTGCACTTCTTTTACTAAGTACACCCAGCCAAATAACTACATTAATTTTGGGAAAAAATGAAGTAGAGTCAAAAATTTTATGTCTACCTGTGTGTGTTATATGGTTATATGTATTAATAAAATTCATAATATGCTATATTTCTAATTTTTATGCTATATTTATTATCTTTTATTATTTATTATTGCTTTTTATTATCTATTAAATAATAATTGATCATTTTTCTATAGCCTATTTCACATTGCATGTGTTCTTTCATTTGTGACATTAAGTTGAATATTTATACTTTCAAGTAACAGAAACTGACAACATAGACAAGAGACAGTATTTCATAATAAAAACTTAGGAACTTCATCAATAACTCAGATTCTTACATCTTTCCAATCTGTCATCCTGAGCAACTAGCTTACCCTAAGGTTTTCTGCCCATGGCCAAAGAATTACTGTTCAAGGTATGAGGATATATACAGCCATGTCAAAAGACAAAAACAGCATTTCCTTTAAAATTTCTTTTGGTTGGGGAATAACTTTTCAAGTAACTCTCATCCCACATCTTATCACCCATCCATTAAAGCCATTGTTAAAAAATAAACACAAAAAAAGGATGGATGCTGGTTTCCAGATCCTCAAGTAAGGAGCTTGGAAGTCACCACCCCACTCCAACAAGTAAAAACCTGAACGGACTGAAAAATGAAAAGCACTTCTTGGATCCATAAATGAAGAGAGGACATGGAGTAAACCATTGCCCCCAACATTGGAGAAACTAGCAAATAGAGGAAGGCTCCGCTTATTGCAGAGACAGGAACGGAAACTTATTCAGAAACCAGTGCATGGATGAAAAGTGAAGTGAAGTGATGTATGGCAAAACCAATACAATATTGTAAGATAATTAACCTCCAATTAAAATAAATAAATTTATATNTGGACTTTTTTTTTTTTTAACCACAGTTGGGTTCAGGAGTTAAAAGATGGCTAGACCTGAGGTAGAAAAGTGTCCTTGGTGAAAGAAATTGTAGGTCGCTTTGAAATGGAGTTGTGCAGTTAAAAGGAAGAAGGCTGTAACAAGCAGGAAAAGGGTGAGGCAGGTGATTGCATTCAGAGAAAGAGCCCCTCCTCCCCTCCCAAAGGCTTGTGCTGACAAGGAAGGGAATAGGTACTTTCCGGGATGGATGAAGAGCTAAAGTGAGTGGGAAGTGAAATCCCTTGGAGTTGGAGGGAGCCATTGGTGGGAAGCTATGAAGCTCCTGTTTGAGAAGTTTGATTTGCTTTGAAAGATTGTTGGCCCAACAAGATACTCAAGACGATTGTCACCAGGTGGAAGGCTATGGCTGAATCCAAGGCAAGAGGGAGCAAAGAGATGACCCTGTGATACTGTGGAAGGTGACCTGCCAGGAATTCATAGCGAACTCACCGCAGAGGAAAGAAGAAAAGAGCAACTGAAGGTAGTGCTGCAGGTCACTGTCTTTCGATTGGAACTCAAGAGCTGGCTCAGGTTCTGTTGGCCCAGAGACAACGGCATCGGTCAGCCGAGCCGGGTCCTCTGGGGCTGCCCCTGATGCCCAGCCTGGGCAGGTGGCGAGAGAGCTAGGGCAGACCAGAGGCCGTCCAAGAACGACTTGGTTTCCCTTTGTCTTTTCTTTTCCCTTAATTTTACAATGTATTATTTTATTACATAACACTTGATATATGCAGAGGAGTGTATGACACATTTGTGTGTGTTATGAAACACAAGCATTTGAGAACCTCCATCTCCCTGCCTAATTTTCCTCTGTGGTTTCTTTGCCNTTCTTTTCCCTTAATTTTACAATGTATTATTTTATTACATAACACTTGATATATGCAGAGGAGTGTATGACACATTTGTGTGTGTTATGAAACACAAGCATTTGAGAACCTCCATCTCCCTGCCTAATTTTCCTCTGTGGTTTCTTTGCCAGGCTAAAGCTGAAACTCCAGTACTTTGGCCACCTCATGCGAAGAGTTGACTCATTGGAAAAGACTTTGATGCTGGGAGGGATTGGGGGCAGGAGAAGAAGGGGACGACCAAGGATGAGATGGCTGGATGGCATCACTGACTCATGAACGCGAGTCTGAGTGAACTCCGGGAGTTGGTGATGGACAGGGAGGCTTGGCGTGCTGCAATTCATGGGGTCGCAAAGAGTCGGACACAACTGAACGACTGAACTGAACTGAAAGAGTTCACTCATCCCTCGCTTAAAATATAGGATACCTGAGTCACCCGCTTGTCATCCTGGGTCATTCGGCATCTCCTCCAGCCTCCCTTTCCCCAGGACTGTGACCCAGGATCCCCCTGAAGTACATGATTCTACCCGTGTGCTCTGAGCTTCTTAGCAAATGAATGTGCCTCCCGGTGTTTGAGTGGATTGATTTTTGTTTTTTTTCAGTTGAGAGATCTCTAGAATAATTTTATCTGTAGAGCTGCCATAGCATATAATTTCAAAGAATATCTTGAGGATATTTCATTTCTTGAGTGCTTAATTTCAAGAAATTTCATAAGTGGTCACATTTTCTATGGAAATATTGACTCCAAGTCACTAGATTTGGAGGGTACTTGTTGTCAGATCACACATTTACACAAAATAATAGTGTACAAATAAAACAAACCTTATTAATTTCTCTAACAGTCCTAATATTCCCTTGGGTGGGGCAGGGGGCTCATTCTGCTAGTTGTCATCTCAGTTATTCTAGTTTAAACTCTCAGTTTTTCACAATTCAGTCTCTTTTCTTTTCCCACCTCCCTTCGAGTCTTCTTAAATGCTGCATCAAAGAAAGAGTTCTGTGGCATATGACCCAAATCCTTAGAGACTCTATTCTTGAATTATTAGTGGGTTTTGCCATGGGTGACTTGTCTCTTCTGATTCCTGGACTGGTATTTGTTGAGGTGCAACTGGACCTGCCTTGCTTTCTGAATTGTCTTTCAGGGTCTGATTATTGACCCCTGCCATAGATAGAGCACACTCAGGCTTCCTTATCACATGTTCGAGCCGTTGCCACACATCTATGAAACACAGGGGAATTTTGGCATTCTCCAGAAAACAGAAGATCTTCAGATTTACCTTGTGCAAATGCTGTCTTTCCCGTGCACGTTTGATAAGACCCCATGGATACACGAGGCTCTTAGAGAAATGCCCTCCCCTATTGCTGCGCCTATAGAATAGATGCATGCACCCTTCTCCTGATGTTATCAGATTCTCTGATAACTGTGTGTGCTCAGCCGCTTAATCGTGTCTGACTCTTCGCAACCCCGTGGACTGTAGCCTGCAAGGTTCCTCTTCCCATGGAATTTTCCAGGCAAGAATACTGGAGTGTTGCCATTTCTTACTCCAGCGTGGATCGATTGTTAAGGCGGCAGTTTGCCTGTTGTTGCTGTTCCTCTGTCCTCTGTTCCTGGTCGTGTTTGCACTTCAGGGCTCCTATGTTGGGGGGAGTGGTCGACAGCCCAGCTCCTTTACTGCTCCTCCAGGTGACCTGGATGGGGATAACGGATGTTTCAGGTCCTGAGAAAGCAGGGGTGATCACAAATAGCAAAATGGTGGACAAATGAAAAGTCGCCTTACCACTAACCCTCAGGTTTGATATGGATCTACATTGGACCTTTTTTTTTTTAAGATGCTTTAATTAGAATAAAAAATCCTAGGAGGGGAGACAGGTTCATCAGCTTGAAAGTGGGATATGTTTTGGGGATTAGATTTTGTGTTTACCTCCCTCTCCCCGACTAGTTATGGTCTCTCTCATTCCACATATATCACACACCTTGCTTCTGTGTTCTCAAGTTTGTTGGGCAGGTCTAATGTGAAAGATGAACAAAAGTAAGTGAAGAAGGTTTAGGTCAGTATCCTTATGATGCTGGGGATGAGGAACAGAAACCAGGTAATTTTACTACACAGGATTAAAATTGTTCTGCTGTAATGCAACGTACATGTTACTGGAAAGTACTGCACTGTGCAGAATTACACGGTAAAAAACACAGAGCTTATGGGGAAAGTGGAGTTAGGTTCTCAATGCTCAGAAACTTCATAGGAGACCAGAAAATACAGAGAAAAGATAAATAGGCATTCTGGGAAAAAAAGATAGGGAGCTACAAGCTACCATGTATAAAATAAACGGACTACAAGGATATATTTATTTATTGTACAGCACAGGAACAATAGCCAGTATTTTATAATAACCTTAAATAGAGTATATATAATTTACAAAGATTTTGAATCACTGTGTTGTAAAACTAAAACTAACATTTTGTTAATCGACTATAGCCCAATAAAAAAATTTAAATTTAAATGCTAAAAATAAATAACTAAGATAGCAAACCCTAAAACAGTTTTACAGATATTAAATGGCTTGGAAATATAGCACTCTACCTTGAAAAAGACCTGAGGTTTGCTTGTAGAAGTGGGTGTTGGAAAGTTACAGCTCATGAGTTACTGTGAAGTGATGGAAGAAGGGCTATCTGAAGTCTGGTGGAAATTCTGACCCCAGATGTGGATGGTTATAGCTCATGATACATGCAAGTGACCTGACGAAGCTGGTAGATGTTTGAGGTGTGTGCATTTTTTGTTTTCCTGTGTGGCTTATTTCAGCTGGGTGTGGTTTTATGCATTTTTAGTGTTTCTTTAATGCGTAAGTAAACACAACATTTATGCCCAAATTATTCGCTAATATATCTGGTTCATTGGAAAAAAAAATCTGAGTTTTCCAAAAATAAAGTCAAAGCAAAACTATCAGAAACTGTATAACTACGTATAACATGTACTAGTGAATACTAAGTGCCTGGCACTGTGCTGTAGATTCCATGTGAATTATCTCTGAACAACATGATGAGCTCAGTATACTTAGCCACTTTCCATAGGTAAGAAGACTGTGACTCAGGTAAAACTTAGCCCAGGTTACAGGGCTAGGACAAGGTGACTCTCGTGACTGTGCCATTCTCTTTCCTGAGCAAAAACAAACCAACAAAATGGGGCAAATACTTAAGGAAGAGCAAAATCCATAATATATAAAAGTTTTTCAAATCAGTAAAAAGAGACAAATAGCCCAGTAGAAAAATGAACAAAGGTCAACAGCAGGGAGTTTGCAAAGAAGGAATACAAATGGCCAGTGAAATGGGGGGAATGCGTTTAACCTCATTTCATACTCAGAGGTTAAAGCGTCTGTCTGGAATGCAGGAGACCCGGGTTCGATCCCTGGATGAGGAAGATCCCCTGGAGAAGGAAATGGCAACCCACTCCAGTACTCTTGCCTGGAGAATCCCATGGAGGGAGGAGCCTAGTAGGCTACAGTCCATGGGGTTGCAAAGAGTCGGACACGACTGAGCGACTTCATTTCATTTCATTTCAATACTCATTCATGTCAGTCAGAACAATTAGATTTTTTCCCCCCATTATCAAATGTACAGAAATAAATGTGGGAAAACACTGGCAGGAATATAGATTGTTATAATGTTTCTGAAGATATATATAGAATACTTGTCTGTTGACCCAGCCATCTAATTTCTAGAACTTTATCCTAAGAAAATAAGTAATCAGATAAGTGGGAAAAGATCCTTGGATGTTCAGGATTTTTTTAAGAGTTGTTCATCATGCCAAAAAGATGAAAGCATTCATTCATCATCACCGAGTGATGAACCAAGTGGTTAAATCCTGGTACATTAATACAGTATAATACAATGCCAAACAGCACAGCACAATGCAACATGAATGTAGGGCTCTCAGAAAGGATGGTATTCTGTCTGTAATGGTTGACACTGCATACTATTCATGTTTTATTAAGCGAAAGAAACAGGGACAAAATAGCATCTCCCCAGTGTGATCCCGTTTCTGTAAAACCATCCCACATGTGTGCATGCTTGTGTTTGCAAGCAGACCTTGAATGGGAAGAAGTCTGGAAAGACACACACCAGATCAGTGATGGTGGATGTCTCTGGGTGATGGAATTGCTGGGTGTTTTTTTTTTTTTCCATTTAATTTTTTTCTAAATTTTTCTGTAGTGAATATGTTACTTTTATGGTTTAAAAAACAAAATTATTTTAAAACATTGTCTAGGGACTTCCCTGACAGCCCAGGGGTTAAGACTTTGCCTTCCTTTGCAGGNCTGGGTGTTTTTTTTTTTTTCCATTTAATTTTTTTCTAAATTTTTCTGTAGTGAATATGTTACTTTTATGGTTTAAAAAACAAAATTATTTTAAAACATTGTCTAGGGACTTCCCTGACAGCCCAGGGGTTAAGACTTTGCCTTCCTTTGCAGGGGATACAGGCTCGACTTCTGGTCAGAGAGCTATCCCACATACCTCATGGCCAAAAGACCAAAACATAAAGCAGAAGCAACATGTAACAAATTCAATAAAGACTTTAAAAATTGTCCACATCTTAAAAAAAAAATCTTTAAGAAAACATTGTCTAACCCAAGATCCATAATAAATACAAAATATAAGAATAAATGACCTTTGTAAAACAGTTCTAGCACCTAAGAAGGCTCAGTAACAAACATCCACAGAAAGGATTTTTGACTAGCTGCAGTATTAGAAACGATATTACCCCATTTGGAGCTTCAGATTCTTTATTTCTGACCGAAATTAATCTGATTGGATTTCAGGTTACAAAATTCTCGGGGCTTCCCTGGTGGCTCAGAGGTTAAAGCATCTGCCTGGAATGTGGGAGACCCAGGTTCAGTCCCTGAATCGGGAAGATCCCCTGGAGAGGAAATGGCAACACACTCCCGTACTCTTGCCTGGAGAATCCCATGAGGGAGGNTCTCGGGGCTTCCCTGGTGGCTCAGAGGTTAAAGCATCTGCCTGGAATGTGGGAGACCCAGGTTCAGTCCCTGAATCGGGAAGATCCCCTGGAGAGGAAATGGCAACACACTCCCGTACTCTTGCCTGGAGAATCCCATGAGGGAGGAGCCTAGTAGGCTACAGTCCATGGGGTCGCAAAGAGTCGGACATGACTGAGTGACTTCACTTTCACTTTCATTCTCAGGTAGATGCCACTGGACCAAGCCAAACACAGTGGCTTATGTTACCTCCAGGTCCCAGGCCCTGTAAAGTACACGTGAACTTGGGATCTCTTTGGATGAAACCTGGGACTGTCATGCACAGGTGACAAGCCAGACCCTCTAATTTTGGTTATGTGATCAGAACCCACATGTAGTTTCTTGGGGCCCAGCTTACTTTATCAGGCAACTTGAATCTTAGTTTATGAAGCAGCTAAACACAGGAGGGTAGCTTGGTGGGGAAGGTGACTGACAGGAGCGCCCCTCCACCCCACCCAGTTTGCTGGGCTTTGCAGGCCTCAAGCGGTGGCCCAGCTCCAAGGATGACTGTCCTCCATGTCTTGCCCAACTGCATTTTCGATGCTCCATAGAAATACCCAACTTCCCCATGGCTCAGTGGGAAAGAATCCACCTGCCAGTGCAGGAGACACAGATTTGATCCCTGGCCTGGGAAGATCCCACTAAGCCCGTGAGCCACAGCTATTGGGCCTGTGCTCCACAACAAGAGAAGCCACAGCTGTGAGAAGCCCATGCACTGCCACTAGAGAAAAGCCCGCACAGCAAAGAAGACCCAGCACAGCCAAAAGAAAGAAAATTATTTAAACAGAAAACAACAAACTGCCTTCTCTTAGGCCTCCCTTTTCCAGGCTTCATGGCTCTTTGCGGACACAGGAGCCTGCGTGACCATGGCACACGACTGATGGGGAACAGTGGGGCGCTCCCAGGGAGTACCCTGAGGTACGGAGCAGATCTGTGCCTGCGTGGCCTCCCCTCTGTCACTGTAGCCAGCTTGGTCTGGGGAGGCCCGGAGGGCCTGCTGCAGCAGTGCCTCCCAGAGCCTCTTCCTTCCTTCTTCCTTCAAGTGCTCAGTCTCCACAGCCCCTCCATGCCCCTCAGCCCAATGCTCGTCTGCCTGGCTGGAGATAGCTCTGCTGGAGCTCATCATGTGTGGGTTGAAAAGGATTTTCTTTTTTTTTTTAATTTAAGCAGTCACATTCCATCTGCCTAACACACCCTGCTTTGTGAGCTAAGCTGTGTGGCCTCTGCACGTGACTTTTCCCCAGCCAGCCCAGGTGTCCCCCGACAAAAGTTTCTGGAGAGCACTCGACAAGGCAAGTGGAGCCAAGCACCCATGTGCTAGGGCTTCAGAGGCCCCCGTGCCAGGGGTCTTTGTAAGGGTCAGCCTCTCACCAAGCACTTCACATATATTATCTTATTAATCCTCACCACAAAGAAGCCACATCGTCTTGTGGCAGCCTCTTGTGAGGAACAGGGATGTGGAAAGAAGTGGCTTGCCCGTGTTCACACAGCGGATTAGATTGGAGATCCACTTGGTGCCAAACCTGTGCCCGTCTGCCCTCTGGCCTCTTTTACCCTCCTTCCCTTTCCATGGATTAGGTCAGTTAGTAGGGGAGTAAGAGTCTTATGGCTTAAAAGTCCCCTGTTGATTCCCCAGTGGGGAGATATTACGGGAAGGCTCAACAAATTATTAGGTTTCTCTCAATCACTTTCTTAAAGCATTTTAAAGAAATTGTGCTTGGAACGTGTCAGCACTGAATTGTTTTGCTTAAATTTTGTGCTAATTTGGGGATGTTTCTCAATAATCATGTATGACAGATTGGAATTCGTTGGTGCAAGTTACAGTTATCTGTGGCATTCTGCCCACTCCTCCCTCCCACAGGTGATGGGCTGAGTGGGGACAGAGCTGAGTGCCGAAGTGTTGGTAAATAACGCCACTATGTAGTCATTTAATCTTGTGAGGTGCTGTTTTTCCAGCAGGTTGAACTGACTGAACACAAAAACGTGCTGAACTGCTAGGTCACTCTAGAAACCCCTGGGTAGCTTTCTACTTGTCTGACATAAGACTCTTCATAGCCCAGAGTCACACACACACAACGAGCACACGCGCACACACACACAGTTAGAGACCTGCGAAGGGCTTGCTGGTGGAGGTTTGGAGAATGATTAGGGATAGTGCTTAGGGGCTTTTGTTTGTTTTTCTTTCTTTGTGTGACCAGATCCGAGCATCCTGCCACCTTGAGGGTTTGAGAGGAGGGTGCCACAGTTTAGGAACAAGGGGTAGCTTCTTGGGAATATATTGGAAAGGAAAAGGGAGAGGATGTGGACCAGGTAGAGGATTGTAGATCTGAAAATACCTCGGACACAGCTGAGGCCCCAGACTCGCGGTGGGAAGCAGCCCTATGGGGAGGGAAGGAGTCTCGAGAGATGAGCTATTATTGGTCACGGATTAAGTTCGGTTTGGGTAAACCTTTGGGAGGACGAACCAGGGGAAGAGGCCCTGGAAGCAGGCTTGTGGCCCTCAGGGCTGGGAATTTAGGGTCCCAGGTACTTAAGAGCACGATCTAGAAGAAGGGCATGGTCTCCAGTGGACACATGCCCTTGGCCCCACGGACTCCTTGTCCACAGGAAAGGGGCACAGCTAGAGGAGTCCAGGGTCCGGGTTGCTCTGCCCTGACCTTCTGACCGTGCAGTGGAAGAACTCGAAGGTGGGAGGCCAAGAACTGGTTCTGAACCTTGCTATGCCCTGATGTGCTGTGTGACCTTGGCCGAGTGATTTCCCTGTTCTCAGCCCCGTGTAAGATCTTTCCTTCGGGGCCATCGCCTTCATCATCTTTGTGGGTTCCATTGCCCAGGATGGAGGGAAGGCCCCGAGCCTGCCTGTGGTGAGGAGAGTCAGGGTCTGGCCGACTCCTGCTCTGCCGTGGGGAGCAGTGCTGCCCAGGACTGGAGGTGGCCTCACAGTACCAGGCTGCTGAGCCCCAAAGACTTAAGGCAGCGACTCCCGCAACTGTAAAACGGGGCCAGCAGCCCTCTCCAAAGGCAGCACACACCCAGCATAGAGGCGGCTCCTGTTAGACCTGATGCAGACAATGAGGAAAGCAGGCAGGGTGAGCCTGCAGATGGTGAGGAGGGAGAAGAACAGGAGCCATGTGAAGTCCTGTCCCACTCGCCCATGGTCAGCCATGTTGGCCTCAGTGAGTCTCCATGCGCGAAAGAGGTCACCTGTCTATGCCCTGGTCTTGGGAAAGCTGTTGGATTTTCTCACGCCTCAGTTGATGTTGTTGAGCTGCTAAGTCATGTTCCAGTCTTTGCGACCCCGTGGACTGCAGCACACCAGGCCTCCCTGTTCCTTCCTATCTCCCAGAAATTGCCCAAGTTCTCGTGCCTCAGGTTCTTAAGCAAATTTAAAAGTTAATCAACATCTTGTTCATTTATGTTGCTAAATACTTCTCAAGTTTATTTCCTATTTTTAGATCCAAAGCTACACCACAAACAAGTACAACCAAGACGTTTTATCTCACATTTACCCACTAAACTAGACGTTTTGGACGGCAGTAAAATTTCCCCTCTCCGTGTGTTCACAGAGATGCTGCAGTTCGTCAGCAATCAAGTGGGCGAGTTCCCTGACTTGTTCTCAGAGCCGCTCTGCGGCTCCTTCGCGGGCGGTGGCGGCGGCGGCAGCGGTGGCGGCGGCGGCGGCGGCGGCAGCGGAGCCGGGAGCGGGGACCCCTCCGGGCAGCGGCCCTTCAGCCAGGTCCCGCTGCCAGCCTTCTCCCCCTCGGCCACCTCCTCGCAGGCTGCGACCCTCCAGGTCAAGGCGCCCGCCGCCTCGGGTCCCACCCCGCC
>SJYV01031883.1:0-11049 GCA_006410875.1 Neotragus pygmaeus | reverse complement strand
TTTCTCACTTGTAATTGGAAAAATTCTGACTTTCTGATAAATTTCCATCTCTTTAATGGAAAAATTGATGGTTAGAAGTCATGCAAATCATAAATGGCAGAATCAGAGTCACATCTTTGTCTCTTTTACTCCAAATACTGAGATCTTTGTGTCTATTATTACATAACGTTTTCACTCCTCAGTTTTAAAGTGAAAAGTTTCATGGAAACACTCCTAAATCATTTTTATTTCTAATGTCTGATGAATCTACTGTTTCCTATACAGGAATTAGAGAAATACTAAAATCATCTCATGCATCTTAAAGCCTCACCTAGGTCTTGAGGGGGCTGCACATATAACTGATGAGCCCTTCTAATACTAAGAAGTCCTTCTTCATCCTCCAGAGGTGACCTGGTAAAATTAGAACTTGAAAGGTCATTAGGCTCATCAGTCTAAATCATTTGTTTAAACTGAAGACCCTGAAGGCTGCAACACCAATGATATGGCTAAAGATACAGCCAAGATGGGCAGGGTTGAATTTGGCATTTCAGCTTCCCGTTCTAAATCCCATGCCCTTTACTATAGTCTGACATGCTACCGAAAACTCAGGAATTTGAGAGGAGCTCCCTAGCTGTTTGCAGACTCTCCTTTGTGGGAAGACAAAACCACCAACTCTGCACACTGTCGCGGCTTCTAAGAGACAGCTNTATAGTCTGACACACTACCGAAAACTCAGGAATTTGAGAGGAGCTCCCTAGCTGTTTGCAGACTCTCCTTTGTGGGAAGACAAAACCACCAACTCTGCACACTGTCGCGGCTTCTAAGAGACAGCTCGGGCAGGTTTGCACTGGGGCTGCAGGTGCCAGCTGAGCACTGTGTGTCTGGAGCACAGAGGTAAGTAGCAGTGTCCTCAACCTGGGAAGCCGTGATGGACAAGGAGCTGCTTTTGATGGAGTCGTCAAGCGTGAAGTGTAGTCTTCCACTATGTTTCTGTCTCTCATTTGAACGCATTAAAATCAAATGAACAAAGCCTCGCCTTGAATTCTGTCTGTACCACTGTAAGGCAGTTATAGTAATACTTTTATAGCTGCAGTTCATGGTGACATTTTCACCCTCCTGGATGCTCAGGGTCTGAAGATTCTGTTCTCCTTGCTGGCTATTCACCTCTAGGCAGAAACACAAGGACAGAGGCCAGGAGTCAGTCGCTGCATTTTCACTCACTAGTGTCTGCATTTCCTTCCGTAATTTGAGGGTACGTTTCCCAGTTAACAGGCTTTCCTAGTGGCACAGTGGTAAAGAATCTGCCTGCAATGCAGGAGATGGGGCTTTGATCCCTGGGTCAGGAAGATCTCCCGGAGAAGGGAATGGCAACTCACTCCAGTATTCTAGCCTGGAAAATTCCGTGGACTGAAGAGCCTGGTGGGCTACAATCCATTAGGTCGCAAAGAGTTAGACAGGATTGAGCGACTAACACTTTCACTTTTCACTTTTCCCAATTAAAGAAAAGATTTTGCCCCTCAGTCTTGTGAGCTCTGAACTTTGGTAACCCTCTTTCCATCACCAAGAGCCCCAACTCACTGGCCAGCGGAAGCCACAGAATCACCAAAGACAGGGCCAGAAGCTTCTCCATTCTTCTTTAGGAGGATCATGGAAGAGGCACCTCTCGCCCTGAAATAAAGCCAGGTTCCTCAGTCTAGCTGGTTTGTTTTTTTTTTTTTTTTTTTGGGAGTATACTCATCCAGTCCCTCTGAATTCCAGAGAGAGTCTCAGTTTTCTTACCCAACCAATCAAACGAAGCTTAACTTTTTGCTTTCAATGCAAACATGTTGATTTTGAACAAAGTGAGTCTGAAGAGAGAGGCACTGCCCTCTTGTGGGAGCAACATCATCCTGCTAAAGAGAACCACCTGAGGAAGATGAAGTGTGTTAGGGCTGGTTCAGAGGAAATTGCAAAGCTGTTCTATTCTCTGCCTTTATTGAACTCCAGTTCCAGCCTAGAGTGAGAACAGATACAATTTTATGCACTAAAAACTCAATGAAGAAAGAACACTGATGCCCAGTATTTACAGAGTACCTCTGAGGAGCACAGTTAGACTTATTACAGTCACTTCTGATACCCTGTCCTTCTTTTTTCCTAATTTGCCTAATGCTGGAATGAGATTGAATATGAGTCAGGGTTCTTACTTACGAGTAACAGAAACTGACTCTGGCCAAATTAAATAGAAAAGGAATAAGTTAATTAATATTGGGTTTGCCTCAGAATCTCCAATATGGTCAGAGAACTGGACTCCAAAGCTATAGAGTCAATCTACCAAACATTTAAGGAAAAGTTAACACTGATCCTTCTCAAATTACTCTCTGAAGTTGCAGAGATTGCAGAGGAAGGAACATCTCAGCGCAACCTCCTTCATCACTTTGGCCTCATGATCTCATGATCCAGCATTGTGTCCACAGGTCTCCTCATTTGGGAGAAAGGATGAGAACTTCTTCACTTGTTCAAAGGACAGACTTAGTTTGTGAGATGGAAACAGAGTCATTTCACCCTTGCTTGAAAGTTCAACTGTGTGTGGAGGAGTGTGTATGAAAGATGTGCCAGTTATCAACTTATTGCCTTTGAACTACAAATTCCCCCCTCGTAGATTCAGAGGGTAATTCTGGACATGGGAGAAGGCAATGGCAACCCACTCCAGTACACTTGCCTGGAAAATCCCATGGACAGAGGAGCCTGGTAGGCTGCAGTCCATGGGGTCGCTAAGTGTTGGACACGACTGCGTGACTTCACTTTCACTTTTCACTTTCATGCATTGGAGAAGGAAATGGCAACCCACTCTAGTGTTCTTGCCTGGAGAATCCCAGGGACGGGGAAGCCTGGTGGGCTGCTATCTATGGGGACGCACAGAGTCGGACACGACTGAAGCGATTTAGCAGGAGCAGCAGCAGCAGCCTTGTAAACGTTTCTCGTCGCCAGCTGGCGCGATGTTAAGTTTTGTTGGTAGACAGGATGGAAAGGACCCGGCAGGAAGAGGCGGCTTCTCTTCCCGGTCCCGGCATGTGCTCTGCACTTCTTGTTCCGGGTTGCTTGGCCGAGTTGCTGTGGGTCACCTGTGATGCTCACGTCCAGCAACGTTTAGTGACGGTCCCGGGTGGTTTCTTGGCAAGTTTCACAGGCACCCGAGCAAGTTCAGCAGTGCTCCTTTGCCAGCTTCCTACAAACTGTGCTAGAACCCTGGGAGCTGTTCTTCTGCTTGTTGGTCTTGTTCTCTGGCACCTCCGCAAACTTCCCCATCCAGCAGGCTACAGTCACACACTCCCCAGTGAAGCCTGAGTCATCACTGTGATAGGAGAAGAGAGTACATATTATAATGTCACTTTCTGTGAAACTCTGGCATAGTCCTAAAGATAGCAGTGTCTCCCTACAGATGCTATTCTTATGTTCTTTAGAGCTCTTTCTAGAGTTCATTAGTAAATAATGCTCTGCTATTTGTTAATAATTCGTTTAATTTTCCTTTTTCAACTTGCCACGATTTTTCTCCTGATGGCCCCTATTTGGATAGTAAGAAGTCCATCAAGTGCATGAGAAGAAAGGCATTAGCTGCAGAAAGATCAGCAACCACATGTCAGGAAGCACCATTCTACTTTTAAGGAATTCCAGCATGTGGTGATGATACATGTGGATGTGGATGAGGTGGCAGCAGAGTCGGAGAAATGGGACTGTATCACTTAAACCTGGGGAACCCATCTAGGCCAAGAAGAGAATTTTCATGCTGTCACATAGTTTTATTTCAGAAGTATTTTTCCAGGTACTAATATCTAAAATAAATACACTTACTATTTAAAAATTAACTTTTACTGAGTAGCTAATGAGAATTCCCTTTAAAGTGTTCTACAGCTAGTTGACAACTGATGACAACTCTGTATCCGAGAGGTAAATTCAGTGTCAGTCCCTAGAGAGACAGCGCCCCACGGTGGTCAAATAGGGAACATGGAAATGCTTTCTGTAAGGGGTTTGCGCTCTGCTTCTCTGCTGAAGCCAGGCACTGTGTCACCCAGAGCACAGTAATACACAGCTGAGTCTTCCTCCTCAGCCGAGGGCTTTTTCAGATGGAAGGATGCCTCAGCCCGGCTGAGCTCAGCGGTGAAACCCTGGATGCTCTCTCTTGAGGTGTGTTTCAGGAGTAACTGGAGGCGCCGTCTGGGGTACTGGACGTACCAGAAGAGCATAGGACTCCCAGAATACGAATAGTTGCACTTCACATGCACGGGGTCCCCTTTAGACAGAGAGACGTGGCTCTCAGGCTGAGTCACTGTCTGGGCTCTTGTTCCTCCTGCAACACAAATTCTGGGTCAGGGATTGACTTGCAAACAGAGCAGAATATTTTGTTAAGCCAATTCTGGATCAGAAGACCATAGTAAGATAAAAAGAGACTTTACTCACCAAGTGTGAATATCATCACAAGCACTGAGATGAGGGCGTGCTTCATGTCTGAGCTGTGAGGAAGCAGGAGGCTCCTTTCTGCAGGTTTTTCCTGGAAACAATTCAGCCACATGGACACCCTGATAGAGCAGTGAGTGGGTTTACAGGGCATGCAAAATAAAAGTTCTTCCTCAAAGGGCTGGTGGCTTTCTGGCTTTCTATGGAGTTCAAGTTGTGTAGCATCTCCCTCTAGAGGCCATATATGATACTGCAGGTGATCTCAGGCTTCAGGAAGATCAATTCTGAAACAAAATGGAGAGGAATCTCCTCCAGTGAGTAAGACGAAGTGTAATGCTATGTTAAGTAAAGAAGCTTGTTACCAGAAAGATCCAGACATCGATGGAACATAATAGAAGGTCCAAACTTACAAGTTACTTATGAAAATTTAGTTATTAAAAAATAGGAAAAAGATGGCATATTCATTAAAACATGCCCTCAAAAATGGAGAGTCGTCTAGAGATTAACAAATAAATTTAGACGCCTACCTTAGCATCTGTTATTAAATAAATTGTGCTGCTGCTGCTAAGTCGCTTCAGCCGTGTCCAACTCTGTGAGACCCCACAGACGGCAGTCCACCAGGCTCCCCCGTCCCTGGGATTCTCCAGGCAAGAACACTGGAGTGGGTTGCCATTTCCTTCTCCAATGCATAAAAGTGAAAGTGAAGTCGCTCAGTCATGTTCGACTCCTAGTGACCCCATGGACTGCAGCCTACCATGCTCCTCCGTTCATGGGATTTTCCAGGCAAGAGTACTGGAGTGGATTGCCATTGCCTTCTCCGAAATAAATTCTAAATATAGATAATTAATATTTTTAAGTAATAGCTATTTTTTTAAAATAAAGTTAGGATGGTCATGAATTTTCTAAGCTTGAAAGTCAGAAAGAGTATAGGAAAATATTGGCAGATCAGACTTCACAGAAATATAAGCTTCTGTAAAGGTTTGTTAATGAAATGCTTAAACATTACCATACGGAGTTATTTTCCATTCATCATCATTGATTCTGACCTTCCTCACACCAGGAATGGGCCTTTAGGATTTTAGAACTACAGTCTTTTTTTTTTTAATAGTTCATTAACAAATTAACGATCTTTTGAACTAAAAAGAAGGCAATTCTAGAAAGAGGGTAGATTTAAAATGTTCCTGATCCCCTGTGTTTAGCCAAGGAGGTTTCTGTTGAAGCTAGCCAACGCTGTGCCAACAGAGCTCAAGTGAGTTATTCCATTGGGGCTCATAATAAATCTAGGGTCAGTAGCAAGGAACTCCAGGATAAAGAGCAGAAATCTATAGATTGTGAAGAAAGCTTTGCATGCAGAGATCAGTGGACCTCTAAGGAAGCTAGTTCTTTTGAGAAAGTCTTTTCTCTAGCCCCAAATAGCTGAGAAGAAAGTAGCAGGTTGAGTCCCATCTGTCCTAAATGGAGAGGAGAACAATGAGATTGGAACANGCTTTGCATGCAGAGATCAGTGGACCTCTAAGGAAGCTAGTTCTTTTGAGAAAGTCTTTTCTCTAGCCCCAAATAGCTGAGAAGAAAGTAGCAGGTTGAGTCCCATCTGTCCTAAATGGAGAGGAGAACAATGAGATTGGAACACAAAGACATGTTTTTCTAGTTTTTCAGCAAGGTACTGGCATTGCTGCTGAGACCAGTGCCCTACTGCCTAAGATACTGCTGATCACAGGTACAGAAATATAGACTTTTCACTCTCACAGCATTGCCTTCATTTAAAGTGCTCCAGCAATCAGACATGTCAGAAAGGAGTAAAGAAAGGGAAAGGATACTTCAGAGAAAAATAAGGGCTTCATCTGGGGAAAATAAAGTCTGGAAAAATGATCAGGGTCACTGACCCAATTTCCCTAGCCAAGAATCAGTACACAAAGTTTTCAGTGATTGCGAATTCATTTACAAGGAAGCTCTCACAAAGAAGGAATATCTCACTGAATGCATTGCTTATTTATTGAATCCTCTTGAGGGAATAAATACAATTAAATAAAATTAGGAGAATTATGTAAACCTCAGACATAATTGTCATGAAAAAATGCAGTGTCTCCAACNAAGGAAGCTCTCACAAAGAAGGAATATCTCACTGAATGCATTGCTTATTTATTGAATCCTCTTGAGGGAATAAATACAATTAAATAAAATTAGGAGAATTATGTAAACCTCAGACATAATTGTCATGAAAAAATGCAGTGTCTCCAACAAGATTTTGACTGATGGAAGAGAGGCAGGACGTGCACATGATGGCCACCTGACCTCAATTCCACCTCCCTTCCACTCCTCTCCAGCAATTTCCCCACTCACCTTGCAGGTACCTCACTCTGATTCTGCTCTGTAACTATGAGGCAGGGGCCACTATTCAAGTCGCTGTCTCCTATTTCTTTCTCCTCAGTCTCTCTTTCCTTTTCTCTCTTTCCTGTGCACTACTTCTCTTCTGTTTCATCTTCTCATCTCCTTTTTTCTTTTTTTTTTTTTTGTCTCTGAGAGAAATGAAGGTGTAATAGAAGGTAGAAATCATTGGAATAATTGTGAAATGACAGTAAGGCTCATATTTTAGAATTTTCAGTCATGAGTATCAAAACTCTAGGTAGGTAGTGCAGGTGATTTCTTCTTGAACTTTTAGTTTTACCATGGCCCTAATCTGATGCTCAGTTCTGCTGGGGAATCATCTCTTTACACCACTCAAAGCAACAGATCTTCCTCACAGATAGAGATGCCCCAGTTCCCCATCTGACTAGTTCAGATGTTTTCCTAACTGCCAGAAACCCTAATTTAAATGTTCACCAAGATTCATCTCAAACGTTGAGAAAAAATTTCAACATTTGGAGTAGCTTAGAGTGCCCCGTAGTGGTCTGAAATTGTTGGGTCAACCAGCTCATCAGCAGCCGCTAGCTCTCCTTTCTCTCCTGAGGACTGTCTACAAATTATCAGGAACAAAAGACCTCTCACCTTGGGTGGGGATTTTTTAAGTAAACTTATTCCTTCTTCAAAATGTCAGTTAATGGAAACTACTATCTTAAACTATTTTGTCCAATTGCATCTTCAAAGTTGAATGTGATTTTTCTAATCTATTTCAAAATAAGTCCACAACAAATTATCAAACGTTTTCTATGAGCGAGATCTTTTTCTAAGTCTTTAAAACTTAAAAACTGAATTCGGCTTTGTCTACTTACAAGACATTGCAGTAAAATAGGAAAGACAAGGACATGTGTGTATGTGTGTGTATTCATATACAAAGTGACACATGAGATGGTACAAAATGAATCCAGAAATAAAGAGACATTTCTTTTAACAGAAAACAGTCAGACAAAAAACTAATGAGACCAAAATCGCTTGGTCTTTTTCCTGGAAATGATAGAGGTTATGTAGAGATATTGGGTTGGGAGTAGACTAAGGACTAGAGACACTTTCTAGATGAAAATAAGAGTAGGAGACAGACAGACAGGTGGAAGTAATTTGGGAGATATGAGGTAAAGTGTTCTATTCTATTATGTGTTTCAAAATTTTAGAGGACAGGTGAATATATTGTTAACCTATCTCTCCTCTCTATATGTAATAATATACAGTTTGAAACTTGAGTTATGGAACTCAGTTATACATCCTGATGCCCTATTGATGCTAACACCCTGCTTCATAATAATTAAGTCCCCTTTATATAAACCTTTGAGTTTCAAAGATGCAAACATGCATTTCCATGTCCAATCACTTAAGTCAGTTCACATATCTGGTATAATTTTCAAGGTACTGTAATTTTATTTTGTTTTCTTTATTTTTGGATTTGTCTTTTATATATTATTTGTGTGAAAAGTATTATAAACCTATTACAGTACAGTACTATATAATCGATTGTCTTAGTTGGACAAAGCTAACTTTGTTGGACTTACAAACAAATTGGAGTTGTGCATACACTCTCAGAATGGAACTCATTTGTATACAGGGGGCTTAATGTAGAATAGATTTGCAATATAGCTTTTGAATTCATTTTCTGAGAAACACTTTGTATTTCTTTTTTCCAACAAGTGCTGCAATAAATGTTTCAAGCTTGTCTCCTGAGCAGAGGCCAGAATGAAGTGAAAGAGTAAGCTACCTAGAGGAAAGGTACTCAAGGTACAAGAAGAAGAAGCAGACCCCAGGGCAGGAAAGCAATTGCCATGTCAAAGCAACATCAAATGTGGTGAAGGTGAAGAGAGTAAGGAGGAGACAGTGACTCATGTCAGAGAGGGGGCAGGGAACCAGATGGAGTAGTCTTACAGGTTGCAGTAAGAATCTGCTGGAGAGTTGTGAGCACAGGAGCCCATGATCTGAATTATGTTCTCAGAAGCTCACTCTGCTGGGTGGAGACCAGACTGAAGAGGGGCAAGAAAGAAAGAAGAGAGATCAGGTAGGGTTATTATTGCCACCCCCAGGCGAGAGATGAGAGTGGCTTGGATCAGGTAAGAGCAGAGTTGGAAGAGAAAAGTGATGAATTCTGGGCCTGCTTTGAAGAAAGGCCTAGTTGACTTTGCTAACAGATCAAATGGCGATATGAGAAAAATTGAGGAGATAAAGGTTTCTGACCAAGGTGATTAGAGAATTTCATAGACAGAGCTGCCTTTTGCCTAAATGAGGATAAATTCACAAAAACCAGCTGGGAGGTATGGAGGGTGAAGTAGCTGGAGTGGTGGAAATCAGGGGATCTCCTAGAGATATACCAACAAGATGCCCCAGTGGGGATGTCAGATAGATCATTTAATATACAAGTTCAGAAATCAGAGGAGCCAGGTGGGTTTCAGATATCAATGCTGATATTTAAATAGTTTTTAAAGCCAAGAGAATGGATACAATTAGCTGGAAATAAATTGTTGGTAGAAAGTAAAGAGCTCTAAGAATAAGTTCTTGAGGGATTCCAATGTTTAGAAATCAGGGGGATGAAGGAAAAACCCTCAAAGGAGACTGAGAAGGAGCAACTGAAAACAAGAAGAGAACCAAGAAAGTGCTAAGTCTCTGAATCTAAATAAAGAATTCCAAGAAGGGAATGTTCTATAATCCCAAATGTCATCATTATTTGCTTTGAAAGTCACATGTTGAAACTCTAATCCCCCAATGTCATTGCATTTGAAGGTGGGGTCTTTGAGAGGCAATTAAGGTGGAGCCCACGTCATGGGATTTGTGCCTTTATAAGAGATGCAAGACAGGCTGTTTCTCTCTCTACTCTCCATGTGAAGCTACAATGAGAAGTGAGCAGTCTGTAAACTGGAGAAGGGATCTCACCAGAAACTCACCATGCTGGCACCCTGACCTCAGACTTCCAGCCTCCAGAATGGTGAGGAACAAATAAATCCATGTTGTTTATAATCCACCTGGTCTATTGTGCTTTGGTCCAAACAAAGACACTGCTTCAAGTAGTTAAAAATACTACCTGGAACAATAAATGCATGTAAACACAAATATAGATAGGCAAATTTTCCCCTTAAGATACAGAGACAATCTGAATAATATTCAAATCTTGTGTAGGAGACATAAAAATAATGCAATGAAGTGACAGAAATGTTAAAAGTCTGTGATTGGGCTCCCTGCTGGCCTCAGGTGATTCAGCGAGCATCACATTCAAAAAAGGAAGGATGGATATGAGTGTCATATCAGATGTGGGATGGGGAGAGATTACTCATTTGTTTCGTGCTAAAGGGGAAAGAGTAAATTAGATCTGCTTAACATCAGAATGGAACATGTATCCATAATTATTTAATCAAGGCAAATTAATTTAAAAAAACAACAATTTTCTTTGTCAGTCGGAAAGTCTAAATATGACTTGGTCTCAGGTGAACAACTTTTATATTTGTTAAAGCCATTTTAAAAAATGACTTGGCACCACATGTTTATGTGCAGAAAGGGAAAGTCCCATTCCAATTGTCAATGGTCAGAACAGACGAGTATACAGCTCCAAATTAAGGGGACCTCACACTAAGGAGAATGTCAACAGAGGAGTATCTGCAGAGAAACCTGGGCTACCTTCTAACAGTAAAGAAAACATAGCACACATATAAATGATTCTGGAAAGAATTGTGAGAAAAAGAAGAGCACACTTACATAAACTCAATAAAGCAGGAAGGAGTGAACCCAGGAGAGCAGGAATGAGAAGAACTTCTGTAGGTACAGAGGACACAGCAGTAAATTGACACACTCAACCCAGCAAAGCAGTTAGCATCCCATGCAGGTAGGAGAGAGGGTCTACATTCAAGGGGCACTCTTTCTGTGGTCTAATAATAAGATGCAACTCTAAAGGGGAAAGACTTCCCTACTCAACTTATTTTAACATAGAGAACACTGAAATGTAATGTTGAAAAAATTAAGCAGGGAAATCTCTGCTGAAATGAAAGTCTGGTCAGCTGGGGTCCTTTTGACAAGGTCAAAACAACTTCCTTCTTTCTGAGCACTCCGTTGACTTGTACCAGTTTGAAATCAGTTCTCCCTTGTGCTTCTATTTATTTCTTGATCCTGTTGATAGATTTTCCTTCACATGTAAGACCAAATCATATGGTCAGTTTGAATGTTGATATGAAAGTTAAAAATGGGACCTAATTAAAAGCTTTTGCACAACAAAGGAAACTATAAACAAGGTGGAAA
>SJYV01031880.1:0-10101 GCA_006410875.1 Neotragus pygmaeus | reverse complement strand
TCCCCGCGCACGCCGCTTTGCTTCGAGGATCCGGGGCTCTTTGTGGGAAGGTCTTGAGGGCGCGCCCTGTCCTGCGGCCAGGGGCTTCTGAGGCCCTTCCCACTCGCCCGCCTGGCTTCTGCCTCGCCGCCGGAAGCCCCTTTCTCAGACCCGCGGAAAGGGAGGACAGCGGCGCGGCCCCGTACCCCCTGGGCCGAGGGGCCTGAAGGTCCCCTCCGGGACAGGTGTGCGGGGCGGAGCGGCTTCGGCCCTCAGCCGAAATCCGTCAGGACCAGGTGAGCTGCATCCTCGGTCGGGGCTCTGGGCGCGTCTCCCGAGCTGGGCGGAAGGTGCGCGCAGGAGTCGCCCGGCCCACTTGGGCGCCGCCGGGTAGGCGTCTCTGCTCTTCAGGTCTGCCTGCAGAGATTCGGTTAGTTTGGGGGTACTTGGCCCGCCTTCTGGACCAGAGCTTAGCCCTGGTCCAAACCTTTTGACAAAGGCATGTGGGATAGGAATGTCTAGGGGTCTGCTCTCGTAACCACACAGCGGTGCGTTATCAGTTTATCTCACATCTTTGAGACTGGTTTGGTTTTTCTTTTTGTACCTTTCATCGGTTTTGTCAGTGCGCTCAAGAGCCCTGAAAGCTCCTCCTCCCTGTGAAGGTGGTGTGGTTTTGGAGGGAAAGGACTTTGGTTCCTGGATGTATCCAGTTGAGATAATGATAGCATTAGTGTTTGAGGGGAGGCTCAAGGTGGTGGTGGGGGTGGAGTGAGCATCACTGTGCGCTCCCCATCCAGCCAACAGTGACTCAGCCCAGCGTCTTTCCACCTGTGACCTGGACCCAAAATGAGCTTTGGAGAGCTGCTGCATCGAATAATATTAGATGGCTTTCCCTCATAATCCCTCGTGGCTACTGAGATGGGTGAGGAAAGGCATTTCCCAGGTCCCCAGCAGAGAGAGGTGGTGGGAAGTACCTCAGATCGCACAGACAGGAGCTCTTCATCCAACTCTCTTTAACTGAGATTCAACCACCCATTTCAGTCACTTCTTCCATAGTGCCTCTTTTCTCCTGTCTTAATCTACACTCGTTTTATACTTCTAAGATGCTTCCAAGCACTTTAATACACACTTTTAAATTTCATTCATGTAACAGCCCTCTGCAGTGTTATTAGCAGCTCTTACAGGTGAGGAAACTGAGACTCAAGAAAAGTACTCTGCTCAGCAAGTAAGGAGCCAAGATTGTACTCAGGTCTTTTGACTTAGCAGTACTTTTCACATGGGCTCCAACACAGGTGGGTTCTTGAACTCAGGATTTTCCTTGCCCTGCAACACCACCACCTTGATGGGAAGAATAGAACTTTTCACAAGGAGGCCTCATTAGCATTTAGAAACTCCAAGCCCCAAGTAGTCAAATCATTTTCTTTATGTTGCAGCCCTATTGCAGGGGGAGTCAGAAATGAGGCCTGGCCATGTGATTAGAGGGTTGGAGTTCCTTGCTTGGGTTCTGTGAAACACAGAATAGAGTGAACTGCAGCTGGTCTAAATCCCACCCAAAGGAGGTACAGTTCTGTGATGTAAACTCTGCTGGGTCCAGTCAGGAAGCCTGAGCGCAGAATGGCTGTGTGGGGGCTGTGTGTAGAGCATACCTTCTGTAAAGAGATAGCAGGTGTGACAGGGTTCTAGCATTTTGCTTAATCTGAATTGGAGGAGGGGGGCAGTGGAAAGTTGCAGATTTTTAAGGAACGCTCCATGTTTTTAAAATTGGCAACTAATTCAAAACAGTTTTCAAAGTATGCTGGGCAACCAAATCATGTGTGTAGGCTCATTGTAGCCTGCAGACTGCCAGCTTGCAACCTTAGGAAGTACTTGCTGTCATTCTGAGATGCAATAAAACGTAATTGGAGCAGAAGTGATGTTTTCTTGCTGTTTTTCTTTGAGAGCAACAAACATCAACAAAGTTGGAGGTAGTACTACCTGGAATTTGGAGTAAGGATTGAATTTATGACTCACTACTTCATTCATTCAGCCAGTACTAATACTGATCTCTTCTGTGATTCTAGTCCTGCACCAAGAGAATACTTCAAAATAGTTTTTGCTAGCCAGTTTAACAAGTCTGGAAACAGAGGTGAATATGAATGTATAATATATAGCTTATTGATATATTATAAAACAAGATAAAGTACTATTTGCATTTCCAACTTTAGGACCAACCTTAGTATATTGGATATGCCTTTAAAAATACATAAATGGGGATCATATATAATTATATGCTCCATGACTTAACTTTTGGACTTAATAATCAGACTTGGATGTCTTCTAATGCCAATAACATAGATATACTTCATTCTTTTAAATGACTACCTAGTATTTTATAGTATAGATTCACCAGAATTCATTTAAACATTTTCCTATTGAGGGGCTTTGAGATTTTTTTCTAGCTTCATCTATTATCAATGCTATAGTAGTTAACATATTGAATGGTTTGCCTTGGGAATGAACAGAGATCATTCTGTCCTATGCAATATTGTTCTTTACAGCATCGGACTTCTATCACCAGTCACATCCACAATTGGGCATTGTTTTGCTTTGGCTCTGCCTCTTTACTTTCTGGAGTTATTTCTCCACTCTTCTCGAGTAACATATTGGGCACCTACTGACCTGGGGAGTTCATCTCTCAGTACCATATCTTTTTGCCTTTTCATACTGTTCATGGAGTTCTCATAGAGCTTCTCTGGTGGCTCAGACAGTAAAGGGTCTGCCTGCAATGCGAGAGACCTGGGTTCGATTCCTGGGTCAGGAAGTTCCCCTGGAGAAGGAAATGGCAATCCACTCCGGCACTCTTGCCTGGAAAATCCCATGGACGGAGGAGCCTGATAGGCTACAGTCCATGGGGTCGCAAAGAGTCAGACACTTTCACTTTCATGGAGTTCTCAAGCCAAGAATACCAAACTGGTTTGCCATTTCAGTCCCTTCTCCAGTGGACCCCGTTTTGGTCTTCATGACCTAGATCTTCACATCACGAAAAGATCTTCGGGACCCAGATAACTGCAATGGCATGATCACTCACCTAGCGCCAGACATCCTGGAATGCGAAGTCAAGTGGGCCTAAGGAAGCATCACTAGGAACAAACCTAGTGGAATTCTGGTAGAGCTATTATAAATCCTAAAAGATGATAATATGAAAGTGCTGTATTTAAAATGCCAGCAAAATTGGAAAACTCAGCAGTAGCCACAGGACTGGAAAAGGTCAGTTTTCATTCCAATCCCAAAGAAAGGCAATGCCAAAGAATGTTCAAACCATAACACAGTTGCAGTCATCTCACACGCTAGCAAAGTAATGCTCATAATTCTCCAAGCCAGACTTCAACAGTACGTGAACCGTGAACTTCCAGATGTTCAAGCTGAATTTAGAAAAGGCAGAGGAACTAGAGGTCAAATTGCCAACATCTGTTGGATCATAGAAAAAGCAAAAGAGTTCCAGAAAAGCATCTACTTCTACTTTGTTGGCTATGCGAAAGCGTTTGACTCTGTGGGTCACGACAAACTGTGGAAAATTCTTAAAGAGATGAGAATACCAGACCACCTGACCTGCCTCCTGAGAAATCTGTATGTAGATCAAGAAGCAACAGTTAGAACTGGACATGGAACAACAGAGTGGTTCCAAATTAGGAAAGGAGTACTTCAAGGCTATATATTGTCACCGTGCTTATTTAACTTCTGTGCAGAATACATCATGTGAAATGCCGGGTTGGATGAAGCACAAGCTGGAGTCAAGATGGCCAGAAGAAATATCAATAACCTCAGATATGCAGATGACACCACCTTATGGCAAAAAGTGAAGAACTAAAGAGCCTCTTGATGAAGGTGAAAGAGGAGAGTGAAACAGTTGACTTAAAACTTAGCATTCAGAAAACTAAGATCATAGCATCTGGTCCCATCACTTCATGGCAAATAGGTGGGGAAATAAAGGAAACAGTGAGAGACTTTATTTTGAGGGACTCCAAAATCACTGCAGATGGTGACTGCAGCCATGCAATTAAAAGACTCTCACTACTTGGAAGGAAAGTTATGACCAACCTAGATAGCATATTCAAAAGCAGAGACATTACTTTGCCAACNTGTTATGCCCTCTTGGAGCAAGCTCTAGGAGATGATGAAGGACAGAGAAGCCTGGCGTGCTGGAGTCCATGGGGTCACAAAGAGTCGGACACAACTTAGCGACTGAAAAACAACAACATATCCTCTCTCATGTATGTTTAAAGTTAGTGCATTTGAATGTGGGTCAGTGGCCTGAACAGAGCATTTTTATATGTGATAGAGTGCCGTATGTTTTAAAAGCTACTCTTCTAAAAATAAATAGACAAATCATCAAAGCAAACCAACATGCTGATGGTTGTGACTGTGAGACCAAATAACTTCTAGACAAACCTGAAAGCATAAACAAGGGACTTCCCTGGCAGTTGCCAAGACTCTGTGTTTCCACTCAGGGGGCATAGGTTCGATGCCTGGTCAGGGAACCAAGATCCTGCATGCTGGATGGCATGGCTAAAAATAAATAAAGTCCAGAAAACCTGCCCCCCAAACCATCAACCAATATGATCCAAACCACAGTGGCTCTTTGTGACCGTTTGGACTGTAACATACCAGGTCCTTAGTCCATGGGATTCTGCAGGCAAGGACCCTGGAGTGGGCAGCCATGCCCTCCTCCAGGGGATCTTCCCGACCCAGGGATCCAGCGTTTGTCTCCCTCATTGGCAGGCAGGTTATTTACCTGCTGAACCATCAGTCAATCTCTTAGAGACCTAATTGCAACCGGAAATTCTAAAGAAAGAGGTGGTCAGATCAGATCATCAGGATTATGAATATAATATGCATATATATTAATATATATAATATAGTATAATTATATCATATAGTATATAATATATAGTGTGACAAAGTGCATTAAAAAATCAGAAATGCTATACTTATCTCAAAAATCTGTAAGACACAAGAGACACATGGAAATAATGTTTTCATGGCAAATATGAAGGCCCAATCCACAGGATGTGCCATTTCATGGGAAGGAATGGTACTACTGAAAAGACACTCAGTTTGTACTTTAAAAAAAAAATCTAATCTTTACCCCAAAGAAAGGTCAGCCGTGGTCAGATATACTGCTCGCGTACATCTGTGACGGGAGGGGGAAAGCCAACCCAGACCAAGAGGGGGCGCGTCAGGGGCTACTGAACGACTGAGTACTCCAGGCAGCTGCAGGAAATAGGCTCAGTGNCCCCAAAGAAAGGTCAGCCGTGGTCAGATACACTGCTCGCGTACATCTGTGACGGGAGGGGGAAAGCCAACCCAGACCAAGAGAGGGGGCGCGTCAGGGGCTACTGAACGACTGAGTACTCCAGGCAGCTGCACGAAATAGGCTCAGTGTACCGAGGCAGACGAACAGAGTGGGAAAAGACGGTTCCCTCCTTTGTTAAGGAGGTGGCGCGCGCAGATAGAAAGGAAGCTCGGGCTTCAGGACTTTCGCTGAGCAGCCGGAGCTCAGCAAGGCCAAGTGGCTTGCTCAGGGCCACGCGCTCTGCTCGGGACGGGGCCGGGCGCAGCCGCCGGCGGGGCTGTCCTCCGTCACGATGGCCTTTGCAGCCTGGCAGCGCTGTCCCGGACACGAATCGGCGCCCGTGTGAAGGGGCACGCGCTGGAGTTAGGCACGGAACCGGAGCAACCGGGCAAGAAGTAAAGGAGAGCACGAGAAAGTGAACGGTGTGGGAGGATCTGCGAGCGAAGAGACACACGCCTGGTTTGATGAAAGCCTCAAGGAGAAAAGACGACCGACCAGGGGCAGGAAGGAGACAGAGCTGAGGATGGCGCCAAGGGCACCCGTGCGAAGGGAGCCGGCGCGCCGCGGGCCAGCGCCTGGGGGCCAGAGAGAGGTAAACGACAAGGGCCCCAGAGCGCTTGACTGACAGAGCGCTTCTGAAGCTAGGAGCTTCATTTCTGACATGCGGCCGTGTTTGCTTCCCACGGTGCCCAGCCCCCCCACCCCCGGGTTGAAGCGGTTCTCGGGTCGGGTAGGCCCTGAGGCCTGCTCAGGGTGTTTCTGATCCTGGCCTGACTCTGTCATGGACCAGCTGTTCGGAGTCTGGAGGTTCACTCACCTCTCAGCGCCTGATCAGTGTCTGTAAAACAAAGGGGTCCAGGACATCACAGACTCCCAGACTTTGCATGAAAGAATCACCAGGGGCTCCTAGTAAAGAAAGAAATCCCGCGGCCTTAGGCCTACTGAAACGGGTCTCGAGAAGCAGCAGTTGGTCCTTGGAATCTGCTTCACGTCATCTGGAAAGTTGGGAGGCTTTCACTATATGATCTCTATAAAATCCCTTCTACTTCTGATTACATTCTACAATTCAGCTTTCTCACGGAAATAAGCTCAAAGTTTCTAAAGCAACTGCATCTCTGTTTGATGGACTGGGATCGCTGCAAATATATACATGACAAGGATCTGTAGCTTTCCAGGGAAAAAGAGCTGGAGAATGGAGAAATGCACTAACTGCGGGTTACTCTCTTGAATGTAACATTTAATAGATGAGCTCTCTGATGTCACCTTTTAAAATTCTATTTGCCAGAAAAATAGTCAATGTGTCTGTATTACAAATAAAATCCTGGCACCAAAGAGGAAAATAATAGATGATGCTATCTTGTAAGGAGAGAGTAGAGTAGAGGAAAACAAAACATCCCTGTAAACGTGTGAGCTTCATATCATCTCAGGAGCTTTCCCAATAAAAGAACAAGTCACCCAGCTGGTCAGAAGTGGAGCATGGGTTTTTCTCCCTAATATTTTAGAATTAAATTTATAGTTTCCATCACTCATGGGTCAAAAGCAGCGGAGGCATCACTGTAATATTAAATTCAAACTTAATTTTATTGATTTCAAGAAAGAACATAGTTGTGATGTTGCAAAGACATGATATTTTGGTCTTCGTCTGAGAAAAATAAGGGAAACGAGAAGCGGGAAATGTTTAATGACAAACATAATAATATATTTTATCCTACAAAACAAATCTAAAATTAATTTTAATTCATAAATGACAAAGTACTTAAAAATTTCCCCCGAACTGATCTGGAATGAGTGGAANTTGGGCACCTACTGACCTGGGGAGTTCCTCTTTCAGTATCCTATCATTTCGCCTTTTCATACTGTTCATGAGGATCTCAAGGCAAGAATACTGAAGTGGTTTGCCTTTCCCTTCTCCAGTGGACCACATTCTGACAGACATCTCCACCATGACCCGCCCGTAGGTAGTATTCAAAGGCTATAAATGGTAATACCTCCCTTCTACTCTATCCCTTTATTTTCCTTTTATGGAAGAACTAACTTTGCCACTTTTTTCTGTTTTTCTATACACATGCATTTATAGGTAAATAAAATATTCAATTTTATTTTCAATTTTCTTACCCTAAAAAAATTATTATAGTAGCATACTAAATACCCCATTCTGCTTATAGAATTTTAAAAATTTAGTATATATCTTAGAGACTACTCCATATCAAAGTTGTGTGCATTTTAAATGCTGATAGATTCTTCTTAGTCTACTCTTAAAAAACACATTAATGGATTTATACTTCTTCAGATCCCTTAACAATTTTTCCATTGAATTGTTGGTGATTTCATTAATTTGTGAGGGTCTTTTTAAATGTTAATCCTTTTCTTGTTAATAAATCAAGTATCTTGCCTTTTTTGTCTTCCTGGGTTTGCTTATTGTACATTTGTTTGGTTATTTAATGTTCATGAGTTAGTGTTCAGAGAAGGCAATGGCACCCCACTCCAGTACTCTTGCCTGGAAAATCCCTCGGGTGGAGGAGCCTGGTGGGCTGCAGTCCATGGGGTCGCTAAGAGTCGGACGCGACTGTGTGACTTCAGTTTCACTTTTCACTTTCATGCAATGGAGAAGGAAATGGCAACCCACTCCATTGTTCTTGCCTGGAGACTCCCAGGAATGGGGGAGCCTGGTGGACCGCTGTCTATGGGGTTGTATAGAGTTGGACACGACTGAAGTGACTTAGCAGCAGCATGAGTTAGTGTTGGTTCACTTGTGTCTGACTCTTGTCACCCCATAGACTGTGGCCCACCAGGCTCCTCTGTCCATGGGATTTTTTTCAGGCAAGAATATTGGAGTGGGTTGCCATTTCCTTCTCCAATGTTTATGTGGTTAAGTCTATAAGACTTTTCACTATGGCTTCAAGTTTTCTGTCATTTAGGAAGCCTTCTCTTATCTCAAAATTAATTTTCCCTAAATTCTCTCTTTCGTCTCCATTATTCTTTGCATTTTTCATCTAAGATTATTGTATATTTTNAATGTTTATGTGGTTAAGTCTATAAGACTTTTCACTATGGCTTCAAGTTTTCTGTCATTTAGGAAGCCTTCTCTTATCTCAAAATTAATTTTCCCTAAATTCTCTCTTTCGTCTCCATTATTCTTTGCATTTTTCATCTAAGATTATTGTATATTTTACTTTTCTTCAGGGTCTTTCCTTTCTGACACCAGGGAGGTCAGGGTTTGAATTTGACATCAAGGTTGAAGGTCAAGGTTTGCTGGTAAGCCTCTTTAGCTAATGTAGCATGTCTGTGAGAAACTCACTTCACCTCTTTGGGCCTTCCAGTCCATCATCTGTAAAATAACACATTAGAATGAGTTACTTCCAAAGTTTCTTTCAGCTCTCAGCTTTCTTTCTGAGATGAGTGAAACTGATCCCTTCTTGACACCTGTTAACACAACCTTGGTCCAAGCCTTTATCTCTCACTAGGGATATAGCAGCAGCATCAGACTGGTGTCTCTGCCTCCATGCATGGGTGCTATAGTCCGTTCTTCACCCAGCAGCAGAATAACCCTTCTAAAACATGAATCAGATGCATCATTCCAGGGGCCTCTGTTCCCACATGGAATCTCATCCACACTCTTTACCATGACCCACAGTGCCCTGTGTAATCTGGCCCCTTGCCGTTTCCACAGCCTGCCTCTTCTCTCACTCCTCTCCAGCTTCCTTGCTATTCCTCAAGCATCCCAAGCTCATTCTGACTCAGGGACTTTGGAAGGGCTCTTCCTGTGACCTGAAATTCCCTTCCATCATTTTTTGGTCTCTGCTCAAATCCTTAGCTCTTTGGAGAGACTTTGCTGGTTCCTCATTCCCAGATCATCCACCGTTACTCCATTTGCTTATTCTTATAGCACCCACCACTCTTTAGAATTATTTTGTGTATTTTTTAATATTTTTGTTTTTTATCAAGTTATTTTTTTTCTTTTACTATTTTTCCAGGTTGATTGAGATATAATTGACATATAGCACAGTACGAGTTTAAGGTATACAGCATAATGATTTGACTTGCATGCACCATGAAATGATTATCACAATAAGTTTAGTGAATGTCCATCATCTCATACAGATTGAAAATTAAAGAAATGGAACCATTTTTTCCCTTGTGCTGAGAACTCTGAATTTACTCTTGAAAGTTTTCATATATAACATATGGCCATGTTAATTATACTTATTATGTTGGACATTATCCCTAGTATTTATTAACATTATAACTGGAAGTTTCTACTATTCATTGTTTATTTGTTTGCTGTCTGTGTCCCCTGTTCTGTTCCCTGAATGGAAGCTCCAGGAGAGGAGAGGTTTTTAGCATCTTGCTCAGTGCTATGTGCAGCTACAAAGTCGAGTTTAGCTCTCAATAGGTATGCTGTAAACAGTTTTTCGAGGTAGCTGAGGGAGGAATGAGAAGGGGGAAGTTAGGAGTGTCTTGGAACAAGTGGCAGTGTGGTAAGGGAGGGAAGGGGCCTCCTCTGTTCCTCAGGGCTTTATATTATGGCATAAGTCTCAGATATGGTCATCAGAAAAATATATTCAGAAGGAATACCATTTTAAGCCATAATCTCAGTTTTAGCATTATGAGCTTAGTTTGCTGGGCTTTTAAGATCTTCACGACCCAGATAATCACTGTGGTGTGATCACTCTCCTAGAGCCAGACATCCTGGAGTGTGAAATCAAATGGGCCTTAGGGAGCATCACTACAAACAAAGCTAGTGGAGGTGATGGAATTCCAGTTGAACTGTTTCAAATCCTAAAAGATGA
>SJYV01031879.1:0-13773 GCA_006410875.1 Neotragus pygmaeus | reverse complement strand
GGCACATTACTTGAAACCTTCTCAAATTATAGTCTAGGGTCAAACAGCCACCTCCCTCTTGCTTGCTATCAGGTTTCAGCTTACAGAAAACTGTAACTATTTTTACAGTCTTATGCATCTTCACTGATAATATGTTGTATTTTTTCCAGTTGACACTAAAATAACTCATTTCCAATTCTTTAAATTCACGCAGATGTCAAAATACTTCCACATACTTCTACCAGTTGCATCTATTTTAAATTGGAGCTAGAAAATTCCAGGCTGAAGACCAGCCAACATAAAATATTTTTTATAAAAGACGTGTGTTCAGTAGTTGATAGAATTAAATTTGTTCTATCTAGAGCAGAATTCAAACAGAGAGAGGAACGAACAATATAAGAAAAATCTTGATTCAGATACATATGACTTAAAAATTAAAAATACAAGTTTATCAGTTGAATAAATAAATAGTAATATTTATCACTTTATTTTATGTGTGAAAAAAGTAGTTATTCACCAATATAAGCAATTCTCAAAATGTTGTTACTAGATTCAAGGAGAGTTTCTGCAAAATTTTTAACTGTGAATTTTCAATGTAATGAAAGTTTAGAAGACAACTTACACACCCAGAATCACTAAAAGTTAGAGTGAGGCTACCAAGCATTTTTTAGGATATAGAGCAACTGACATTCTCTTACACGGTTGTGTGTGTGCTCAATCATGTCTGAATCTTTGTGACCACATGGACTGCAGCCTGCCAGGCTCCCCTGTCCAATGAATTTTCCAAGCAAAATACGGGAGCATGTTGCCATTTCCTTCTCCAGGGAATCTATCTGACCCAAGGATCTAACTTGCATCTCTTGCATCTCCTGCATTGGCAGATGGATGGATACTTTACCACTGCACCCCTTGCGAAGCCCCTTATACTACTAATGAGAGCTAAAATGGCATAATCACTTCGGGAAACTAAATATGGCGATGTCTACAAAAGCTTAATATATGCATAACCTATGCAGTCAACTCTACTCTCAGGTGTCTATCCAACATGTATCCCATAAATGCAAATATTTGGGTTGCAAAATACACTTACAAGAAATCTTTAACAGCGTTACTTATAACAGTCCCAAACTGGAAAGAATTTGTTGTCCATCAGTGCTAAAATAAATTGTGAAACAGCTGTATAATGGAATACTCCAAAGCAATGAAAGCTCCAATACTTTGGCCACCTGATGCAAAGAGCTGACTCATTGGAAAAGACCCTGATGCTGGGAAAGGTTGCAGGCAGGAGGAGAAGGGGGCAACAGAAGATGAGATGGTTGGATGGCATCACTGACTCATTGGACATGAGTTTGAGCAAACTCTGGGAGATAGTGAAGGGCAGGGAAGTGCTGCAGTCCATGAGGTTGCAAAGAGTCAGACATGACTTAGTGACTGAACAACAAAGCAATGGAAAAGAATGAACTACAGTTAGATGATACGACATGGATGAATCTCACAATAAGTTCAATAACAATGTATGACACAGAAGAATATATACTGTACAGTTCATTTAAATGAGGCTAAAAGCAAGCAAAACTATAATCAGAGAACAGGTTATCTTTTTAAAGGAACTATTGACTGAGAGGAAGTACAAGGAATACTTCTGGGGTGCTTGTATTATTCTGTATCTTGATGTGGTGTTGTGATTACCCCTGGGAAGAAGGCTACAAGCCTGCCAAGACCTGGCCTCATAGACCATGCACCCTCTCAAGTTTATGTCATTACAGTGGATGCAGATGGTGCTCCACTCACATCCCCTTGGGTCTTCTTATGGAGCCCCCTCAACTTCTTTCTGTTGTACTTTAGCAGCTCACAGCTGCAATTTTCAGAAGACTCTCCTTTGGTTACTGGAGCTCCTTCAGCTGTACTTGCATGGAGCTTTAAGTGCTTGTATCCCCCATAGGGCAGCCTGTGACTAATGGCTGACTGGTGTGGGAGAGTGAAAGCCCATCTCCTTTCCCTCAAGACAAAAAAAACTCTCTGCACAACTACCTATAGGATTAGACTAGAGCTGTGACTTGACCTAAAACTGCTCCATTGCTTAGCTTCTTCCCCTTGCCTATCTAGTTTCTCCTGCTCCTCTACTGGCCTCTTTTGTGAGTTCAGCCTTAAAAAATCTCTTGCCCACAGATTCTCATGTCAAGGCCATCCACTAAGAACTGAATCTCAAACAAGCATATTGGAAAACCAGTATCATATGGGTGTGGCTTCCTCTCCCTCCCCCATACCACTTCAAAATACTTAACACTGCCTTCCTTATTCTACCCACACAGTCTGTTTCAGGAGTTGAGGTCCTAAAAGGCTTCTATTAATTAAATGGAGACTAATCCAGGAGGCATGACTCATGAAGCATTCATTCTCATCCTGAGTTCTTGGATCATCTTTACAATCACTGCTCTAAACTCTTTCTCAGTAGATTGCCTATCTCCTCTTAACTTAGTTCTTTTTCTGGGGTTTTTATCTTGTTCCTTTGATTGAAACCTGTTTCTCTGCTGCCTTGTTTTGTTTTAGATGCTATTTGTAATTTTATGTATGTGGCAGGTAAGTTATGTTTCTTGACCTTGGAGAAGAGGCATCACATGTGTCCCAGCAGTGCATTCCTCTCTCATTGCCAAAGCTGTGTGCTCTAGAGATTCCTCCTAAGGGGGCTGTATGGGTCCTTCTGTTGTGGCAGGCTATATGGGCAGTCCGATAAGCTTGGTTCCTGTCTAGTCTGGTTGATCGTCAGGCCTTGCCTGTGAGGATGCTGTTGGTTGCTGTTTAGCCATTCTGGTCAGGAGATGGGCCTACAGAGCCCTAGGGGACCCAGGGCTAGTGCTGGCTCACTGGTGCATGGAGTCAGGGTCCCGAAGACTCTGGGGCTGTTGCCCACCCCTGCCTCCACTGGCAGGTGAAGCAGATCCTGGAGTTGGTGGCACAGTGATAAAGAATCCATCTGTCAATGCAAGAGATGCAATAGATGTGAGCTTGATCCCTGAGTTGGGATCCCGTGGATCCCCTGGAGGAGGAAATAGCAACCCACTCCTGTATTCTTGCCTGGGAAATTACATGGACAGAGTGGCCTAGTGGGCTACAGTCCATGGAGTCACAAAAGAGTTGGATATGACTGAGCACACACAGACACACAGACACACACACACACACACACACACACACACACACACTCTTGCAGAGAGAGATGGCTAGATGGTTCTTGGAATCTGACTGCAGGGCCTGTGGACCCCAGAGCTCAGTTTATGTCTTTGGTAGGGTGTGTGGTTCCTGGTATAGTTGAACACAGGGTCCCAGATGTTCTGAAGCTTGAATTGGCCGGCTACAGGCAGGACTAAGACCCAGCTGGTCTCCGGGGAGGATCTAGCCTACATTGCAGGGTCCTACTTCTGGTGTCTGCCCTTTGGTGGGTAGAGCTAGGTCTTGAACCTGTGGTGGGCTTGGCCGTGTGTAGGGGCATGTCCAGAGACAGCTGTGGCTCTTGAGGAAGTCTTTAGGAAACCTGTCTCCTGATGGTGGGGCTGTGCCCCAGCCCGGTTAGTTGTTTGGCCTGAGGCACCTCAGCACTGATGTCTGCAGACTTGTGAATGGTTTTGGCATTAAAGAGACACCAGGAGTGTTCCAGCAGCTGACTGTCTGGTGTTTATGTCCCCAGGGTGAGCCAGTCTCGCCCCTCCCCCAACCTCTCCAAGAGACTCTCCAAGACCAGCAGGTAGGTCTGGTTCAGGCACCTCTCAAATTACTACTTTTGCCCTGGGTCATCATGCATGTGAGATTTTGTGTGCCTCCTTTAAGACTGAACTCTCTATTTCCTCTAATCTTGTGGGGCTCCTGCAGTCAAGCCCCATTGGTCTTCAAGGCCAAATGCTCTAGGGGCTCATCTTCCCAGTGCTGGATCCCAGGCTGAGGAACCTGACTTGAGGTGGAAGAAACTCTGTGATATAATTATTCTCCAGTCTGTGGGCTATGGACTGGTGGGGGGTAATGGGATTTGGGATTTGATTATATGTGGGTTTACCCATCTACTCATCTCACTGATTTTTTTCTTTATGTATTTAGCTGAAAAAGATACTTTCTGGTAAAATCTGGTCCTTTCCGTTGATGGTTGTTTTGCATATAACTGATCTTGGTGCATCAGTGAGAGGGGATGAGCTCAGGGTCTTTCTATGCCATCTTGGCCTGCCAACATCTTGTGAAACATTTACCAGTGATTTACATTTTGGCAAAATGCAAAAAGATTAGCAGTGCAGTCATCTGACAGGACCCTCAGCCAGCAGGAGACCCACTGCTGCCTCGTGATTGGGCTCAAGAAATGATGTTTAGAAAAGGTCCAAAGCATGAGCCTTGACTGGAAAGGAGGCCTGAGTGGGGCATGGGAAACATTCTTTGGGCTGCAAGGAGCAGTGTTAGATTTTCATCACCTGGACACAGGAAAGAAAGAAAAAAGACTCAATAAAGAAACTATTTTGAGCAGAAGACAGTCTAACTTTGTGAATTTTATCTAGGACTACACTTGAACTAATATTTGTTAACTCTCTGTGTGTGAACACATTTGTGATTTAATAAATCAGGGGACTTAATATTTTTAAGTGGTTGCGAATGGGGCAATAACTCCTTGTCCCACATTGCAATAACTACCTGTCCCAGATGAAACCGTAAGCTTTCATGATTGAATGAGATTTCAAGAGCTTGTTTGATAAGAGCACAGTTATACAATGGAAAAGCCGATCAGAACTAATTATTCCAACTCAAATAGGTGATCAAAAATTTTTGGCCCAAAATCCATGTTAAGATTTACTGACATTAACAGTGAGTGATATGCGCTTTAGAGTTAATTATCTAGTGAGTCAATAATCATAAAAATATCTAGCATACCAGATGGAAATTTCAAAAATATTTTAAATCTATACATCACAATTTCAGTTTATTTATATCTAAAATTATTTTAAAGTGGCTTTTGTGCTAAAAGTGTTAAGTGATTGAACTGGAGTTAATGTAATTAAACTTACCAAAAGAGCCTGTGACAAAAGGAGATGATCAAAACAGAAAATGTGCAAAGGAAACTGCATCGACAAAGCCTATACTGAAGCATGGCAGCATTTCAGTTGTGTTTATCTCTCTTTGCTAGGATTGAGGATCATTTTATTTTCTTCATCAGGAAAAGGGTAGTTTATGAAAAACATGCTGTGTAAGAGCCTCTCTCCAATTCACAGTTACCTCAAACAGAGACTTAGTGGGTGACTGTTGCCTAGGCATGGGCATGCTGTGAAACATGATTATGAAGGTTTGTGTGAATTGGGTAGAGAGATTTACTTTGATTTCTTTGAATTATCCTATACTGCTTAGAGGATATGCCAGCATAAGGGAGCATTACAGACCAAAATGAAACTGCTTTTGTTAAGTTAAACCATCAGCTATGTTCCGAACATCTATTTCCTTGATGGACAAATCCTGAAAGGGAGTGGATAGACACATGTAAACACCCACCCACACACGACCTTTACCTGGTGGAATATAAATTATATTTGTGCACGTCTCCCTTAGTAANTGCTTTTGTTAAGTTAAACCATCAGCTATGTTCCGAACATCTATTTCCTTGATGGACAAATCCTGAAAGGGAGTGGATAGACACATGTAAACACCCACCCACACACGACCTTTACCTGGTGGAATATAAATTATATTTGTGCATGTCTCCCTTAGTAATTGCTCAAGCACTCCCTTACAGTTTATAAATGCCAGTAAATTATAAGGCATGGCAAAAAAAAAAAAAAAGGAATGAATTTCAAAGAAAAGGTATAGATGATGAGAACAAAGTTCTTACCAAGAGCTTTTAATTAAGAAGTTTTTATTACATTGAATGGGATCAGATATGAACCTGTGGGATCATTTATTTAATACTTGGCATTTCCTGTGAGTAATACCTTTTATCTGAACATCTTAGAATATTTTTTAAACACAAAACCTCTGTAATACCTGCATTATTGTTTTGTTTTATGATAAGTCATCAAAGAACTTGTAAAGTTGACAGAGGTCACCTAGAATGAGATTGATTCCATAACACACCCCTCCCGCTATGGCCCTCAATTAAGATTTAAGGACTCCACAACTTCAATTCTAGAACATTCTATAACATGAGACCCATATCTTGACTTTTAGAGGTAATTTTTAAGGAGATATCTCTAGGAAAAAAAAAATCTATACATGAACACATAATCTACCTAAGAATATATTCCTTATGATTATACAGTGGAGGTGATGAATAGATTCAAAGGATCAGATTTGGTAGACAGTGCCTGAAGGACTATGGATGGAGGTTTGTAAAATTGTGTAGGAAGCAGTGACCAAAATCATCCCAAAGAAAAAGAAATACAAGGAGGCAAAGTGCTTGTCTGATGAGGCTTTACAAATAGCTGAGAAAAGAAGACAAATGAAAGGCACAGGAAAAAGGGAAAAATATACCCAACTGAATGCAGAGTTCCAGAGAATAGCAAGGAGAGATAAAAAAGCCTTCTTAAGTGAACAATACAAAGAAATAGAGGAAACAACAGAGTAGGAAAGGCTACAGATCTCTTCAAGAAAATTGGAGATATCAAGGGAATATTTCATGCAAGATGGGCACAGTAAAGGTCAGAAACAGTAAGGACCTAACAAAAGCAGGAGAGATTAAGAAATGGCAAAAATACACAGCAGAACTATCCTAGAAAAGTCTTAATGACTCAGATAACCATGATGATGTGGTCACTCACCTAGAGACAGACATTGTGGAGTGTGAAGTCAAGTGAACCTTGGGAAGCATTACTAAGAACAAAACTAGTGAAGGTGATGGAATTACAGCTGAGGTATTTCAAATCCTAAAAGATGATGCTGTTTAAGTGCTGCACTCAGTATACCAGCAACTTTGGAAAACTCAGCAGTGACCACAGGACTGGAGAAGATGTGTTTTCATTTTGACCTCAAAGACGGGCAGTGCCAAAAAATGTTCAAACTACCATACAATTGTGCTCATTTCACATGCTGCTGCTGCTGCTAAGTCGCTTCAGTCATGTCCGACTCTGTGAGACCCCACAGACGGCAGCCCATTGGGCTCCGTCATCCCTGGGATTCTCCGGGCAAGAACACTGGAGTGGGTTGCCATTTCCTTCTCCAATGCATGAAAGTGAAAAGTGAAAGTGAAGTCACTCAGTCGTGTCTGACTCAGCGACCCCATGGACTGCAGCCTACCAGGCTCCTCCATCCATAGGAGTTTCCAGGCAAGAGTACTGGAGTGGGATGCCATAGCCTTCTCCATTTCACATGCTAGCAAGGTGTAATGCTCAAAATCCTTTAAGCTAGGCTTCAGCAGTACATGAACCAAGAACTTACAGATGTACAATTTGGTTTAGAAAAGGCAGAGGAACCAGAAATCAAATTGCCAACATTCATTGGGTCACAGAGAAACCAAAGGAATTCCAGAAAATGTCTACTTCTGCTTCATCGACTACACTAAAGCCTTTAACTGTGTGGATCACAAAAATCTGTGGAAAATTCTTAAAGAGAGAGCAATACCAGACCACCTTACATGTCTTCTGAGAAACTTGTATGCAGGTCAAGAAGCAACAGTTAGAACTGGATATGATACAGCAAACTGGTTCAAAATTAGAAAAGGAATAAGTCAAGGCTATATACTATCACCCTGCTTCTTTAACTTCTTTGCAGAGTACATTATGCAAAATGCTGAGCTAAATGAATCACAAGCTGGAATCAAGATTGCTGGGAGAAGTGTCAATAACCTCAGATATACAGATGATACTGCTCTAATGGCAGAAAGTGAAGAGGAACTAAAGAGCCTCTTGATGAGGGTGAAAGAGGAGAATGAAAAAGCTGGCTTAAAACTCAGCATTCAAAAAACTAAGATCATGGCGTCTGGTCCTATCACTTCATGCCAAATAGAAGGGTAAAAAGTAGAAACAGTGACAGACTTTATTTTCTTGGGCTCTCAAATCACTGCAGACAGTGACTGCAGCCATGAAGTTAAAAGACACTTTCTTGGAAGGAAAACTATGACAAACCTAGACTGCCTATTAAAAGCAGAGACCTCACTTCTCTGGCAAAGGTCCATGTAGTCAAAGCTATGGTTTTTCCAGTAGTCGTGTATGGATGTGAGAGTTCGACCATAAAATAGGCTGTGTTAGTCATTCAGTCATGTCCGACTCTTTGAGACCCCATGGACTATAGCCCAACTGGCGCCTCTGTCCATGGATTCTCCAGGCAAGAATACTGGAGTGGGTTGCCATTTCTTCTCCAGAGGATCATCCTTACCCAGGGATCGAACCTGGGTCTCCCACACTGCAGGCAGATTATTTACCATCTAAGCCACCAGGGAAGCAGAGAAGGCTGAGCACCAAAGAATTGATGCTTTCAGATTGTGGTTCTGGAGAAGTGCAACAGATGCAACAGACTCTTGAGAGTCTGTTGGACTTCATGGAGATCAAACCAATCAATCCTAAAGGAATCAACCCTGAATATTCATTGGAAGGACTGATGTTGAAGTTCCAATACTTTGGCCATCCGATTTGAAGATCAGACTCATTGGAAATGACCTTGATGATGGGAAAAATTGTGGGGAAGAAGAGAGGGGGGCAACAGAGGATGAGATGGTTATATGCTATCACTGACTCAATGGACATGAGTTTGAGCAAACTCCGGGAGATGGTGAAGGACAGGGAAGCCTCATGTGCTGTAGTCCATGAGGTCACAAAAAGTCGGACACCACGTAGCTACTGAACAACAACAAGATATACATATAAAAGGTTCATAACCAATGAAGTATTAATAGCAGTAGAACCAAATGGGGGAGTCTGTATACGCTAAATAGAAAGGTGGAGTGCTTAGGATTTTTTTCCCCTGACTCCTTTGTAAGATGTGACCTTTCTGAAGTCTCTTAATGTTTGTTCAGAGGTTCTCAAATTTTCTTGGTTTGTGATTCCCTAATGTCTCAGCATATTTTTCACCATGCCCCTAAGGCAAAGGAAATACCTAAGAGTTCCATTTATTAAGTAGTTTGATCTGAACAACTAATAATAGTAGTTGGTGTGATGTCCAACAGAGGGCGTTGTGCTTTCCTCAACAATTAACGTTCTCCCTCAGCGGCTTCTATGAGTTCACTGCCAGGGGGCTCTTGGGCACCTCAGCTCAGCTTGCAAAGAACAGCTTTAGATTATCTATGCATGAGGTGGAGTGAGCGGCAGAACTGGTCTTGGAGGAACTTGAGACAAGTGAAAGGGATTCCATGGAGGGAGGTATCTTTCATTACAACTCCAGGTAAAAGTGCCTATTACTACCCTTTAAGACTAATGAGTATAATGCTCAGCCTAGGAAAGAGGGAAACAGCAGGTCTCTCATACAGAACACATAGGAAGCCTCCATCTAGTGTAGACTTCACAATCTCCTCTTTAGACAAAACCTGCACATTACAAACCCTCTACATCGGCTTCTATTGTTCTATTTATTTCACCTTTTCATTGTCTATGACTCATTCTACAATCTACATAACCTCAAGGATAACTATTTTAAATGAAATAGGCCTCTGTTTGTATCTGAATCACACCAAAAGAAATAGACTTTCTCGTAAATGCTGAGCTTTGTTTGGGGCAGCCAGATTTAAAATAAAAGCATAAACGAAATTTGCTTTGGAGAGCCTGATGGGACAGCCCAAAGAACTAGGCAGTTTGTGGATCTGACAATAGAGTGTGATAACACATCTGTGTGCTCACCAGTTGGATGAGAGGAACTGGGTGTTTCAAAGTGCCCTGGGCAGAAGAAATGGTGGTTTTAAGTGAACCTGCAGATGAGAAGTTTCAAGAGTAGGAGGCTTTCAACTGCAGACGTTGATTGGCTCTGGAACTGATTGTCACACAGGAAACTCCATGAGCATGCATTTGGGAGAATGCAGGGATTTTTGTTTGTTTTAGCCAGCAATTGGTGATTCTCCTGTCACTCCAAGAATGCCAGAGACTTTCTAATTAGGCTCTGTTGAGAACGAAATGCTCTGTTCACAGTTAAACACAATTCCTCTTTTTAAGAAATGTAGATAGAGTGCCTGCTAAGCACCAGGCACTGTCTCGATTTATGGAATATCAAGGCCTGAAGTGAAGGATGAGCAGCCTGAGAACTACTCCTCCCCTTTTGGGGTTGGGCCTCATTGTTAAGAACAACAGGAGGCTCCATTTCACAACTCAGAGGAAACAGAGGAGGTGTCTGGGCAGTTCACGTTCCTGACTTCAAGTTACTCTTTTTAAATGAGGAGGTTGGAATACACGATCTCTAAGCCCTAACATTCTGATTCGAATACTGAACGAAGTTCACTTCAAAGTCAGGGAAAGAGTTGGAGCAACATAAACAGACCTCAGGGTATAAACACTGTGTTATCCAAAGGGAAAATAAAGATGACAGGCTACAGGTTTTAAAATAAACTCACTGTGGTTTTCAACTCTCAATTCTAACCTTGAATTTTATGAGTATTGATTTCCTAAGAAAGAAAGCTGACAGCTCCTACCTTCTGTAAGTACCTTTCTATTCATTTTACATAAGTCCATTAAAAAAAATTTCAGGCCCAGTATATATAACTTTCCATTTAAATGTCCTTATTACCATCCCCCAAAGGACCTTTCTTATGTAACTAAAGCAAAAGATTTAATTTTGGACAGCAAAAGTTACACTTGACCTTTGCAAGAAATTAATACCTTACTTTGCCTTGAAAAACAGTCTTGGCTATTGGGTACTTCAGTGAAATGTTATTGATAACACAATGGGATGGGCAAACTGAGGAACTGAGACCTTCAACCCCTGTGATTTACTTCAAGTCACACAATTATTTTATATATTTGCCTCATTATTAATGAATTTTATTTTTCTCTCACAGTAGTCCTCTAATCTAGTCTAACAATTGCAAAGATGGAGGCTAGTTCAGTAAAGAAATAAATGATCTAAACTTTTATATGGTATCAAGCTTTAACCACTGATGGAGGTTTGGCAAAGGAGGGGAGGGGTGCCCTTTAAAATTAGCTTTGGAAGCAACTCATCTCCCTGCCTGCTCTCTGTCAATTAAGCCACTGTTCTGGCCTCTCTCAAGTCAGCCTGGGAAAAGAAGGACTAGAGGAAAGGGACCATGGCTGCATGCTCTCCTGTGAATAACTGTTTTGAGCATCTAGGAATCCACCATTTCTTCATGTATCATAATCCACCGAGGCTGTCTTTTTGGAGGAGATTCCTTTTTAAGATGACCCATGTCAACTCACTTTTGGAAGGGGTCTCATTTTGTTCCCACAAGCCAATTGGAGTGGAAGTGCATACCATCACAATGGTGTCTCTTTACACCCCTTGACTTTAGACTTCTAAAACTTGAACACCATTATCTGTCTCCTTCAGTCTCCAGGACACAAATATCAGAATCTCCCCATTGTCTTTGCTTATTGGCATGAGGTGAAAATAAAGTATCTTTCTATTTCTGTGAGAATGGAGAATAGAATACAAAGCTCACATGAAGAAATCTCTGTACTCTGCAAACTTCATCCTTATACCAGGGGAGCCTGATCAAGCTGACAAGCTACCTGATAACAATCCTGTTGTCTCTTAACATCATGCACAGCACTTCACTCTGAGGTAGAAATTGTTAGGCAGTTAGTGTGGGAACTCTGAGACCTCAGCCTGTTTCAATAAACATCCATTAACCTAAAACTATATCCCTTTGTCCTGAAATCTTGAGAAATGTGTCCTTGGTCTGATAAATTATCAACACTCAGATCCAGGAGAGGGTAGTAATTGTTCCATATGTCTGAAGGAAAAACAACTGGTGATCATTAATCTTTAGCCCGTACATCTGATCCATTGTAAAATGGCCAGAGGCCATGAGATAAGGTCACAGGATGACTGACTTAATGTCTAAGAAAAATAAGAATCTGAAGATCAAAAGAAGACACAAAGATGTCAAATTAAACATTGTGACCTTTAAGCTGATTGCTTAGAAACGACCAGTAAGAACCAATCAAAAATGTACAAATCAATACTAGTGTAACTTTTTAAACTGCTCTAAGTCCCACCTTTTCAGGCATGTCACCCCCTCTCAGTGTCTATGAGGAGAGCTTTGAAATAAATCCTGTTTGCTTGCTGTTTGCTTGCCATTGTGAGTGTTTGCGTGTTTGCTAAGTTCATTTTTCAGCTCTGAGAACAAGAATTTGGATTCCTGTTTCAAATTCATTATCTGGATCATTGGGTGAGGGAAGGAAATTATTCTTTGGAATCTATTATATTGATCTTTGTCTTTGGGATCCATTTAACAACTTGTTCCACAGATAAAGGGTTTAAGGAGTAATTGAACTGTGAATGTGAAAGTCGTCAAGAACCAAGGAAACTTGTCTGTCTTTCCCTCTCTGTCGTGAAACAGCTACGGTAACTCTGCTTCTTCCTGCTCATAATCCATTTCATTCTCCTCTTTCTGCTGAAATTCTCTTTCTTTGTTTCTCTCTGTATCAATACATACAGAAAATAGCTATCCCACAGCTTCCAATGTTATATATTTGCTCCCAGAAGCCACAGAAACTGACTAGCTTGAGTCTCACTTCAAAATTCCTAGAGAGAAAATACAATTGGCCTGGACCAGACTAAATATCTATTCCTGATCCATTGACCTTTGTTCAACAAACAGGCTATCTGACCCCATCACTAAGGACAGGGAAATTCTTAAAGAAAGGAGGTAATAGGTTAGGTGGATACTCTCCAGGTCTTCCTACATGATTCAGTGGTAAAGAATCTACCTGCAAGTCCCAAGTTCAATCCCTGGTTCAGAAAGATCCTCTGGAGACGGAAATGGCAACTCACTCTAGTATTCTTGCCTGGGAAACCCCATGGACAGAGAAGCCTGGCATTTACAGTCCATGAGATCGCAAAGAGTAGGACACACCTTAACTGACTAAAGAGCGGTAGCAGCAGATATTCCCCAACAGGATCCGAAATACACATATTGCCTGCGACATGGTCTGGCATAAAGAGATGCTTAGCATGTTTTTCTGCCTTTTCAAGACACTTATTGTCTTCTGAGGACTTAGAGCAGACATTAGCTCTCCAAATTACTCTCCCTTTCCTTAGTCACTGCCCCAGTTTTCTTTCAGATATCTTCACCTCCCCTGGGCATCTCACACTAGCAGTGGAGCGAGTGGCTGAAGCCCAGCTAATGAACATAATCCCTCTCCCTAGTCACAGTTATTTGTTCCAGGATGACTGATCAGGCTGAGGAGATCAAAGTAGAGGTTATCTGGTGGTTTCTGGAGAAAAAGTGTCCTCCCCCTTCAATTTCAAGAGCTGGCAAGAGTAAGTTTTTGTCTTTGTTTTTAACTTTATAACCTCTCCTTTATATGTCAAGAAACAAAGCACAGAAATCTGAGAAAATAAATATGAAGCATACAAGAGATGACAGGAGGGAGTTTTGAGGTCCAAAAAACGGAAACAAAAAAGTAACAAAACTCCTCCTTAGGTGTGGTATCTTAGACTGCTTGGGTTGCTGTAACCAAACACCCCAGACTTGGTAGTGAAACAACAGGGATTTATTTCTCATTGTTCTGAGCTAGGAAGTCCAAAGCTAAGGTGCCTGCTAATTGAGTTCCTGGTGAGGACTTTCCTCCTGGCTTGCAGGTGGTCAGTTCTCTTTGTGTCCTCGTGTGGCAGAGAGAGAATGAGGATATGGTTTATAAATATGCTAATTTTATCAGATCAGCTTTTTTTTTTTTT
>SJYV01031878.1:0-16628 GCA_006410875.1 Neotragus pygmaeus | reverse complement strand
CAGCAGATGCAGCAGAACCCTGGGGCTCTGCTGGGAGCCGCGGCGCGGGGCTGACTCCCGGGGGCTGGGAAGGGTGGGTAGAGTGGGGTGGGGTCTATTGGGTCCCCATCCCAAGAGGAGAGCTTTCCTGGGGTCGCTTTTGGGCGCCTTTCGCGCGCCTTCTCAGTCTCCTTCCAGGGAGTGTGACAGCTGATGAGCAAAGTCCCGGGAAAAGTGATGGGAAGCTGGTCGCGGCAGGAACGGCAGCGCCTTCCCGGTCGGTACTGCTCGCCCCTCCGTTAAGGCTCTCCGGGTTCTCTGGCCACTGCCCACGGCGCCGCCTCCCCTCGGAGAGAGAGCCCCAGAAGAGACCGGCACCTCCGAGTCCCGGTCCTCAGGGATGGGAGGATGCGGCTGCTTCCACCTCCCACCCAGGCAGCTGGAAAGTCCGAAAGGTAGGGATGTGGGAACCTAGGGACGTGCTGCTGGCTGCCGGATTCCACCTCCCAACCCACCCACACCCTTCGAAGTTAAGGCTCATAAAGGGCAGAGTTTCCTGAACTCGAGTGCAAAGTGGAGGCGCGCAGGTACAAATCTGTCATCATTTCTCTCTTCCAAACCACAGCAGCGTATTATAACTCTTGCTCCCCTGTACATTCTCAAACTCACGCAAACTGTAAATGTATCCACTGCTCGATAAACCAGAGCTCCAGCCCCTCTCTTTCCCAGTGGCATTAAGATGGCATGAGGTGGTGGGAAGTCCTAGGAGCAGGGATAGAATGCAATCATTTCAAACGCCTTTAGTACTCACAGCAGAGCTTCCAGGGTGAAGAGCTTCCAGGGCACTTGGGAGAGCTCAGCAGTTGGAAGATGCAGTGCACAGCCGTTCATCAAACAGGCTAAAATGACAGAGGACACACCTAGAGACGTTCTATACAGGCTCCTGGTCCCCTCTTCTTCTAGAGACAAGTGACATTCTGTTGGGAGGAGGTGAAGAGCCAACTCAGGAAATGGGTTTTTAAAATGTGTAAATATCACTGTTGCCCAGCCTGCAGGAAATTGTGTTAAAACTCCGCACTTCTATTAGAATTTAGTTTGGGATTCAGGGGAAGGGCATGAAAGTGACTTATGCTACTAGAAAATACTCTTTATAATTAAAAACAGATTTAAATTTATCTTCTAATAAGTAACTTATCAACTGAGATAGCAAATCATCATGTATTATTCAGGCACTTTTTAGAAATGTGCCTCTTGAAGAATTTCTGGTCAATCACTTTTCCTTTCAAAGTGAAAGTGAAAGCTGCTCAGTCCTGTCAGACTCTTTGCTACCCCATGGTCTATATAGTCTATGGAGTTCTCCAGGCCAGAATACTGGAGTGGGTAGCCTTTCCCTTCTCCAGGGGGTCTTCCCTACCCAGGGATTGAACCCAGGTCTCCTGCATTGCATTGCGGGCAGATTCTTTACCAGTTGAGCCACAAGGGAAGCTCTTTTCCTTTCAAGGGCTTCCTCAAACTAAGGTAGCTTTGGAACAGAGTCCCAGCCATTACCTGAGGAGAGAAGGGAATGATAATTACTATGTGAACAGCCACAATGAACTCTTCCGCAGTGAAAAAGCTGCAGGTGATCATGGCTCTTTAAGTAAAATCGCTGTTTAAGAGTTAATTTGCTGTGATTGCTGTTGTTATTGGCCTGTGTTGGGTTATCAAGGGAGTCGTGCTATTTGAGGATCCAATTGACAGTAACATCAACTTTCTCATAAGAATCAATGACAACTGCATTTTTTTGGTGAAGAGGTAGTGCCCTTTAAATATGAGGGAAAACTGTATCTAATGTATACCTTATCATGTTTTTGAGTGAAGAGAGTGGTAAGAGAATCTTAAAAGTGACAATCACAAGGTTCCTTAGGCTTATAGGAGGAAATGAAGAACCATGGAGCTAAAAACCACAGTAAAATGACAAAAAAAGATACGAATTCTGGAGCTGATACAATTACAAAAACTCCTGGAACTGAGAAGGCAGGATACTTTCTGATTTAGTGATCTTGGAGCTTCCTCCCCTCTGTAGGCAGACATGGAATGTTAATAGAATAAGTAGCAGGCAACATTGTTAGCACGGGTGCTTTAATTTCAGCTCCAATTCCTACAGCTTGACTTCAATTAACCAACCAACCAAAACAACATCAACAACAAAACCAAAACATCTTGGGAGGAGAGACCGATGAGCATTTAAAATGATCTACTGTTTCAAGGTTGTGAGATTTCAGTTTTTAGTGACCCCTGTCTTCATATTTCCTGAGCTCAAATAGGAAAAACAGTCTGGACTCTTGGAAGTATCACAATATCTACCAGCATCATGTTATTTTACTGTGATGGAAAAAATCTATTTAAAAATATTGTCTCCTTCTAGAATCCACCAGCCGTTTTGGGGGTGGGGGACATGAAAGTGTTTAAATAGCATTTACCTTAAAATAGCAGTACTTTTTGATCATTTTTAAGGTATTTTCTCCCAGGGGTGCTATGCAGTATTATTGTTCCTCTTTTACAGATTAAAACACTGAGTCCCAGGAATGTTAAGTGACTTATTGGAAGTGGCAGGCAGACAGTGCCTGGGGCAGCTCTAGAAGGACTCATTCATCTTTCTTATAGCATCATCGTGTCTCCAGCCATTGTGACTTAGCTTCTAGAACTGTTTTCATCATCCTTTAAAAAATCTCTCATTATGTGCTAATGGATAATAGACCTGGCTTTGTTCTGGAGCATTTGAATATCTGGTATCTGGAAAAACATAGAACTGAGACAGGCCTTAGATGCTTTGTCATCTACCTCTCCTTCCCAACACGGTATAAATGAAGAAATGAAAGCAAGTGAATTTTCTCAAAGATTTAAGGGCAGAACTGATGAACCCCTAAGCCCTTTGACCCCAGTTTCATGCTTCTTATACTATACCTTGAAATGACCTTCCTTGTATTACCATTATTTTCTCTAGAGAAGCACAATTTCCCAGTGGAGATTAAATAAAATGTTACAACAACAAGAACAGCATCTATTTTGGCTAACAGCCATGCTGCCACATCCAAGCAGAATCATAGAGTAAAAGACAAGGTAACTCTGTTTCGAGGAAGGGCAGTATTTTCGCCTTTGTCAGTGGTTTAGTTGGAGTCACAGGCGGGGTAATAGCACTTGTCTGTGTGCCTTTTGTAAAGTATTAAGTCACTTTCCATGGAATATCACCTTTGATTCTCATAAGCCAGCAAAGGAGGTACAGTGTCTCCATTTTAGAAATTCAGGGATTAAGAGTCTTCGGGTTAAGTCATTTACCTACATTTAGTTAGAAAGAGGCAGCTCAGGGACTAGTCAACAGTTGTTACTGGTTTGTTCATTCAACAAAGATTTATTGAGCATATTTATTGAATGCTGGGGATATAGTAGAAAGCAGGAGATCCTCTTTACTTTTAGTAAGTTACATTCTAGTGAGTCTGGGTCCAAGGACCCCGCTCTAATTCCACAGTGTTTCCTTGGCTACAACTCTTATATAGATCTGACATTTTATTTCTAAAAAAGTTTAAAAGATTCCTGGTCTTAGTGGGACTTAAATCTAGTTTAATTTTCTTCTATATATCCTGAAACCATTTGAAAGAAATTACCTGTTTTTTTTTGTTTGTTTGTTTTTGCTTAGCGGTAAGTAGTCAGAGGGCATAATTAGCACCCTGGATTGGATTTGATTTTGACGATCATCATTTCAGATCCTTCTACTGACTTTATGGCCACTTAGGCAAAGCCAGCCTGTTTCTCTTGATATTCATGCTTGAAAAGTGTTGTTCCAGAATATTTTTTGGTGGTTGCTTAAACCTGTAGCACTTACTGTCAGAATGCTCGCTGAAGCAAATAGATCTGTCTTAGGGAGGCTGTCAGATCTCAGTGCCAGGAAAACTACAAAAATATTACCCTAAATGGTCCCATTCTAGGCAGAACATATGTTTTAGTGTTCGTAAACCAATATCAAACAATTGTAGGTGCCAGTTAAGAACCCATGCATGTTAGCAGGAGTGAAACGCGACACACTTGGTACAGATTTATGTACATGTATAATTTACAGATTGCTAAATCAGCTGTGTTTTTGTACGGCGTTAAGTTGGTTCAGGTTGTTGATGTAGATACTTAGCAAACAGGATGAGAGCCGTGGGTAATGTCTCCTCAGAAAGTGTTGAGCCATGGGAATATTTACGAAACGGAAAACTGGTTAAAGTCCCTTATTGCTCTGAATGCAGAGTAGGTGGTAATCTGAATTATTACCAGTTCAACAGAATTGGTTTTTTTTTTTTCCCCTTGTAATGAGTTCGAAGATAATCCTCAGCCTTGGTTCAGTTCGCTTTCTCTGAAAGGCTCACAGGTTTAATCTATTGGCTGACAGTAGCTGGGAGATTGGCAGGATGGAGCCTCTGGTTTAATGTAAGGCAACAAGTTTTCCAAACTTCCTGACTTTAATGAAATCCATATATTTTAATAATCTATCATAAAAGAATAGATGCCTTTGAGGAACACTGTGATAAATGGACTCTTTGGCTTCGTTCTTTCCAACACTAACTCTTCACTGATGATTGGACTCCATTTGGCAGTGGTTTCTTTAGCATTACCTTGAAGCTCCCTGTTTCTTCCCTGCCTCTTTATTTTTGGTTAGATGGTTAATGGCTTGTAAAGAAACATTTAAAATATACTTTAGTTATTTATTCAAAGAAGCCCTTTCATAACGTGAGTGTCTGTGTTATAAACTCAGGATCTTTGGACTATGATTGGTGATGTTTTTCCTCTAAGTGGCCACACCTATAACTAGTGAGAATCTGAAATCTAAAGGACACATTCCTTTTCCAGTATTTGAATCTTCTCCAGAGCATTCCTTCCAGTGGTTCTGCAACCTATGCGTGGAGAGCTTCAAGATGACACATTTACTTTCTTACTAGAATGTTGTCTTAAGCAACTGTAACTGTGACCTGGTTTCTTCCCCTCCCTTCCCTCCTTCCTCTCCTCCTTTCTTGTTATTGTCCGGTCTCACCAAAATTACCATTCATTCCAAGTCTGCCCTGTAGAACTAAACAGACCTAGCCCACTCCTTTTTCCACCTGAAAACTGTTTTGGGAGTAGTTTACTAACAGTTATCTTAATTCCTCTCCCACCTCTTTTTTAAAAAGTTTTGTTTGTTTTTGGTTGCACCAGGTCTTTGTTGCACCTGGGCCTTCTCTGGTTGCAGCAAGCGGGGGCTACTGTCTAGCTGCAGTGTGGGCTTCTCATTTCAGCGGCTTCTCTTGTTGTGGAGCGCAGGCTCTATGCACGCGGGCTCAGTGGTTGTGGCTCACAGGATTTAGTTGCTCTGTGGCATGTGGAATCTTCCTGGACAAGGGATTGAACCTGTGTCCCCTGCATTGGTAGGCAAATTCTCATCCACTGTACCACCAGGCAAGTTCCCCTCTTCCTTGTTTTTTTTTAAACTTTTTTTGGTTTGTTTTGAAATAATAAAAATGCACATGAAATCACTTTGTGTAGATTAATACATTTGTATAATGTTCTGTCACCGCCTTAGTGAGATCTTGCCAGCACTCCAGGACTCCTGGGACCTTCCTGTTCCCATCTTCATTACTTCCCAAGGGGAGGTCTCTCCTGAGTTCATGGTGACCATGATTTCTTCATATTCTGCCCCATAATTTCACCTGTTTTGCATTCCTGAACACTGTAGTTCACTTGGTCTGTTTTTGAGCTTTATATGCATGGGACGCACAGCGTGGATCCTCCATCAGCTGCTGATTCCTCCGTGCTGCTGTTGCATGTGCTTCCATGGTGCATTCTTCACTGCTATGTAGTACTTTATGGAATGACCACACTATGCACTGTATTTATCCATTCTGCTTTGATGGATACGTGTTGTTTTGCAAACTGGCCCCCTTATAGGGAGGGCGAGGAGAGATGGAAGAAAGAGGCAGCTCACTCTTGACTGGTAGGCAGCAGCTTTAATAAGTGGGGAAATCATTGGGTTTGTCTTGGGCACTGCAGTGTGAGGAGATCTCTACAACCGCCTGCCAAAACTTAAACGTTAAAAAGAGGCCTTTATTGGATTCAGTCACATATTCACTCAGATCAGGGATCCCGAACCTCTGGGATCTGATGCCTGATGATCTGAGGTGGAGCTGATGTAGTAATAATTGAAATAAAGTGCACAATAAATGTAATACGCTTAAATCATCCTGAAACTATCCCCCCTCCATCTGGAGAAAAATTGTCTTCTACGAAATCACTCCCTGGTGCCGAAAAGGTTGGGGACCACTTGTCTAGATGGTCTCAATAACACCCTCCTCTCTCCTTGGGATGGCTCCTACTGTGGGAGCAGTAGGCGGAGTGTACATCCCAAGGACAGGGGAGGGATGAGGAGCCTCTGATTGTTTGGGTCCAGCTCAATGGTGAGCTAGCGGTCACATCCTCTCACCGACCTCCTCCAACCACATGTGAGTTGTTTGCAGATTTTTGCTGTTAATGCTGCTACAAGTATTTTTCATGTCTTTTGGGCATATATTTAGTGTGTACATAGGATGCCTGTGTTTAACTGTGGCAGATGTTGCCAAACAGTTTTCCAAAGGGCTTGTATTATTTTTCACTCCCTCCAGCAGTGTATGAAATTTTTCAGCACTCCACAGCACACCCTTGTCGACACATGCTATTTTCTCCTTTAATAATGGCACTACCCAAACAATCTAGTAACCGATAAAGCAGGGCCACTCAGGGTCACATTAATAGTGAGTACGTGATCAAAATGAAATGAAAACAAAACTTGCCCTTGTCCTTTGGGAGGCTTCACTATCTTCTTGTTGTTCGGTTGTTCAGTCATGTCTGACTCTTTGTGACCCCATGGACTGCAGCATGCCAGGCCTCCCTGTCCCTCCCCATCTCTTGAAGCTTGCTTAAACTCATGTCCGTTGAGTCAGTGATGCCATCCAACCATCTCATCCTCTATTATCCCCTTCACCTGCCTTCAATCTTTCCCAGCATCGGAGTCTTTTCCAATGAGTTAGTTGATCACATCAGGTGGCCAAAGTATTGGAGTTTCAGCTTCAGCATCAGTCCTTCCAATGAATATTCAGGGTTGATTTCTTTTAGANCCTTCACCTGCCTTCAATCTTTCCCAGCATCGGAGTCTTTTCCAATGAGTTAGTTGATCACATCAGGTGGCCAAAGTATTGGAGTTTCAGCTTCAGCATCAGTCCTTCCAATGAATATTCAGGGTTGATTTCTTTTAGAATTGACTGGTTTGATCTCCTTGCTGTCCAAGGGACTCTCAAGAGTCTTCACTAATACCACAGTTCAACAGCATCAGTTCTTCAGCACTCAGCCTTCTTTTTATTGTCCAGCTCTCACTATCTACTCTGTGTTTAAATATTCCTATAGTGTGAACTCCCGCACCGTGATGGTAAATGATATGAAAGACTCACACAGTTAGAATTGTGTGCAAAGGACACATGCGAGTGTGTGTGAGAGAGACTTTTTCTTAAATGGAAAAACTCTAGGGACATATGTAAGAATTCAGGCTGGAAGTGAGAAGGGACTAGGAGGTGAATGACATGTTTATTTTAGTGAAAGAAAGAAAGTGACTGAAGTGGGGGCAGTGATATCATGGAGGAATCAAAGACAAACTGAAAAGCTAAGACTAGCCTCCAGCTCAGTTTCGTAGACATGGTGGACCTCCTTTGTGCGTGATGCTGTGCTTGAGCCTGGAACTCCCAAAATGAGTGTGATGTTTGTGACTCGGGCTCATTGCAGGGGGATGAAGACCAACATGCATTGCAAACCTCAGCAAAGATTTAAGAGATGCTCTGCCGACTCAGTACTTACCACACATTTTTTCCATTATAAACATCTCACCCAAACTTATTCTTAGATTTTATAGCTCATTCTTTTTTTGTGAGATTGGACATGGGATGACCAGGTCCCTTACATCAGTTTAAAGGGGACAACTGCAGGATGTATGAAGCTTTGTTTTGATGTGGTGGAAGTTTTCTTAATAGCCTCTCCCTCCTCTGGGATGTCCCGTTGCCCTGTCTTCTTTGGCACGTGTCTCAGGTCGCTCACCCACTGCTGTGCGATTCCAGCCTATCTTAGCTGTTGGGATTTGTCTGATGCCCCAGCTGCTTTCTGTGCAAATACAGCCTTGCTGAACAGATTGCAGTCTGGCCAACTTTAGCGTCTCCCTCAGTTCTCATGGTCTCTATTCTAACAGTCCTGTGTGGCTGCTGAGGAAAAAAACTACTTAAACAGCTCTTTTGATTAGGCATTAGAGAATTATGCTACTAGTCAGAATCTGTTTGCTTACTCATCCTAAGATTGTTCATTCTATCAATTAAAATGACAGCTCTTTCTATTAGTCTTATGTTGCATAAAACTGATGTTCTGAAATTGAGTTAATCTTGTAATTATTAATGTTAATTATTAAATGAGAGTGCCTCAAGGCTCCCATTCCTTATAGCTTTTTAAAGGGTCTTTGGTGACATCAGTTCAGTTCAGTTCCTCAGTCATGTCCTACCCCATGGACCCCATGTTGGTGACCCCATGGACCCCAAGCACACCAGGCTTCCCTGTTCTTCACCAACTCCTGGAGCTTGCTCAAACTCGTGTCTATTTGAGTCAATGATCAAACCATCCCATCCTCTGTCATCCTCTTCTCCTCCTACCTTCAATCTTTCATGGCATCAGGGTCTTTTCCAATGAGTCAGTTCCTTGAATCAGGTAGCCAAAGTATTGGAGCTTCAGCTTCAGCATCAGTCCTTCCAGTGAATAGNCATCCCATCCTCTGTCATCCTCTTCTCCTCCTACCTTCAATCTTTCATGGCATCAGGGTCTTTTCCAATGAGTCAGTTCCTTGAATCAGGTAGCCAAAGTATTGGAGCTTCAGCTTCAGCATCAGTCCTTCCAGTGAATAGTCAGGACTGATCTCCTTTAGGAGGGACTGGCTGGATCTCCTTGCAGTCCAAGGGACTCTCAAGAGTCTTCTCCAGCACTGCAGTTCGGGCACTTTTATAAAGAAGAGGATGGCCTCTAGTTACTTCCTTCTTTCCTTACAGCAGTGATGTAGGCACCCGCCACCAGCGTTTTCAGAGTGCTGAAGTCAGCATCTGAAAGATGATACTATTGGGGCAAATTTTACCAATATTTATCTACTGCTTAACTTCAGTTTCTATTAAGAGTGAATTTGGAAAGCGTATTTTAGACTAGAGCTTTATAACTGGCGAAGAAAATATATTTACTTCATCTACATGGATTTTTATGTTTTGATTTTCTTTCCTCTTGTTTCCTCTCAGCATTACTGGGACCGAATTGATTAGCATCCTATGCGGCAATCTTTAAGGCTGTGCTTTGAGCACCTACAAGGGCCAGTGTACTGCTTTATCTTCTGCTGTGCTCAGTCGTGTCTGACTCTTTGCAACTCCAAGGACTGTAGACACCAGGCTCCTCTGTCCATGGGATTTTCCAGGCAAGAATACTGGAGTGGGCTGCCATTTCCTATTCCAGGGGATCTTCCCAACCCAGGGATCACACCTGCGTCTGTCACATCTCCTGCACTGGCAAGCAGATTCTTTATCGCTGGGCCAGTATTTTTTCTTCTGCAGGCTTCCCTGGTAGCTCAGAGGTTAAAGCATCTGCCTGCAATGCGGGAGACCTGGGTTCAATCCCAGGGTTGGGAAGATCCCCTGGAGAAGGCAATGGCAACCCACTCCAGTATTCTTGCCTGGAGAATCCCATAGACGGAGGAGTCTGGTAGGTTACAGTCCACAGGGTCGCAAAGAGTCAGACACAACTGAGTGACTTCAATTTCAATTTCAACCTGCTCTGCATCCTGGGAGGGTGACCTATGTGAACTATGTCTGTAGGCTCCCTTGCTTCCTGACTCCTGGCTGTCTTCACACCACCATGAGATGGGGAGGAGGAGGGGGAGATTGTAGTATTTATTCTCCCAGTTTCCTCCCTGCAAGGTCATCATTGTAGCCTATCTGTTTTACTTTGAGTAAAGGTTACATCTGCAGCTCACTCTCTTTGGGTTTGGGTAAACCTTGCAATTTGCAAAAGTCACTAACGCTGGGGGTCCTGCACTGTCCCTGAGTTTTCCCCCCATGGTGTGCTGGGGCAGGTACAGCTGGCTGGTATCAATACTCTCTCTCGAGATGTGGTTATACTCGTCTTTTCCATATTCCTAGTTCAGGGAACTTGGTAGCTTGAACTCTGCCATGTGGGAATATTTACCCCTCAGAAATTGTCAAATGATATAAAACAGAGCTTTTTCTTCTCGAGAGAGTTGGTTTACCACCTGACTCATGCTTTTCTTAATAGTTCCTTGATTAAACCCTCTTCTAATTACATGCTTAAATGTGTCATTATTTACCTGCCAGGACTCTGACCGTAGAACCTGTTACTCATTTCCTGGACAAGTACCTTCTCAGTAGCCTGTTGTCCAGACCAGTATCAGTCATGGGCATGAACGTGGTGAGAAGGTATGAATTCAGGTTCTTCTCTTCAACAGAACGAAAAATACCTGTGTTCTGCCTGGTGAAGGTAGCATGCACCTGTCCTTGCTTTTCAGCTCAACAACTTGGTCACCTTCAGGCTTGATGAGATATTTTCATGTTCTTTTTCCATCTTTTTTCACTTTTCAAATTCTCAGAATTCAAAAAACATTAGAAGCAAGCAAATACTTGTTAAAAGCATCAACTATAATCACTGGTTATAACCATGACTTGGGCAAATTAAAAAACCTTTTTCATATGTGTGTCTGGCAGTGTGCCAAAGATTTCACGTGTATCATCACCTCTGATCTCACTAAGAGTATTCTGTGAGCACTCTCACTAAGTATTCTGTGAGCACTCTCACTATTCCGTTTTACTACTGCAGAAACTGAGGATTAAAAAAGAGATTAAGTAAAATTGCCTTCATTAATTTCTAGTGGTAGAACCTCTAGGGACTTGATAGGAATTTTTGGGGCAAATCTTATTTCTGATGGCTCAGTGGTGAAGAATCTGCCTGCCAGTGCAAGACACGTGGGTTTGATTCCTGGGTTGGGAAGATCCCTTGGAGAAGGAAATGGCAACCCACTCCAGTGTTCTTGTTGGGAGAATTCCATGGACAGTGGAGCCTAGTGGGCTGCAGTCCATGCAGTCACAAAGGAGTTGGACACGACTTAGCGATTATAACAACAGCCTTATATGTAGTGAATCAAAAACTCAGGGGATGGGGCCACATTATCTGTGTTACTGAGTTCTCCAGGCACTTCTGATGGATGTTGCAGTTGGCAGACTACTGCTTCTGAGCCAGCCCCATGTTTCTTTACTTGAGAGGTAGAGGCATGACTTCCGGGGAGTATGGATGGAGGGTATGTGTCGGAGGGTGAGTGGACTTTTTCTCTATTGACTTTCTATTGGTTTCCCAGTTTTTGCTCAAATCCCATTCTTGCCTTAGATGGCAGCTAACAGTTCAGTGTCCTGTGTCTCATTAGCCCCTTCCTTGTCCACATCCCTTTGGAATTTTAAAATTATGGCTTCTGCTGCTGCATCTCATCCTCCACTTAGCCTTCATCTTCCAGAAACTTAGTTCTTGCCCACTGGTGACCCTCCCCTTTGATGCTGTGGGAATATCCCTTTGAATTTTCCAGCCATCATTCAAGGATGAGGAAGTAAATACATGTTCTTGACCTGCCACTTTGAAATGATAGCTGATAGTTTTTAAAGATGGAGGAGGTTCTAAATTCTAGTCATTCTTCTGTCAGCTAAATTCCCCTTGATACTTTTCCACCTGGCTAGGTCATCCAGGGGTTGTGCTCCTGCCTGCCTTCATTCACTGTGCCGCTTTTCACTGTTACTCTTGTCAAATGATGAAGCTAAAGCAAGTTAGTAATGACTATGATGTCCTTTATCTAAGGGAGAACAGCCCATGGACTGTAGGTGTACAGGGCTCACCTGTGGTGGAAGAATATGCTTTCCAAGGGATTTGGGGCAGGAGTGAGGCTTTTCTTAATATTTTTATTTATTGGCTGTACTGGGTCTTCACCTGGAGAAGGGAATGGCAACCCACTCTGGTCTTCTTGCCTGAAAAATCCCCTGGATAGAGGAGCCTGGTGGGCTACAGTCCATGGATCCGCAGAGAGTCGGATATGACCGAGCGACTAACACACGGGGTCTTCGTTGCTGTGCGGGCTTTTCTCTAGCTGTGGTGAGCAGGGGCTGTTCTCTACTTGTGGTGTGCAGGCTTCTCATTGTGGTGGCTCCTCTAGTTGCTGAGCCCTCCAGGGCACACGTGGGCTTCAGCAGTTGCAATTCTCGTGCTCTAGAGCACAGGCTCAATAGTTGTGGTGAACGGGTTTAGCTGCTTTGCATGTGGGATCTTCCCAGACCAGGGATGGAACCCATGTCTCCTGCACTGGCAGGTGGATTCTTTACCACTGAGCCACCGGGGAAGCCCAGGAGAGAATTTTATAGAGCATTAGGAGAGGCATCTCAGACCCAGAGCATGTTTGGCTGGAGGGTTGGAGATTTCCTTTTAAGGCTGGCTCGTCCTGTTTTCTCCGGTCAGGTGAGCCAGTGCTAGCCGAGTTGGAGAACTGGCCGGTGTCCCAGTGAGCTGTCTCCATCACTGCAGGCTGACTTAGGTTGAGATCTGTGACGTGGGCCACTGGGGTGGCCCCTGTTCCCTGGGTCCTGATACAGGAATTAACTTTGCCATTCTCTCTCCCAGCTTCTCAATGCCTGCCTCTCACTTGTCTCCAGCAGTGCCTTCTCTTGGAATGTTATGGTTTTCTTCTCTGTATCTCCCTCTGGCCCTTGGTCTGTCTCTCCTGTACCCACTCTGAGGGCCTTGGGCTCTCTCCTCACTCTCTCTCTAGATGTGGCTGTGGGTCTCTAGCTCGGGGCTGCCGGCTCTTCAGTTCTGGCGCATTCTGCGTTGGCTCGCCTTGCCCCTCACCCCTGGCCCATGCCCTTCCATTCCCACCCTCTCTTCTCTTCTTTCCCCATCTCCCGCCCTGCCCGTTTCTGTGAGTTGCTGCCTGCCACTGATCGTCTCTCTTGTCCGACTCTGTTGCTGACCTGTCTTGGTCAGTCTCGGTCATCTCTCTCCCTCTCTCCCTGGTGCTGTCCGTCTCTGTCTGTAGGCTCTGCCTCTATTTATCCATCTCTCCCCGGTCTGTCTGTGTGTGTAGTTCTCCCCTCGTGTTGCCTCAGTCACTGCCTTCCATGTACCTGTCGGAGGTTCCCATTTCTCTCCCAGGACGGCCTTTCTCCGCCTACTCACCAGCATACATGTGACTGACCTCTCAGCTTCAGTGTGTTAGTTTTTGTTCTGGAGGGAGAATCTGTTGGTCCAGCCCTGCCTGTGGGTTATTCAGCCGGTTGTTCTCTGCTAGTCTAGTCTGCTGTGTCTGGGTCTTGGACTGGGGAGCAGGATGTAGAGTTATGTGATATACAGATAAAGCTAAGCAGGGAAGTTGAGCAGAGATTTCCAGTGAACAGAAGTGTCCCCTGTACTCCCATCATGCCTGGGACAAAGTAGATACTCAGATATTTGTTGTATTAAAATTAGCTGCTCTGAGATTTCTTCCATTCACCCTGATGCTATACTCTGTCTACACTGAGCCATTTGCCAGGAAAGTAGTAAAATAACACAGGAGGTAAATGTAAAACTAACTCAAAAAAATCTTTTTCTAAAATTAAAAAAAATCTTTTTCTGTGCCATTCAATATTTTTATATTGCCTACTCTGAGCCAGTTTTTTTTTTTTTAGTTCTGGAAATCAAACTTTTGNTTGTGTTTCTTCAAGTCCAGCATTTCTCATGATGTACTCTGCATATAAGTTAAATAATCAGGGTGACAATATACAGCCTTGACGTACTCCTTTTCCTATTTGGAACCAGTCTGTTGTTCCATATCCAGTTCTAACTATTGGTTCCTGGCCTGCATACAGATTTCTCAAGAGGCAGGTCAGGTGGTCTGGTATTCCCATTTCTTTCAGAATTTTCCATAGTTTATTGTGATCCACACAGTCAAAGGCTTTGGCATAGTCAATAAAGCAGAAATAGATGTTTTTCTGGAACTCTCTTGCTTTTTCCATGATCCAGCAATGTTGGCAATTTGATTTCTGGTTCCTCTGCCTTTTCTAAAACCAGCTTGAACATAGCTTAGCCAAAAATTCCATTCAGTTTTTTCTATACCATCTTATGGGAAAGCCTGAATGGATATTTTGATCAATCCGATATACATTAATACACTGAAGACAATCCAAGTAGCAAACTTCATTAAAATATAAATAATTGTACCTACAAACAGGTAGATATGATGGAATATTATATATATACATATTAATATATAATATGATCATATATTATATAATCATATATAATATATAACATGGTCATATTTAAAGATAATAAAATGAGCATATCTTAGTAAGTGGGTTACTTGTTAGTGCTTATTTTCTCCTTTATACCAAACTATTTTCAAAAGTCACAGACTATTTTCATAGTCATAATACAGCAAATCTATTTTAAGGGGATCCTGAGTAAATTAAACCTAGAAGATCAAGATAGCCCCAAGAAGATTCGGTGAAGCAGTGAGAACGCAGAGTGTCACTTAGGAAAGTGGCCTTCCCAGGATGTGGGAACTGCTTCTAGCATCTAAGAATAACACCAGCGCTGGGCCTACCTACCAGGCTGAAAAACATGCCCACCTTGCTGTTCTGTTTTCAGAGTGGCCCCTTCACAGCTAGAATATGTGAGGTATGTCCTTAATAGATTATAAAATGTCATGGACATGTTGGCCATCACTCTCAGCAGAAGTGGCCACTCCACACTGCTGAGATGGGATCTGAGGGTTGTTGTGGAATACCAGCATGCCAGCTGGATCCTGGGGGATCATGAATGGAGAACGCTGGTGCTCAGTTCACATCCAGCCCTTTGGCCAGCCTTGGGCTCTGCGCTGAGATGTCACATGGTGTTGGGCCCAGAGCAAACGTTTGGGCATTGTTAAGACATGGGATCAATTTCTGCAGACCCATTCACATCAAGAAACTTGGGCAAATTGTTGCAATCCCTCTATCTGTTTTCTCCACTTAGAAGTGAAGAAAAGAATAACTCTCATGTCACAGGACTGTTCCGAAGTGCTGATGAAATGGGACAGGTGAAAGTGGGTTACAAATGCAATATTCTACAAAGCTCAGGTATGCCCGCAGAAGAGGCACCATTGATACTAGGAAAGCATTGCATTTGCAACGTGAACCCAGAGTGGCCACCTGTAGTCATCTTACTCAAACTCTTTAATCTTCTGTTTCCTTATATATAAAATAAAAATTATAATAGCTTCCTTAGAGTGTTTTTTTAATGCAAACTAAATGAGATGGTGATGTAAGGAGGGAAACACTGTTTTGAGCATCTGCTATGCTTCATGCCCACAGTAGGTGCTTTTCTAAATAGCAAGGTTTTAAAAAATAGTTTTATTTATGTATTTACTTATGGCCGTGTTGGGTCTTCGTTGCTGGGTGGACTTCTCTCTAGTTACAGCAAGTGGGGTCTACTCTTATTGCACCATGCAGGCTTCTCATTGTGCTGGCTCTTCTTGTTGCCGAGCATGGGCTCTAGGGTATGTGGGCTTCAGTAGTTGCAACACACAGGCTCAGTAGTTGTGGCTCCCAAACTCTAGAGCATAGGATCAATAACTGTAGTGCATGGGCTTAGTTGCTCCAAGGCATATGGGATCTTCCCGGGCCAGAGAAAGAATCTGTGTCTCCTGCAGTGGCATGCGGATTCTTTACCACTGAGGCACCAGGGAAGCCCAGTAAGAGCTTTTTATATGATAGTAAATAAACGTAAGTTATACTTCCCTCCAAATAACCCTTTGATAAAAGAGTTGTGCCTTTCTTTCAGGTCCTTACAATTTCCCGTGTATTATGGGATGTTCTCTCAGTTATTTTATTTTTGAACAGCAAAGCACCACTTGAGAAGTACACACTGACTTAGATCAAAATGACTCAATGGATGTTGGTTTTGAACACAGAGGTCATTGGACAAAATCTGTGAAATGAGGAAGTAACATTCCAGGATGGTTAACCAGCACATGACATGCTTGATCGTGAGTCAGCATCTGCAGAGTGGTTATCTAGCATTCACTGTCAGTCAGTTCAGTGTAGTCACTCAGTTGTGTCCGACTCTTTGCGACACCATGAATTGCAGCACACCAGGCCTCCCTGTCCATCACCACCTCCCGGAGTTCACCCAAACTCATGTCTATCGAGTCAGTGATGCCATCCAGCCATCTCATCCTCTGTCATCCCCTTTTCCTCCTCTCCCCAGTCCCACCCAGCATCAGTGTCTTTTTCAATGAGTCAACACTTCGCATGAGGTGGCCAAAGTATTGGAGTTTCAGCTTTAACAACAGTCCTTCCAATGAACACCCAGGACTGGTCTTCTTTAGGATGGACTGGTTGGATCTCCTTGCAGTCCAAGGGACTCTCAAAAGTCTTCTCCAACACCACAGTTCAAAAGCATCAATTCTTCAGCGCTCAGCTTTCTTCACAGTCCAACTCTCACATCCATACATGACCACTGGAAAAACCATAGCCTTGACTAGACGGACCTTAGTC
>SJYV01031877.1:37423-41964 GCA_006410875.1 Neotragus pygmaeus | reverse complement strand
TTTTTCCTATTTCTTTAATTTTGCATGACATGATGGACGTTCACCAAACTTATTGTAATAATCATTTGGTGATGTGTGTAGTTTTGTTTAATGGAAGGAACAATGTTAATATCTATTATTAGAGATACAATTTAATAATTTAAGTTTCAGAAAACCAAAAATAAAGCACATTTTCTGTGTAAGGTGGTCTCCCCAATAGCTCAGCTGATAAAGAATCCGCCTGCAATGCAGGAGACCCTGGTTCGATTCCTGGGTCGAGAAGATCTGCTGGAGAAGGGATAGGCTACCCACTCCAGCATTCTTGGGCTTCTTTGGTGGCTCAGCTGGTAAAGAATCTGTCTGCCATGTGGGCAGACCTGGGTTCAGTCCCTTGGGTGGGAAGATCCCTGGATTGGGAAGATCCCCTGGAGAAGGGAAGGGCCCNTACCCACTCCAGCATTCTTGGGCTTCTTTGGTGGCTCAGCTGGTAAAGAATCTGTCTGCCATGTGGGCAGACCTGGGTTCAGTCCCTTGGGTGGGAAGATCCCTGGATTGGGAAGATCCCCTGGAGAAGGGAAGGGCCCCATGTATAGTCCATGGGGTTGGAAAGAGTAGGACATGACTAAGCAACTTTCATTTTCACTTTTTTTTTTTCATGTGTAAGGTAAGACATTGTGGGAAAGAAAATTCACATTGGCATTTTATTTATATTGAATTAACAGAATTTTAAGATGTTTAGATATAGGATTCCAATGTTTCAGCTATTCATGACATTCACTTATCTTTTAGCAGTAAATTTAACTGAAAAATAAAATAATTTTTTGGCCATTTCAATATCTCTTAATATGTTACCTAAAAATGTTATAAGGATTGTTGAATTATCGTTAGCAAGATTCATTTTAAGACAGGAATAATCTTTGTTCTGTGTTATTTAAATATATATACTTGAATGATAATTCTGTCTTGATAATTTTATATAAAATTAATACAATTGCTTTCTGATATTTTTCAAAATTAAGGCATAAACCATAAATTTTAACCACCTTTGAAATAAATAATATTTTGTTGTAAGGAATTTAAAATTAGGTTAAGTTGTATTACTTTGCTTAAAAAGATATTTGTTAAAGTACAGGTATTTCTGGAAAAAATGAAACATCACCATTGGCTTAATTTCCTTTTTCTTTTTCTTGATAAATCAATTTTATTCAGGTTTAATTTATGAACCACAAAATGCACCCGTTACTTCTGTGTTCACATTGTTTAAAAATTGTAACATATAAACGATATAAAATGTTACCATCTTAACCATTTTTAAGTGTACAGTTCAGCAGTGATAAGTATATTCATATCATTATGTAAAATGCACTCCTTTGAAGTATGGAGTTTAATTAGTTCTGAAAATATGTTTGTCAATACACTTGTGTAACCTCCAGTATAAATTAATACACAGTATTTCTATCACTCCCCCCAAATTTTCGTTTGTGCCTGTTTATGATCTTCACTAACTGCAAACCAGGTAAGTAATAGCATCAAGAAGGCAACAGGTCCTGGCAAGGATTGGGTGTAAATGGAACTTTTGTACACTTTTAGTGGGGATGTAAACTGGTGGCTCTGAGGTTAAAGTGTCTGCCTGGAATGCAGGAGACTCAGGTTCGATCCCTGGGTTGGAAAGATCCCCTGGAGAAGGAAATGGCAACCCACTCCAGTACTCTTGCCTGGAGAATCCCATGGAGGGAGGAGCCTGGTAGGCTACAGTCCATGGGGTCGCAAAGAGTCGGACACGACTGAGCGACAAACTATTAACTACTAAACTGGTTCAACCACTATGGAAAATAATATGAGGTTTTTTCAATACTTCAAAATATTAAAAATAGATCTACTGTTCAATTAGACAGTTCTACCCCTGAATATATACCCAAAGAAAATTAAAAGAAGGTTTTGAAGAAGTAGGTACGATTCTATGTGGCATCACTCACAGTATGGAAACAACCTAAATGCCAGTCAATGGGTGATTGGATAAAAACTTTGTGATTTATATACACAACGAAGTATCATGCAGTCATGAGAAAGGGGGATACACTTTGGCCATTGTGACAACCTGGATGGACCTTGAACACTTTACTTGAGATATGTCAGACAGAGAGAAAAATATTGTGTGATATCCTCTATATGTAGAATCACAAAAGTCAGACTCATAAAAAACAGTGAGTAAGGTGGTGTTTACCAGGGTATAGCAGAGTGGGAGGATAAGAGTGTTGTTTGCTAAGGATACAAGCTCATAACAAGTGGTAAGTAAGCCATGGAGATCTAATGCACAGTACAGTGAATATAGACAGCAATTGTGTATTATAAATATGAATTTCTTTTAAAAAATGAGGACTGCTTAAGTCCATAAAAGCTTTTTGATGATCCTTGGGAAAATTTGGAGCTGATGCCATAGGTCTGTATATGGACAGTAATATGTGTGCATAGATCATATTAGTCATTTTTCATAGATAAATTTATTAATTCAGTGTAAAACAACACTGGCTAATTTGATGTTCACTGATTTATTCCAAAGCCGGATTGCAATGAATCTTAATAGATTTACAAAAGGTCATAACTAGAAATTGTCAATGTAGTCTTAGCTATTTAAATAGGTAACTAGATGAAAATTTTAAAATAGGGATATTTCCATGGGAGAGTACAAAATAACCATTTCTGATCCCTGCTGAAGTTTGCTTCTGTCTTGAGAACATTTGTTTAAGAAGCAAGACCTATTCCTTGTGTACCTAATACCAGGTTTTCTGCGAGTCTCCAAAAGGTTTGCATCTTCCCTCAAGAGTTTATCTGGTTCAAGCTCAGATGGGATCCATACACCTGCAGTTTTGGGCAAATCAAGCTTATTGCAGCTAGGAAGCCCTTCAGAAAATAGGACCTTCCTGGGATTTGCCTGTTTTGTTCTTCCAGCCATGTGAAGGCATTTGACAAGGTCTTTGAATTCTTTTTTTCCCCTTATTATTTATTTTAATTATGCAGCTCTCTCTGTCCCCTGAAACACCTTATTTTTATGTTATTTTGTATATTACTATTTGCCAGGCACTGTAGTAACTGTACAGAGACTTAAGAAGACATGATGTTTTTTCTTCTGTGAACTTTTACGGTATAGATAGACATCAAAAAATGATTCAAAATCAATATTTGTGTGGGCTTGTAAAGATCTCAGAATAAGAAGAGGATACAAAGAATGGACACCTCATGCAGCTAGGGGAGGAAGGCAAAGAGGGGTTCCTAAACCTGTGGGAGTAACTTGGGGTGGATCTAGAAGGGGAGGTAGGGGTCTGCCAGGCAAAGGAGGTAATAGAGAAGGGAGGGCCTTCCTGGTATCTCATGAGCAAAATCATGACCAAAAGAACTTGGAGTTTGATAGGGCACTTCCTGATGTGCACTTTGAGTAGTTAATACTTTCTAAAGATGTTTTATCACCAAGAAAATACTCATTACTGCTTATTCAGACTCCCTCTACATCAACTCTATTTAGTTCTTTAGCCATGATGTGCACAAAATAGCTCATCTATCTATTTGGGGTCGATATAGTGGAAAGGTTATAATATTAGAATTATACACACTTGGGGTCACTTCCCAGCTCTGCCACCCACTCACCATGTAACCACGATCGAGTTATTTAAACCCTCAAAACTTTATCACTAAAACAATGATGAAAATAGTTAACACTTTGAGTTGACTTGAGGATTAAATGATATGTTTTTAAGATACTTAGATAATGTGAGCTCAAACTAGTCATTCAGTAGATGGCAACTGTCACTATTATATGGCTGATATAAAATGGTAATTTATATTTTAAAATGCATTGAATTTTGCTAGTCATAGGATAATGAAAACATGATTTAATATATATAAATCACTTAGGCTGACATTGGGCTTTTTACTCCCATCTTCTTTTTTTAATAGACAAAATCGCAATTATTATCCAATGTATTGGATGCTGCCCATCGGTTTATAAAGGAAGTTAATCCAGATGAACCCAAAGAGGAGAATTGTTCTACAAAAGAGATTGGTAAAAGCCAGCAGAAAATCGAGTCTCCTGTTCTGCAGGGGAGTAGCTCTCAGGTAAATGGAGAAAAATACAGTAGACATTTTCTGTCATACATGATCATGGAGACTGTCATTCACATACTAGAGGTTTAGAGTTTTAAAGGTTTAATCACATTCCTGTTTAATATGAATTTATTTTCTTATTAATCAAAAACATTTTTACTGTAAAAATACTTTTGAGGAGATTGCCTTTATTTCACTGGCTGCTGCTTTTTTGAGGAATGATCTTTTGACAATATTGCTTTCCAGGCATTTTCACCACATCAGGAAATGAATATTTGAGAGAAACATAAGAAAATAACACAATGCAATATAGCAATTTTATTTTAATCAGAATCTCAGGAAGACTAAAAGTACAAAACCTTTCCAAGTGTTTTAAGTGACAGGCAATTTCACAGTTATTTAAAATCAGATTTATAACAAATTTTGTGGTTATTCAAATTAATTACTGATCCTAAATAAGCTTA
>SJYV01031877.1:4923-32423 GCA_006410875.1 Neotragus pygmaeus | reverse complement strand
AAACAACAACAACAACAAAAAATCCCAAAACACTTTGTGCTCTGTGGGTACACATATTAGGAATTGTCTTGCACCACCTCAGAATTAGCACCCATGTGCACTCTGTGAATGTACACATCAGGAAAATCCCCTGGAGAAAGGGCATGGGCACCCACCAGTATTCTTGCCTGGAGAATCCCATGGACAGAGGAGCCTGGTGGGCTACAGTCCATGGGGCCGCACAGAGACAGACAGGATTGAGCAACTAACTTCTACTTTCAAATCATGTGTTATATGGATTTTCTAGGTGCAATTCATTTCTCTGCTATCTGGAGAAAATTGCTCTCAGAAATCTAAAAATTTTCATTGTGAAATTAGGTTTAGATTTATAACCATACATGTTAGTCCCATCTTGGTTTATTTACTCATCATAAGATTGCTTTTCTTGGTCCCATGTAACCAGGACACCTTTTTCATGGAGAACCCCATCCCCTTCCTTCTCCACAGCAAATAGTTTTTCTCTAACCCTGCATCTCATCCTTCATTGTTCTCTCTTTTTGCTTTTGTATATTGACAAAAAACCTCATAGAGGAAAAGGAAAGATGAATGGAAGATAGAGTATCTGAGTCCTTCCATATCTCCAAAATGACTTTTTATACCCTCAGAAGACGCTGATAGTTTTATTTGGTATAAAATCAAAGTGGAAAGCAATTTCCTTTAAAACTTTAAAGCATAGTTCCATTCTAGACAAAGCATGTCAAAGAGAAATCTGTTGCTGATCTGAAATTCATTTATTTCTAGATGACCTGTTTTATTTATGTGTCTGTTTGTTATTCTTTATTTTTCTGGGAGTTTTGAGGTTGTTATTTTTATGACTCAAGGCCCTGAATCTCAGGGCATGTCTAGGTGTATGGGGCAGCAGCCATTGGTTACGCTCATTAAGTATCTCCAGCTCTCTTTTCTGAGCCCTTGAGGCAGGTTGGACCAGGTGACCAGCTATACACAGTGAGGGTGAGTGCATGAGTTCTTAGTATTTCTGCATCTCCACAGACATGGGGACAATCTAATCCTAAGAGAGAAGCCTGGCATGCTGCAGTCCACGGGGCCACAAAAAGTCAGACAAGACTGAGCAACTGAACAGACCTGAATAATAGTAAGAAAATTTCTTTTTAATTTTCAAAACAAAATATTGCTGAAAGAAGAAACCTCATCCCTTAAGAAATCGAAGGAATAAACACCCCCACAATGAATGCGTCTACCAGAAGTCTGTTCCTAGGAAAAACAAGTTTAATGGCAATAGATGAACTGTTAAAACCAATGGGGAAAATGTGTATTCATAGACATATGTATTTTTTTAATCAATGAAATACACGAATGTAAAGACTAAACATTTTTGGTACATTTTTGGTATTTTCTTCCTCTGTCCCCAACCATTTAAAAAGTCAGATGGAGACAGTATCAGGAAAATCCAGGGAAATGAAACTTGGTACAGGATTATTCTTTGTTTCACATATTTATTCAAAGTATTCAGAGAGACTGTTTCACTGAAGATGTAATGAAAGAATGAAAGAAAAGGTCATGGTATTTCTCCTCAGGACTTTGAGGATACATAAAAAACTTGATCCATGAAGTTTTAATGTATATAAAATGGGTTACTATTTATGACTTTGATACAAAAACTATTAGCAACAATTTCACCTTCAGAACTTTAGTTCAGTGGCTTTCTATGAGTTTTTTGTCTATATGAAATTCTGCTAACAGATGGTACAAACCAATGGATATTTGTCTGCAAGTATAACGCCCAGATTTTTTTTTTTTTTTTTCTGGAACTGGATATGTGCCTTCAGAGTCTTTGACCTCAGACCTCTACATTGCATCTTTCAGCATTAGATACAAGCATTCAGAAGATCTGCATGGAGGGCTAGGTCTTCAGAGTTTATGATTCTCAATAAAATCACCACCCAAAATATCATTCTTTAATTATATAAACTGAAATTTTCTTTTTGTCTTTTATAATAACCTTATTACCTCCATTTTTTTTTTCTACTGAGATGGTTATATTCTGGAAAGTTTGTTCAAGCTGGTAAGGACTCTTGTTCTGAATAAAGAAGAATTGACTCTATCACAAAATTTCTGGGCTCTCATGATTATCTGTGTTCCCTCTATGAAATTCAAAGTATACCATAATTATGAGATTCAAATTTGACTCCATCCTAATTTTAATATCAATAGAAAAAACATGTAAATAAAGATTTAAAGATGATTTGATTACCTGAAGCTATTGATTCCCTACTGAAAATTTTAAGTGTGTATAGTTTTGAGAATTGCTTGGATGGACTTAATGAAAGTAAATTCATATCAAGAAGTATTAAATGATTACAGAAAGCATAAGAGTTACTCTGTGGGAATGCAATAGTGAAAAATAAATGATTTGTTATGGGTTTGCATATGAACAATTTTCTCCTACCAAACTTATTTCCCAATTTCATCATGAGGGTACCACAGCCAGTAGTTTCGAGCCCTCAAAGCCTTGGACAAAGCATATCAGTTGGTAAGAAATGGGCACAGAAACAATTGCCATGTTACAAGATTGAGGAGCTGGTGCTGGATGACAAATCACCTTTGCACACAGCCAAAATTTCCCACCACTTAGCTTCATCTGCACACCCAGCACAAAGTAGCTGCCTCTGTAAGTGGGTGCAGTAATCCATACCAGGACATAAGATGTGGCAATTACTACACAGGAAAATCTACAGAAGTGATCAATATTGTGTACACAAAACAAATTACTTACCCTTGATCATCATCTGTTTCCTATGGTTCATTCTGTGATGGTATTGAGAGAGTTACAAAGAAACAATTGATTTTGGACTCAGATGAAAATTGTCTTTCATCATGATACAAAAAGACATCAAAAGGTAAGCAAAAGGAGGGTGTTAAGGAATACTGAAAAATGTCAGGGAAATTTGATTCTTTTAATATAGAAAAATGTCTCTGTTAAGTCCAAATAATTAAGAAGTGACAGATCTTGTCATATTGGAGAGTTTCTATTTAAGAAAAAAGCTTACAAATATTACAGCAACAATTCTTAAATGCTAAGCTTTTGTTCTTGTAGATTCTTAATAATACAGGTTTAATAGCATATTTACAAGACATGGTTTTGTTGACCAAAATGAAAAGGGAAAATGAGGCAAACTCAAAATTGCCAAAGATAAGTTTATGACAACGACAACCTAGAGGGGTGAGATGGGGTGGGAGGGAGGACCCAGGGGGTCGGAACATATGAATGTCCTGNACAGCATGCTAAGGACCAATCATGTGCCAAACACTGTTCTATGTATTTTATGTGTATTATCTCTTTATCCTTTTTTAATTTTTTCTTTTTTTAAATGAGAAAATTATGTCAAAATATAGATTTTTAAATTGCCCAAGATATCATTGATTGTGGAACTTCAGTTTCAACTCAGACCTTATAACTCCAAATTGCCTGTTTTTAATCACTACCCAGAGGCTGAGATTTTAAGGGTTTTGCCTTTATGCCTGTCATTTTATCTAACTTATCCTACCAATAAACATAATAATAAATCAATAGCCTCACATTTATTAAATATCATATGCTAGGCATTGAGCTTTATCCTTTATTTCCTTTATCTTATCCAATAATGACAATAACTCTATAAATTTTGCATTATTATTATCTCATTTAACAGATGAGAATGTCAGAGAGGATTTAAGTTCCTAGCTGTACTAGAAAGCTATAGGGCTTACTCCTTTGCCTGAACTTTTAATCCCTAAATTAAATGCTGCCTCTCATCCCCATCAGTAACTGTGTCTGCTCTATAGACCCTCCACCTCTGGTCTTAACCTAGAAACTATTAATTCAGTGGTTTTATCCAGGAGTGCACAGTAGAATCCACTGGAGAAACATTAGGGAAACACATGTGACTGAGAGCAGCATCTCTGTGGGTGGTCCAGTCACGAGCTTTTAACACCTGCTCCTTCTGGTGAGTACTCCTGGCTGGGCATTACTACTGCTGTCAACCTGTATACAGCATGCATGTTAAAAAAGTACCCCTGTCTCTTGCTTGGTACTCTTCTGTGCTGAAGAGCAGAGTTTTTCCAACTGCAATAAACATCAGAAGTACTGCGTGAGCTTTTTGAAAACGTGTATTCTTGGCTTGCCACTCGAATTTGGATTTTTTTACATTTAGGTTAGGGCCCAGGAATCTGATTTTTATTTATTTACTTTTTAGGACTAAATGTTTTATTTATTTTTTTAAAACTTTGAACTTTTAATTTTGTATTGAGATATAGCCTGTTAATAATGTTGTGGTAGTTTCTGGTGAACAAGGAAGGAACTCAGCCATCCATGTACACGTATCCTTTCTCCCCCAAACTCCCCTGCCACCCAGGCCGGCACATAACATTGAGCAGAGTTCCATGTGCTATAAAAAAAAAGGTCCTTGTTGGTTAACCATCTTGAATATAAGTGTATACATGACCTTCCCAAAGTCCCTAAGTATCCCTTCCCCCTGCCCCAGGCAACCATAAGTTCATTTCCTAAGCCTGTGAGTCTCTTTCTGTTTTGTAAGTAAGTTCATTTGTATCACTTCTTTTTAGATTCCACATATGAGGGATGTCATATGATATTTCTCCCTCTCTGTCTGACTTATTTCACTCAGTATGACACTCTCTAGGTCCATCCATGTTGTTGCAAATGGCATTATTTCACTCTTTGTCGTGGCTAATAAGGAATCTGATTTTTAATTAGCTTACCCAGCAACTTGAATGCCTGGAAGAATCAAAATGGTGGATTCAAGCCAGTGGATATCTCTGGGAGGGAGTGCAGTTCATGAAAGCTTTCATTTTAAAGACTGAAACCTGAGCTTGAAATACTGACTCTGGTTTTATTACAGCTTATAGTTTTGTAACATTGGGCGATTTACTTAGCTTTCCTTTCGTGGAAAGTGGGGATATTAAAACATATTTTGCAGGGGTATATTTGGCCTAGAGGGGTCACATATGACAGCTGAAACATTTACGAGTGAATATACCATCCTCTGTTTTTTTCCTGTCCTGTACTGCTGTGTGGAAACCAAGTATTCCGTAGGCATAGCTGTAAAATGCAGATGTCTTATATCTCTTATTCACTGCTTGAAAGGCAGCTGCCCTGGAGAACTTCTGTAATCATTGGAACACTCAACTCATTTTGTGTAAAGCACTGAGTTTTTAGTGCTTCTTCATAATGGAGGAGCCTGGTGGGCTGCAGTCCATGGGGTCATGAAGAGTTGGACACAACTGAGCGACTTTGCTTTCACTTTTCACTTTCATGCATTGGAGAAGGAAATGGCAACCCACTCCAGTGTTCTTGCCTGGAGAATCCCAGGGACGGGGGAGCCTGGTGGGCTGCCATCTGTGGGGTCGCACAGTGTTGGACACGACTGAAGGGACTTAGCAGCAGCAGCATCATGAGTGTAGTGTGCGTGCACGTGCATGTGCACACGTGCGTGCACACACACACACTGCTTACTACTGAATACCTGTAAATACCTTCTCACATACTCAAGATTCTGTATTTCCAAGCTAAATTCATCACCTCTTCTCCCAACCTATAGGTATTACTGTTGGTGATAGCTCTCTTCAAGCTTTTCAAACTAGCAAGAACAGTTATTGTCTATAATCATTTATCTTCTTCCTTTGCACTTCCAGTCAGTTACCATATCTTAAAACCATCTGAAAACCCTTGAGTATTTGGTCACTTCTATTCTTACTGCTCTTCCAGATACTAAAATTAACAATTTCTTAGAGAGCAAAAGTTTATAAAGTGAGAAGGGCATTTAATTCTCTCCCCTTCTAAAAGTTAATAATAGTTTCAATTTTGTAGGTATGCATTAACACAAATACTAATATGTTGTATGCTGCTATGCAAACAGACTTTTTACTTTTTAACAATATACTATTGTTATTCATATACGTATATCCCACAGCCTTTGCATTCTATATGAAAGTGAAAGTTGCTCAGTCCTGTCCGACTCTTTGTGAGACTCTTTGCAAAGCCCTGGATTGTGGCCCTCCAGGCTCCTCTGTTCATGGAATTCTCCAGGCAAGAATATTGGAGTAGGTAGCCATTCTCTTCTCCAGGGAATCTTCCCAACCCAGGGGTTGAACCCAGGTCTCCTGCATTGCAGGCAGATTCTTTACTGTCTGAGCCACCACGAAAGCCCAAGAACACTGGAGTGAGTAGCCTATTCCTTCTCAAGGAGATATTCCTGACCCAGGTATAGAACCAGGGTCTCCTGCATTGCAGGTGGATTCTTTACCAGCTGAAATACTCCAATTACTAGATGTGAAATAACTTTTTAAGCTATGTTTTCTGTTGCTCAGTATTTACACTGTTTCAATCTTTTGCAAGTATGAACTATACTATAAAGAATAATTTTGAAAAATATTGTTTTGTATATGTATGTGTATGTGTGATAAAATCCTAAAATTCCTAGGTGAAGAGGGTTATGTGTTTGTAATGTTGATATTGACAAATGGATGTGAATTTTAATTGGTTTCTTTGTATTTAAACTGACTATTCTCCAGTTTCTTTCTCTCCCATCTATTGTGTGGGATTCTACAGTAGCTTTGCATTTCTAATATACTTAAGTGTAATTTTCTCTGGATGGTGGGGGGATCCTTCAAAATCTGCTTCTGTTCATCTTTCTACCCTTAATATTTTCTCATATCCTACTTTTTGCTCTGTGAATTTCCCTGGTGGCCCAGATGGTAAAGAATCTGCCTGCAATGCAGGAGACCGGAGTTCAATCCTGGGATGGGAAGATCCCCTGGAGAAGGGAATGGCTACCCACTAATAGTCTACCCACTCTATCATTCTTTTGCTCTAGAATACTGCCCTTGCCACTTTTTGCCCATGGGACTCCTGTTTCTCTGAGTTAAATTATTGTTCTTTGCTTCTGTTTCTATTGTGGACTTAGTAACCTGTGTTTCATGGCAATGACTAGCATAGTGTTTGTAGGTTCCAGAGGCTTTTTGTTTATGTTGAATTTTATATATGCACATATTTAACAATCTTCTCTCAATTGTTCTCTAACAATGTGCCTATTTATTTTGCAATTAAGGGCTGAACATAGTGGATTTGACTGTTGTATCTAGAAGGAACATAATGGAGCTTTAGCAATTTAATCAGTGTAGGTAATCCACATTTTATAATTCAGAACTGTTGTGGAACTTATTTTGCTTTAGTTCCCCAATTTTGCTGTTTTTCTCTGATTCACTGGATAACTGCCAAGTCGTACCTTCATTTTCTTTTATGTATTCACAGTAAATCTATATTTTGTACTGAATTATCTTTTTTCTCCAGCATTACACTGAAAAGCAGGCAATGTTTTCTATATATTAATTGATATGTCCATGCATTCAACTGACTTTTAATGAGCCACCTGCTTTATGCTAGTTACTGCTCTTGGCCCTGAGGAAACAGTCAACATTCTTGATCCCATTACATTCTAATGGGGAGAGATCAGCAGTAAACACATGTAGAGTAAATTCACATGGATGTAAGTTACTGGGAGAAAACTAAAACAGATAAGGGATCTGAAAATGGGGGAAATAACTTTGTTTTTATGTCATCAGTAAGGTCATTGCTTATTCTCTGAGCAGGTGACATTTGAGCCAAGACTGAATGAAATGAGTGGAATGACTGTATGAAAATACAGAGAAGGATCATTTCAGGCATTAGCTACAGCTAATACGAGGCCCTCAAGTGGAATATGCTTGATGGGTTCCTAGAATTGTACGAAGAGAAGTTTGGCTAGAATAGGGTGAATGAAAGGGAGAACTGGAGGAAGTGGAGTGAAAGGCAGAGGAAAACAGGCTTGTGTACAAGCTTGTAAGTCCTGGTAAGAACTGAGGTTTTCACAGTCTTGGAGGGTTTGGAGCAGAGGAACCACCTCAGATTTACATGGTAATGAAACTGCTCTTTCTGCTGTGGGGAGGTTGCAGGGAGCAGGAGAATGGAGAAGTGGGGTTAGATGCAAGGCTGTCACTGCTTTCCAGAGAAATACCTCATGAAAAACATGGTGACAAATCCTTAGTCCTGTAGGCTTTAGCTTTAATATTTTCCAAAGATACCATTTATAACTGTCTATAGAGTTTTAAAGAAATCAGAAAAGCACATAAATAAGTACAAATAAAAAACATTTGAATTAAAAAAAAAACAAGATGTGATTTCACAATGCTCAATAATTAATGCTACCTGTATTTTAAGATACAGAACATTTGGTAAAGCACATCTAAGATACACTGTTAATTGGTTTAGGTAGAAGATCCAACAACAAAAAAAGAAGAATGTGCAAATCCAAGAGACAAGCCCTTGTGTGAAGTGCCTTTCAATGCAGAAGCTTCTGCCCAATTCTTTCAGAAAGTTTTAAGTCAGTGGAGTACTGGACATCATGATGACAATGAGACACAGAACTTATATGCAGCAAAATCAGGTATAGTTTTTTTTTTAATAAAGTGAATGCTTTAAAATAAAGCTGATTTTATCTCCATTCTCTGTGAATATCAATGCAATGTTCAGAAGCTATTAACATCAGGATAGTAGTTTGATACAACTCTTCAAATGTGTAGTCACTGTGTGACCATTGGTTTAGTGGTTTATTATTTATAGAGTCCTGAATGGGCCTCTTTGCCTTTTCATAAGTCTTTTTGCCTTATGGCAGAAAGCAAAGAGAAACAAAACAGCCTCTTGATGAAAGTGAAGGAGGAGAGTGAAAAAGTTGGCTTAAAACTCAACATTCAGAAAACAAAGATCATGGCATCTGGTCCCATCACTTGATGGCAAATAGATAGGGAAACAATGGAAACAGTGGCAGACTTTATTTTTCTGGGCTCCAAAATCACTGAAGATGGTGACTGCAGCCATGAAATTAAAAGACGCTTGCTTCTCAGAAAAAAAGCTATGACCAACCTAGACAGCAAATTAAAAAGCAGAGATATTACTTTGCCAACAAAGTTCTGTCTAGTCAAAGCTTTGGTCTTTCCAGTAGTCATATATGGATGTGAGAGTTGGACTATAAAGAAAGCTGAGAGCCAAATAATTTATGTTTTTTGAACTGTGGTGTTGGAGAAGACTCTTGAGAGTCCCTTGGACTGCAGGGAGATCCAATCAATCCCAAAGGAAATTAGTCCTGAATATTCATTGGAAAGACTGATGCTGAAGCTGAAACTTCAATATTTTGTCCACCTGATGCGAAGAACTGACTCACTGGAAAAGACCGTCATGCTGGGAAAGATTGAAGGCAGGAGCAGAAGGGGACGACAGAGGATGAGATGGTTGGATGGCATCACTGACTCGATGGATATGAGTTTGAGTAAGCTCTGGGAGTTGGTGATGGGCAGGGAAGCCTGGTGTGCTGCAGTCCATGGGATCTCCAAGAGTCAGACAGGACTGAGTGACTGAACTGAACTGAACTGAATGGGCCTTGGGAATATATTTGCCTTTGTTTCCCGCATAAATTCAGACTGTCAAATGAATAGAGAGTTAGATTCTTTCAGTTCCTCCTCTTCTAGCAGAAAGTTTTTGTTAGAACAACTGTTCCTTTATTGAACTGTAATTATAACATATAAAACAGGAGGATCTATGAGACAGTAAAGTAAATAATTTTTTTTATATGTGTCTTGAGAAATATATTTCAACGACTGCCGTGAAGTTCAGGGGGATAATTAATTTGTCTTTTGTTTTTCTTTCTTTTTGAAGAAATATTTCTTGTTTTTATTTTTCCTTGGTGATTTTTATAATCATATTCTAGACATTGAAGATCTGGTTGACTGAAGTGTGCAGAGTCTTTGCTGTTTCCCAAGATCTTTTGAGGGAAATCATACTTTTAGAAGTATTCAATTTATTAATTTTATTACTCAGAATCTTTTTGAGGCTTCTGATTGCTTTTCATTAAAGATAAAATGCTATATAATAAATTTTAAATCCTGTAGCTTAGTTGAAAGTGTTCAGTTTTGTGGTTTTTATTTTCACTCTTTTTTCTAGTGAGGGAACTCTCTTGTTTACTGCTCTTTTGAAACATAGTTTAATTCCTAATGTCAAATATCATACACCTTCTTCACAATTAGAATTTGATTTTCTTCTTAATGATGTTCTTTCTTTCAAATATATTCCCTACATTTGTTCATGATACATCATTTTGTTAATATTTCCAAGATTTTGTTTGTATACTCTGTTTTAGTATGTACCCCAGTATTACTCTCAATGACTCTTATTTTATGTGCTCTTTTTCGTGTGTTTTCACATTTTTATTTACTTTTTTACTTTTCTGCTTTGAAAGGGACTGTCTTCTATAGAAATACCTTTATGATTGGTGCACTTTGAAGACATAGAATTTAAAAATGATAGAAGAACTGATGTGTTGTAGCTTTCCTCTATAGGCTAAAGATTGTGGATGGAGATGCTTAGATGGAATTGACTGCCTAATTTCAAAGGAATCATAGCAACCTGGAATGGTGGAGGCCAGAAGTTGGTATTTAATTATCAAAAAAATTTAGTGAAAAAATTACCAAAATAAGAGATAAGGAAGACTAGTAATTGATTGTTTCAGTTCACAGCATTCTGTGATACTAATTGGATTACATAAGAATGAAAAAAAATTTGCACATTCTCCTGTTTTTTCTGAGTAGAAAGTTTCTATCTGATGCAGAGACCCATCTTAAGCTACTGTATTGGGAATTCAGAGTTTTTATAAAGTTCCCAGCCCTAACCCAGGCCACAGATCTGAGACTCCTTGAGATAGATGCTGGGTCCTTTTGCAAAGTTTTGTAGTGTGGCCACAGGGTATACTATGCATCTTCCTCTGTAACTTCACTACAGAATTTACAGCTATTTACCAGGAAAGTAAAAGTATGAAAGTGAAAGTGTTAGTTGCTCAGTTATGTTCAATTTTTTGGACTGTAGCCCGCCAGGCTCCTCTATCCATGGAATTCTCTAGGCAAGAATACTGGAATGGGTAGCCATTACCTTCTTCAGGCGATCTTCCTGACACAGGGATTGAACCCTGGTCTCCTGCATTGTAGGCAGATTCTTTACTATCTGAGCCACCAGGGACACCACCAGAATAAACATGCAGTGAGGAAAGACAATGCCCAAACTTCCAGAGGGGTTATTAGACCCTGGGTCTGAACTGACAGTTATCTCTGGAGACCCTTAATGCCATCATAATCCACCAGTCAGTGTTAGAGATTTATAGAAGTAGAGTGATAGATGGAGTCTTGTCTTTATTCTGTCTCGTAGTGCATGGGCCAGTGGGACCATTACGTGGTTATTTTCCCAGTCTTGATTATATAATGGGAATGGATACACTTAGTAACAGTAATAATGCCTATACTGATGGTCTGACCTGTGGCATGAAGATTGTTATGGTTGTAAAACATAAGTAGAAGACCCTAGAACTGTCTTCCTTCTTTGCCAATGTGCATGCTAAAATACCATGCTGGAAGCAAAAACAGAGGGTTGCAGTTTCTGGGAACTGCAAAGATTAATGGCAACATCAAAGACTTGAAAGATGCAGGAATACTGCTTTTTATTATGATGGTTTAGTCGCTAAGTTGTGTCTGACTCTTGGTGACCCCATGGACTGTAGCCTGCCAGGCTTCTCTGTCCAGAAGAATTTCCACACAAGAACACTGGAGTGGGTTGCCATATCTTTCTCCAGGGGATTTTCCCACCCAGGGATTGAACCTGGGTCCCTTGCATTGTAGGCAGATTCTTTACCAGCTGAGCTACCAGAGAAGCACATTTCCATTTAACTTGTGTATTTGGTACAAAAGCCAATGATCTTAGAAAGTGACTGCAACTTAGAGTAAACTTGATCAGATGATGACGATACAGGTCATAGTTGCTTTACTGGATGTAGCATCTTTACTGAAGAAAACCAACACATTCTCTATGGTTGGAGGAGGGAGACAGCTACTGACCTATACCAGGGGCTAATTTTTCTATAATTTTCTATATCCATCACTTTAAATATTTTAAGCTTTGAGGGCCACTCATAAGGGTCATACAACTCTTCCATTGTAATATGAAAGACAATATATTAATAAATGAGTGTGACTGTTTTTGAATAGAATTTTGTTTTTGAATGCAAATTTGAATTTTATGTAATTTTAACATGTTGCAATATATTATCTTTGTTTTGATTTTTTTCAACCATTGAAATATGTAGAAACCACTCTTAGCTTGAAGGCCATACAGAAACGTTGGGCCACATTTGGTGCAAAGGTTATAGTTTGCTGCTCTAATATCAAATATATTATTTTCTATTTCTATCAATAAATATAATCAGAAATAGTTTAATATCATATGGCAGGTGTCATGGTATACATTCACAATCTTGCTCCAGACCTCCATTAGCTCTCCAGCTTTCTAGCATTATATAGTCCCAAAGAACCTTGATTGTCTTGCTATTGCACAGAAGATAATGCTTGATTATTAGATTGATGTCATGATGCTAAGTGGATTTGGTGAACAGGGAGTATCTGTTACAGAATGATTATATTGGACCCTTGCCATGATGGGCAGTAATTTGTTCTCACAGAAAGAAGCTACGTATTTCAGAAAAAGATTTGCCTCCTCTTCCTGTAGTGTGTCTACCAGCAGAAGCTTTATTGGTCACCATGGTATCTCACACAATGAGTGTCTGAGAGCAAGACACTCATTTTGTTATGAAATAGGTATAGAAATAGGCTCATACCCATGAAATTCACTCATCTTACCATGTGCAGCACTATCCAGCAGGCTTGATGGTTTTATGGAATGGCCTGCCAAAGGTTCAGTATGGGTTCCAATTGAGAAACAACGTTTTGTGAGTTTGGGGTGCTTTTCCTTCAGGGTACCGTGTATTACATGAAACTCCAGCAGAACCTCCATTAAACAGGAAGCTGAGACTACCCCTTGCCATTTGGTGCTCATCACACTGAATTAATAGTCAGCAGTTGTCACTGTACTGACCATGTTATTTCAGCACAAGCATGAAGGAACGATTGGATTGTTATCATACAGTAAAGAAAAGAAAGACTATCTGCAAACAAATCAGCAGCAAACTTAATAGTTTTCCTGTGTTCAGTAATAATGTTCATTGGAAAAAAATGTGGTAGCCCAGTGAAAAGAAGGGTATGGTCTTGAATCTTTGGCAATGAAGATTTGAGACACTCCACCAGGTAAAATGTATCAGCAGATAGTAAGGTGAACATCAAATAGATTGTGAAAGAAGGAAGCTATGGTAATCAAATCAAGGTAGGATTCAGTTGTTATTGTTTAGTTGCTAAGTCATGTCTGACTCTTTTGTGACCCCATGGACTGTAGCCTGCCAGGCTCCTCTGTCCATGGGAGTTCCCAGACAAGAACACTGGAGTGAGTGCCATTTCCTTTTTCATGGGATCTTCCCAACACAGCGATTGAACCTGAGTCTCCTGCATTGCAGGTTGATTCTTTACAACTGAGCCAAAACCAGCTACAAAATGAAGAATGATGACAGCTATGTTTTATGTTGAGTAATTATTTTTTTCTCCTGTTTTTCCTCCATACTAATATGGCACATACTGCTGGTATCTAACATTTAAATTTAGTTGGAATTACCACTACATTGAAATCTGGTGGCTCAGCTGGTAAAGAATCCATCTGCAATGTGGTAGACCTGGGTTCGATCCCTGCTTTGGGAAGATCCCCTGGACAAGGAAACAGCTACCCACTTCAGTACTCTGCCGTGGAGAAGTCCATGAACCATATAGCCCATGGGATCACAAAGAGTCAGACACGACTAAGTGGCTTTCACTATGATACCCAGTGAAAACTTTGTATTTTCTATGTGCTTCAGACACGAGTCAGGTTTTTTGTTGTTTTCTTTGCTTTTTTTGCTGGTGGTAAAGAGTCCACCTACAGATGTTAGAGATGCAAAAGGCACGGGTTCTATCCCTGGAGTAAGAGGTGGCAACCCACTCCAGTATTCTTGACAGAAAAATCCCATGGACAGAGGAGGCTTATGGGCCACAGTCCATGGGGTCTCAAAGAGTCGGACACGACCGAGCACACTACTGCTACTGCTTGCTTTTTGCAGAGAAATAGACAGACATACAAATGGAGATTTAGATGCAAACTAAGTAGACTGTCTCTCTGGATTCATTTTCTCTTATTTTTACCTGATTCTATGCCTCTTTCACTTTTCACTTTCTTGCATTGGAGAAGCAAATGGCAACCCACTCCAGTGTTCTTGCCTGGGGAATCCCAGGGATGGCAGAGCCTGGTGGGCTGCTGTCTATGGGGTCGCACAGAATCGGACACAACTGAAGCGACTTAGTAGCAGCAGCAGCAGCAGCAGCAGCAGAGGCTGACTGTAGGGGCTGCATCACATAGCTCCTTGTTCTCTGGCTTCTAGTTGGGGGTTTGACTAATTGGAGACACTAGCAAAACATTGAAGGGTGAGAAGAAAAGGGAGAGGTATCACTCTTCCCTCTATTTGTTGATGTGCTCAGATTTTGCGGTCACTGCATTGTCTGCCTATGTTATTAGCAACACTCTGATTACCTTTTGTTCACAATTATTGCTTTCCATAACTACTTACAACACTTTGTCCTCTTGAGCCTAAGGTTGGTAACAGCTTTCCACTATTGTTAGTCTCTTAGTGCTTCCACATCGCTTATTCCCTCAGCTTTACTACCTGACTACAAGTTAGTTCCTTCATTTGACCTTCTTCGAATTACCCTTTGAGTTTTCTCTTCCCTGTTAGGACCTTGACTTATACTAATGATCAAATAAAGGATTTCTAAGAAGCCAAGGTTCAAGTTGAGATCTAGAAAATGAGTTGAAACGTAGAGACAGATTAACATGTGCAAAGCGCTCCATGATGGAAAGTTCCATATTGTGTTAATGGAACTGAAGGGAGATGTGTGTGGCTGGATCTTAGAGAATAAGGGAGACTGTTGTAGCACAATAAGCTAGAGAGGAATCACAGTGTGGTGGTTGTGGAGAAATCATCAAGATGAGGACTTCTGTTGATAAAAAAATGTGATTATTTTGCCTTAAAGTATTATAAATATCACTGTTTTGTGTATGTATATTGTGTATATGTTTATAAATATTTTCCTTTTTCTAAGATAGTAGATAAAAAGAACATTTATAAAATTTATATCCTTTATGGAGAAAAACAATGCAGTAAGAACCTCTTCTTGCCCTCTTTCTTCCTTCTAAGAGATTATCACTAGCTTGGATTTTGTGTTTTCTCATTCCCTTAATTTCCTGTGGTTTATTGCATGTATGCTTCTCTAAATAATATATCATTAAACTAGCATGTATTTAAACATAGTGGCAGAAAGAGAAGAGGAACTAAAAAGCCTCTTGATGAAAGTGAAAGAGAGTGAAAAAGTTAGCTTAAAGCTCAACATTNATTCAAATTTGACTCCATCCTAATTTTAATATCAATAGAAAAAACATGTAAATAAAGATTTAAAGATGATTTGATTACCTGAAGCTATTGATTCCCTACTGAAAATTTTAAGTGTGTATAGTTTTGAGAATTGCTTGGATGGACTTAATGAAAGTAAATTCATATCAAGAAGTATTAAATGATTACAGAAAGCATAAGAGTTACTCTGTGGGAATGCAATAGTGAAAAATAAATGATTTGTTATGGGTTTGCATATGAACAATTTTCTCCTACCAAACTTATTTCCCAATTTCATCATGAGGGTACCACAGCCAGTAGTTTCAAGCCCTCAAAGCCTTGGACAAAGCATATCAGTTGGTAAGAAATGGGCACAGAAACAAGTGCCATGTTACAAGATTGAGGAGCTGGTGCTGGATGACAAATCACCTTTGCACACAGCCAAAATTTCCCACTACTTAGCTTCATCTGCACACCCAGCACAAAGTAGCTGCCTCTGTAAGTGGGTGCAGTAATCCATACCAGGACATAAGATGTGGCAATTACTACACAGGAAAATCTACAGAAGTGATCAATATTGTGTACACAAAACAAATTACTTACCCTTGATCATCATCTGTTTTCCATGGTTCATTCTGTGATGGTATTGAGAGAGTTACAAAGAAACAATTGATTTTGGACTCAGATGAAAATTGTCTTTCATCCATGATACAAAAAGACATTAAATTACTTCACTAAGTTCCTTCAAGGTTACATGAATTTAGTAATTGTTTTGGTGGCTATTTTATATCAAAAGGTAAGCAAAAGGAGGGTGTTAAGGAATACTGAAAAATGTCAGGGAAGTTTGATTCTTTTAATATAGAAAAATGTCTCTGTTAAGTCGAAATAATTAAGAAGCGACAGATCTTGTCATATTGGAGAGTTTCTATTTAAGAAAAAAGCTTACAAATATTACAGGAACAATTCTGAAATGCTAAGCTTTTCTTCTTGTAGATTCTTAATAATACAGGTTTAATAGCATATTTACAAGACGTGGTTTTGTTGACCAAAATGAAAAGGGAAAATGAGGCGAACTCAAAATTGCCAAAGATAAGTTTATGACAACGACAACCTAGAGGGGTGACATGGGGTGGGAGGGAGGACCAAGGGGGACGGAACATATGAATGTCCTGTGCTCTGCTGTGTCACTCAGTCCTGTCTGACTCTTTGTGACCCCATGGACTGTAGCTCACCAGTATCCTCTGTCCATGGGGATTCTCCAGGCAAGAATCCTGGAGTGGATAACCAATCCCTTCTCCAGGGGATCTTCCTGACCCAGAAATCAAACTGGGGTCTCCTGCATTGCAGACAGATTCTTTATCAGCTGAGCTACAAGGGAAATCCAGAACATATGTATAGTTTATTCATGTTGATGCATGGCAGAAACCAGCACAAAATTATAAAGCAACTATCCTTCAATTAAAAATAATTTTTTGAAAAGATGAATTTATTCAGGAATAGCAGAGGAATTGCAACTTGGGACATTAAATCAATAGAAAATAACAAGCAAGTCTGTTTAGGGCTTGAGGTTAACTGTATTTATGGGCAGAAACATAAAGAAGGGAGAGCTCAGTTAGAATTTTTTTTTAATGAAAAACCAGTGGAGACATGCCTTGCTATTTCCCTACTCAGACAAAACTAGCCTCACCAGACAGGCAAATTCAGTTCAGCTTATTTGTTGAGACCAACCTGACCTGGGTCATTTTTTGTTCATCCCTCTGGAAACCATGAAGGACGTTTTCCTGAGGTTGATACAAGGCAACACCTGACCCACTCTCTCTCATTTAAAAAACCAATATTACTAGTTTTCAGTAAATCACATATTTACAGCAAATCATTTCTCATTTCTGAAGTTTTTGTCTTCCTGAGGGGATGACTTTGAGATATTTCCATTTTGCATTCTCTGGTTCCATTGTAGATTGAAATTCTTTTACAATATCAATATTTCAGTGAATTCAAGGAGAAAAAATGATAGAATGACATGAAAATCACAAAATAAAATTATTTTATTAAGTGATTTTTAACTTATAGTATCATCTAATAAGTTCTTCGCAAGTGGCGCTAGTGGTAAAGAAAACCCCTGCCAATATAGGAGACTTAAGAGACGTGGATTTGACCACTGGATCAGGAATATCCGCTGGAGGAGGGCATGGCCACCCACTCCAGTATCCTTGTCTGGAGAAGCCCATGGACAGAGGAGCCTGGTGGGCTACAGTCCATGGGGTCACAAAGAATCAGACACAACTGAGAGTCTGAGCACAAGTGAACCACGAGGACTGCCCACAGTAGCCTGGAGGAGGCTGAGTACTTCAAAATAAAGGATTTTTCTCCTTTAGTTAGAGATAGGAAATCAAAAACAGCTACCTAATTATTTTTAGCAACACATTTTTCGGTGAAAACATTAGTCATTTTATAGTCTTGTCATAGTGTGTTTTTTGCCAAAAACATTAAAAGTCAATTAATTTCATTACAAAGTGATCATAAAATTCAAAATCAAATCATTTGTGGCTTAGTTGGCCCCTAAACCTCTAAAATTGAAGTATTTTTCAAGTAGTGTTTTTCTCAATATCTTTTAAGTTTGAATTCTTAGCTAAAGTAATAAATATTTCCATTATATTTATATTACTTAAAATAATATAAATCAATAATTGTATTTATAAATCTCAACTTGAGTGCTTACCTTCGGCTTAGTAATAAGAGTATCTCATAGGCCCAATCTTTTGTTAAGTTGAAATATTCCAAGACATCCTCAAGTTTTCTTATTCTATATAAGTATTAATATCATACAAATCAGGGAATGGCAGTCTATAAATTCAGGAACTTTTCCTTTTGGAATTGTATTTAATTTTAAAGTCCCAAACTATCTAGTCTGTTAGCACATGAAATTAAACCTGTTTGTATATAGAGAAAAAGGAAACATATGTCTCTGAGTACAACTCTGTATTTCTTTGAAATGTGGCTAAATTACAGTGGAATTTCTTAGATTTCTACTATTACTTAAGAAGACAGACATTTTAACTCTATTGCAACATTTTTATTAATAGATATAAACAGTAGAATGAAATTTTATTGAATACTAAGATAGTACATACTCTTTAATTATTAGCCAAATAATACTTTTTTCAGAACCATTTGGTATAATCTCATATTGATGTGCCACAGTTAAAGCTGACCTGTTCCTTCAAATAATATAGACTGGAGAACAATCCTACAAAATGATCAGAGATCAAAATGAAATAATAGTTATCTAATGCTCCACAGAGTAAGTGTTGTCTGTCTTAAAAATTTCCCAGCAGGTACTATTTAATTTGCTGAATTTTCCCAAAATATGTCCTTCAGATTCCAGGCCTTGGCTTTTGATATCACCATTATCTCAGATTTGTTCAGATGGAGAACTACAGACTTATGTATTTTTCTCAGCCAGGATCTAATCTGAAGAAGTACACAGTGATTTGGACAAAGAAAGTTACAGATAATCATTAACTGTATCAGAACCTTGGAGTAATGACAGATTGGTTAGTGCTAAGTAAAGAGGACTTGAAAATAACACAACAATAACAGATATAAGGAGCATGCATTACCTTAAGAGCTGAGATTGCATCCAGGAAGAGACTCCAGGACTGAAACCAGGCTGTTGGCATCGCTATGGTTCACAGAATTGCAGAAAATTCTGTGTACTCCTTTGCTGAACATCTCAGGACAGTCTTCACGGGGGAGCGTACCACTGGAGGCACTTGATTACACAACCATCCTGGGGGTGCTGAAGGAAGCTCTTTGCCATTGGATGTTTTGACCACCATATATTTTAGGAGATGGTCTGTGAACAAGCCACTCACACTGCAGTGTCTTCGGGAGTCTGGTGCTGTGACAGTTGCATATGCTGCAAAGTTGGTCCCGTAGAAAGAGCAGGCTTTGGTTGGTTTTGCTGTTCTAACATTTCCCAGGCTTCCCAGGTGGAAAAGTAAAGAATCCACCTGCCAAAGCAGGAGATTCAGGAGATGCAGATTTGGTCCCTGGACTGGGAAGATCCCCTGGAGGAGGAAATGGAAACCCACTCCAGTAGTCTTGCGTTGGAAATCCCATGGGCAGAGAAGCCTGGCAGGCTCCAGTCTGTGGGTCACAAAGAGTCACACATGACTGAGCCTGCATGCACACTGGTATTTCCAAATATCCAAAGCAATTGTAGGAGGCGCAAAGAAAACCCAGAGAACCCATCATCAGGCTGCTCCTCAAGCCACAGCCCCCTAGTCCATCTTCCGTCTTCTCTTCAGCCTTCTTATGCTGGATTGATATGTAGTATTTGTCATTCAACCCAGCTTAGGTCTGCTTGCTTGAGGCACAGCAAAGCCATCTATGGTCACCAGGCAATGGTGAAGGAAAGTACAGTATTTATTGCCAGGCACCAAGTAAGGAGAACAGTCAGCTAGTGTTCAAAACACTCAAACTTGTCAGTGGCTCTCAAGGAAGGGTTTTTTAAAGGCAAGGCGAAGGAGAGGGTCGTATGCACCTGGATCATGTACATCCTTCTGGTTGGTTGGGGGTGAGGTAACAGGATGGTTTTTCAGGAATTTCAAGTATCAACTTTCTGGTTCCCACTGGTCTGGGATCTATGTGCTGGTGGTCAGCATGTAGTCAACGTCTTCCCTTTTGAGGGTTTCAGTATCTGCAAAACAACTCCAAAGTATGGCTCAGAATATGACTAATAGCTCTTAAGGAATGAAGTGTCCTTGACTCTGTTTTTTGGCGAAGTTAATACTACTTTGTCTTGCTTGACTGTTTTCCTAGGACATGGGGGATGGTGTGTCTGTCCCTAGGAAGGCCCAGAGGGTGCTGCTCAGTTTCCTGTTCTTAGAAGTAATGGGGAGAAAAGTTTGTACTCCATTTCCCTGACCACAAGTCTAGCTTTGCATTTTAAATTGGTTTTCTCTAAGCACTGTTTTTCTGACCTTTAAAACAACATTGGTGTTTCTTTTTGATTTACTTCCTGTCCTTTTTTTTCCCTTCTTTTTCTCTCTCTTCCTCTCTTTCCCTTTCTACTTTTCCCCCCTTCTCTTTGTTCACTTCCTCCTCTGTCTCTGTCTTTCCTATCCTCCTTTACTTAAGTAATTTAACAACTGTTTAGTTATCACTAACTTTTCCAGTGATATCACCTTCATGTTTATATTGGTTTTGAAATATTAAAGTGACAGGGAAAAATACAGCTGTGGTAAATCAAAATATAATTTGTCTACACAACTCAAGTTTTGCCAAAATAAATGTTTTCATCATCATAAATAATTTTATTATTTATTTTAAAGCAATGTAACTGGTAGCAAAATGGTACATAGACAATAAAGAGAATCAAATCCCATAGGGTTACAAGAACTAATATTGACTTCATATTTTATTTTCATGTGCAAGTGTAAGTAATTTAAAAAGGCAACCATTTGTTAAAAGGCTTTTATAAGTGTGTTTTTATTTTTTAAATAACAGAAAGAGTAATAAACTATCATCATTATAGCAAGCTGATCTGAATTGTGTTAAATATTAAATTTGGACTAATGTTCATAGTCAAAAATAATTATTTTAAAATTTATGAAACACATTTTTTATTTTTGTAGGAAATATAGTCAGGTCCTACCTAGCATAAAACCCTAGTCTTGGCAACTGTCATAATGCAAAAATACTCAATTTGAGATATTGGAGGAAATAGAAGATTTCATAAAACTTTATACTCATTCCTAAACACAACTGTAACGGGTAAACATGGCAACTCAAAGAAGCATCATACTTAAATTTCAATGTGCAAATATGAAACAAGTTCATTAACTTTATTGTTGTTCTCCATTACATATATTAATTCAATTCTGCCTTCAGTTTGAATAATTTCTATGTGACTATGTTTGTCAACTGTATTTCACCTGTGTTTATAACATATACACATGCATACCATCTTTGTTTTAAGTTGTGTTTCTATTTCCTTGTTTGGTTAAAGAGAATTAAATACAGGGTCTCCCTATTTTAGGGGAAATTCTTGGTGTTCATGTTGTTCTAAAATGAGAGTAATGTAAAATGCAAAACAAAAACAACAACAAGCAAGCATTTCATATACAGAAAGCCAAATTATACAATAGCTATAATCTATAATTTCACATTTTATATTTTATATTCACAGAATTAGGGGGAATGTTAGGTTTTATTTATTTGTTACCTTTAATCCTATTTTCTTTTCAATTTATCTGCTTCTTTGTGTAAAGAAATGATACCACATCTCTTTCTAGTTTTAAATGTTCTACCTTCTGTTGAATTAAAATTCAAAGCAAACTTCAGAAGAAAAAAAAATTGGAGCAAAAATACCTTAAAAATTTTTTCCGTATCTCTTTCATGGGAATGACAACACATTCCAACTACCTTGCAAACTAAGCTCTGTGTTTTTCAACCTGTTTCTGAAGGGGACTAATGCAATACAGGTCAGAGCACTGGAGTCACCAAGGGTCAACTTTTCTAACTGTCCAGTTCTGTATGGTCTGCATTCAATGTAAATGGCAATAACTACCTTTTCTTTTTGGCCACACCACACAGCTTGCAGGATCTTAGTTCTCTGACCAGAAATAGAACCCAGGCCCTTGGCAGTGAAAGCGCAGAGGCCTAACCACTAGACCACCACGGTATTCCCCCAAGCTACCTATCTTTATTTTGTATGTTTTCCGCACAGTGTTAGAGTACAGTTAAATTAGATAAAAATTTTGATATAGCATTTTTTGGAATGTGATTACTTTAATGCTAAAAGCATAAAGGAAGACTTCTAATGTTTTAAATTCTTTGTGTTCTATAAAAAGCATAATTATGTTTCTTTTAAAGTATCTTTCTATTAAAACATACTATATAGATATAGAAAAAATGTTAAAGCTCAAGATTTTAATGAAAATCATTACTTAATATTTCAATTTCAATTCTTGGAGTAAGCTTAAGTTGACAAATGTGTTTCAAGTATTTTCCCTATGTTAGGTATTCTCTTAGGAGAACAATATGTTAGGAGAACAATACATATCTGCTTTTATACTTTTCTTGGCATACAATGTGTGTCAAACATAAAGTTAGGGAAAATTTCATGTAATTAATATTTATTTTTGTTTTGATTTCTTCAGAGTAATAAAACATGCTATCAACATGACAAATTCTAAAATGGATATCATATCATATGAAAAGGCAACAAAAAGGTTAAAATGACTGAAGGATTCATATTCTAGAGCAAACTATGATTCTTACACAGAAGTCAGCCACATAAATTTGTTCTGTGTAGAGAAGACTAGACACAGTATGATGAGCTGTTTCTATAGAACAGCAATGTAATAGGACACAGTTAATTTTAAGAGGAGCAATCATCTTCTATGTCCACTGGGATGCACCAAATATAGTTAGATTTCTAGTTTACTTTCATAAAGCCTTAATACTTTTTTTAAAAATTGGCTTCTACAGTTTGCATCATTNTTTTTTTTTTTAACTTTATTTTACTTTACAATACTTTATTGGCTTTGCCATACGTCGACATGAATCCACCACAGGTGTACACGAGCTCCCAATCCGAATCTCCCTCCCACCTCCCACCCCACAACGTCTCATTGTGATATAGGTAATTAACAACGTTGTAACAATTTCAAGTGAACAAAAAAGGGACTCAGTCATACATGAACATGTATCTATTCTCCCCCAAACCCAGCTGCCACCCAGGCTGCCACATAACATTGAGCAGGTCCATATGCTATACACTAGGTCCTTGTTGGTTATCCATTTTAAATATATTGGTTTATTACCCTTTACTTTGGTTATTTTTCTATCAAGGAGACCTAAAGTCTAGCCATGATTATATCACTTGATTGTTCTTAGTTTTATCATTTATAACCATTAATAATTTGATCAAATAATTTCTATAGTCTTTTAATTTAAATATTCTATGATTCTAAAAAATTAATGATTTCAGAAATGCTATGAAGAACATTATGCATAGATAACATTTTAAATTAATTAACCTAAAATTCAGGTTATGCTATATTAAGCAATTGGACCAAAAAATTATCCTTAATTCACTTTTTTAATAAATAGGTAAATGTTCATCTGTCAAACTCACAAATTTCAATGTTAGAATTTGTTTCAAGAAGCATGGTTTACTTCAGACTGCCTGATGATATGAGTGTCTGTTTCTTGAGCTTCTCTAGACTACAAGCTGGATCTGGGGATATGAAAAGCCACACTCTCTGACCCCTGCAGAGGATTTAATTTATGAAGCAGATAAAAGGATGAAAAAGAAATTCCAAACACCACAGAAAGATGAAAAGAACAGGAGACAATGAGGGAATGTTTTGTTGAGGGGTTTGGATTGATGTCTCTCCCATTAGAAGTGGAGTGGAAATGGGACTGAGAAAAAAGTTCCATCCCAGGGATGACCTTGGCATGTTCAGAAATTGAGTTTGACTTCAGAGGACTGGTTCGACCAGGAAAGGACAGGAGATTAATTCACAAAAGAACCTAGAAAGACACTAATGAAGGACTTTCAGCTTCAGGATAAGTTTCCATTTCTGTTCTAGAGGCAGTGGGAAGCCATGAGCACTTGGAATTGAGAGGTGGAAAGTGAATACATGTAACACAGCTCCCAAAATGTCTTGTTCAGATGCAAATGCAATGAGCATTTCATCACTTTGTAATAATGTTAGGAGTCACACAAATAAATGGAGAAACTAACTTAAAAGTGGGAACTATAATGAAGATTTGTACTTCTCTTAAAGACCAAAAGGAAGATATTCACAAATATGTCCAAATTAAAGGACATATTTATGAATATTGGATCATAGATGTTCTCTGCTTTATTGTCAAAGGCCAAAGCCTTTGACTGTGTGGATCACAATAAACTGTGAAAACTCTTAAAGAGATGGGAATACCAGACCACCTGACTTGTCTTCTGAGAAATCTGTATGCAGGTCAAGAAACAACAGTTAGAACTGGGCATGGAACAACGGACTGGTTCCAAATTGGGAAAGGAGTACACCAAGGCTGCATATTGTCACCCTGCTTATTTAACTTCTATGCAGATTACATCATGTGAAATGCCAGANTGGGGGCAGGAGGAGAAGAGGACAACAGAGGATGAGATGGCTGGATGGCATCACTGACTCGATGGACATGGGTTTGAGTGAACTCCGAGAGATGGTGATGAACAGGGAGGCCTGGTGTGCTGTGATTCATGGGGTCACGGAGAGTTGGATATGACTGAGAGACTGAACTGAACTGAACTGAGTGGGGATAATAGTATATCTAACCTCCTTGGGTCGGTATAGAATTAAATGAGATAATACATATAGAGGGGTTAGTTCAACACTTGGTAAGCTCTCAAATAGCAATGGTTTTGTTGATATTGTCATTTTGATCATCCAATCTGGTAATCTGAAATATCTCTAGATTTTGTATTTATTGACTTTGGTATATATTGTACATCCTCTCTGTATTAGCCTCTGACGGCATTGGTCTAGGACTAGGTTAAAGAACAGGTCTCCTTTTGAAAAGACTCTTGGGCAATGGTGTGCATGTTTATAATTCAAGACAGTTGTGGTGAGCTTTGCAACGTGTAGTGATCATCTTTATTTTGACATTGAATGATTTCAAAATAAATGGATTCTTCCCTAATCATAAAGTGTATTAATCATGACTTAGGATTAAAAGCTGAGCTATTTGCTTCTTCCTAGACTGGTGTTTGCTTGTGTGTAGTACATTCCTTGGACCAGGGCTTCAAAACAGGCCCTGATGTGCTCCAGCTGCCAACCAGTCTGTTCTCCTGGTTATTTTTTGCAGACATTTGGGCCAATATGTAGTTTTTTGCCTTTTTGCATTGCTTTTGCAAGCTCCAAGAGTCTGTGGATTCTGAGTTGTCACATGGAGATTTAAACTTGGCTAACGATTTTGGTTGGGACAGATGAAAGTGTTACCAAGCTTAGTCATTAGCAGTTATCAATCTTAAACTAGGGTAGAACTTTGTGGAAAAAGAAACAATGGCTGGATTTTAGTTGCCGTATTTCATCTGCACTGCATTTGCAACTGTGGATTTTGAACTATTACGTGGATTTTTGACTTTGCCAGTTGTAAGTTAAACAAGCACAGGACCACACAGTTTTTCTGGCTGATGGAAAATATTTTTAATGTAAACTTTGTGATTTAGCCAAGTTAAATCTAGCACTTGATTTAAGAACAAGGAAGATGGTTGATGAATTATGTTTCAAAAGCAAGCTCTTTCAAGCTTTCTGATTGCTTGTTTATTGTGGGATCTTGCCTCTAATTGTTGTGTATTACTCTTCAGCCTCTGGGCATCAATTTTGTGGTTTTCCAACAATTCTTGTTTTATCTGATTTAATCCTTTAGAGTGTCCTGTGATGCACCATCATTTCCCTTTTGCAGGTGAGGAGACTGAGACCCTAATTACTTTTATGAACATTTAAGATTATTTACTTAAATGAAATTGAAAATCATAATGAGTTTTTTCTTTCTTCAGAATGCATTCTGCTAGACCACGTTTACAAAATTACACATATTCTAAGTATGTTTAAGGTTTCGGCCCAAAGAACTAAATTTCACTTTAGGCTTCTGCTAAGGATTACTCATCTGGAAAAATATTAAGATTTGCTGTTTTTGATATATATCACCTATGAAGCTAGTCGTGGAGAATGATGATACACATTTTCGATTTGAACGTCTTTGACTCCTTAGAATGTGGATACCTTAAAAGCAAAGAGCATCTAGTTTTCTGACATAGCTCCAAGGCATGTCATAGACGTCATTGGCTTGTCTTTTCCCTGTGAATAGTGTTCTGTAAGTGAGGGGTATTTTCCAGTATCTTTATCATAAGCGGTCTCTGAATGTGTCTCCATGGTTGAAATGTTGCAGTATTCTCTAGAAATAAACCAGCTTATTACAGAAGTGCCCTACATACTTGCTATCTCATCAGATGTCCCAACATTCAACAGTACAGTGAAATTAAAAAGACATCCAAGTTGCTTATAGTAAACTCCAAGGAAGAAAAGAAAATGCTTATTTGGGAAATGCTGTCTGAATTCAGATCATACTCTTCTGCTTCTTTGAAAAACTGTTTCCAAAATAAACTTTCATTAAAAATGAGTTTGATTTAAATGAAAGAATTCTTTATCCCTTCATTAGTTATGTAAATACAGAGAAACCCCATGGTAAAATGTTTTAACTTTTGAAAATATCAACTTTGTGTAAAAGCTGTGAAAATATGGCCTTATTTTAAAAATTCTGAAATCACTTTCCATATTTAAGAATACAGGTGAACACAGTTTTAAATATTAATTCAGTATATTATTACCATACTCTGAGTCTAACGTTTTAAGGATGTGGATTAAGTCATAGTCAAGCCTTGTGATTTTAGATTTTGCAAGTATATTTGTAGAAAAATACTGAAGAAAATGTGTGTCATGAATGGCATTTTTTAAAGAATTTACCCTATACTTTATCTACAAAGTGTTTTCTTTGGATTTCAAATAGGTTTCAGGAAATGATCTGAACTTGGAAAAAAATTTGGTGGAAAGGTTCCATAGAAATGTCAAGATTGGTTAAGATTGACCTTGTTACTTGTGGGGGATTCAAACAAAAGTCCCTTTGTAGCAAGAAAACTGTCTGTATATCAGGAGTTCTTTGGAATTTCTTTTCTAGCAGAGAAGTGATATGAACAACCAGAACAGGGTACAATAGTAGTGTTTGTGTTTATCTGCTGAAGTTGTCCTGCCGTATAACTCCTACTTTTCTTCTATCGTGTGTCTATTTGATGCCTGACACTTAGTTATGTAGATACTTAGGTATGTATTTATGTGTGCATGCAAATATCTTTGAAAAATCTGCCAGGAATAAGATGTTTTCCAGGACATCTTTGAAAGTTGTTCTCAAAGTTGCAGTTTTCCTTGCATCTGTCCAGTTCCAAAGAGATCAGAAATGATTAAACTGTGAAATTGTTCTCTTAGATTTCATTAAGTGGCATTAAGTTAAAAAAAAAAAAAA
>SJYV01031875.1:0-16701 GCA_006410875.1 Neotragus pygmaeus | reverse complement strand
AAATAAATATTTATTTCATTTATTTGTATATCTAGCTGCCCCGGTCCTCAGTTGCAGCACGCTGCATCTTCGATCTTCATTTTGGGAACTTTCAGTAATAGCATGTGACCTCTTAGCTGTGGCACACAGGATCTAGTTCCTTGACCAGGGATCAAACCCTGGGCCCTGGTTTGATTGCAAGCATGTCGTCTTGGCCACTGGACCACTAGGGAAGTCCTGTGCTTATAATTCTTACTGCTACTTTTTTTTTTTTTTTTTTAAGTATGATTGTTAGATGGCTTGTTAGAAATTTGCTAGGCAAGGAATAGCTTCTACAAAGCTGGAGCCAGGAAGAAGGATGTGTGCTGGGCTGTGGCAGAAAAACCGCCAGAAGCCAGTCCTGGGAGGGTTCATTCCCCTAGAAGACTCTTCAGAAACTGAGATTCCAGGCAGAAATTTTAGCTCTCTAGGAGTTCTTAACCTGTAACCATGGATAGAGCTCAGGGGTACCATGAGCCCTGGAGGGTAGTTACAGGTTTGTTTAAATGAACCTTTAACTGAAATCTATCATTTTCTTCAATTATGAATGTAGGCAGTATTAGCAATGGCTAGGGCTCTGTCTCCCCATAGAAATCATGATACTGTCTCATCACATTACGTGTTGGGGAGATCTCAGAACAGTGTGTACACTCAGCTCCAAAATCACAGCAGATATTAGACCTGCCTCCAGATCTTGTTACTTAAATGTGTTAATAACTGAAGAAAAACTCAAAATGGATCATATACCTAACTGTAAGAGCTAAAACTATAAAACTCTTAAGAGAAAATGCAGGAGTAAATTATCATTTCTCAAGGAGAGACTTAGAGTTAAGCACAGACTTTTTTTTTTAAGTACAGACTTCTTAAACACAATTCCAAGAGCATAAGGAACAAAAAGGAAAAAATAAATAAATTGGACTTCATCAAAATTTAAATATTTTGTTTTTCTTTTACAAATGATATGATCAAGAAAGTTAAAGACAGTCCACATAATGGGAGATGATATTTATAAATCATACCTGGTAAAGGGTTTGATCTAGAATACATAAAGAGATTTCACAACTCAATAATAAAAGATGAATAAGCCAATGTATTCGGAGAAGGTAATGGCACCCGACTGCACTATTCTTGCCTGGAAAATCCCATGGATGGAGGAGCCTGGTGGGCTGCAGTCCATGGGGTCGCTAAGAGTCAGACACGACTGAGCGACGTCACTTTCACTTTTCACTTTCATGCATTGGAGAAGGAAATGGCAACCCTCTCCAGTGTTCTTGCCTGGAGAATCCCAGGGACGGGGGAGCCTGGTGGGCTGCCATCTATGGGGTTGCACAGAGTCAGACACAACTGAAGCGACTTAGCAGCAAGCCTATTTATTTATTTATTTATTTTTTACTGTGCTGGGTCTTCTTTGCTTTGCAGGCTTTTCTCTAGTTGTGGCGAACAAGGGGTACTCTCTAGTTACGATGTGCGGGCTTCTCTTTGTGGTGGCTTCTCTTGCTGTGGAGAAGGGCTCTAGGGTGAGAGGGCTTCAGCAGTTGTGACGCTGGCCTCTAGAGCACAGGCTCACAGGCTTGGTTGTCCCACAGCATGTGGAATCTTCCCAGATCAAGGATTGGGAAAACCCATGTCTCCTGCATTGGCAGGTGGATGCCTTACCACTGAGCCACCAGGGAAGCCCGAAACCAATTTTAAAATGGATAAAAGTATCTAAACATTTCTGCAAAGAAGATCTACAAATGGTCAATAAGCAGATGAAAAGATGCTCAACAGTAGCCACCAGGGAAACGAAAATCAAAACTGCAATGAGATAGCACCAGGTATCCATCCCATAGGATGGCTATCATAAAAAAACAGTGGTGATAGCAAGTATTTGGGAGGATGAGGAAACGTTGAAACCCTCATACACTGCTGGCGGAAATGTGAAATGATGCAGCTGCTTTGAAAAATAGTCTGGCAGTTCCTCAAAAAGTTAAACATAGAGTTACCATGCAACCCACCAATCCTACTTTTAGATATATAACCAAAAGAATGAAAACATATATCCACACAAAAACTTGTGCACAAATGCTCATAGTGGCATTATTCACGACAGTCAAAAAGTTGAAACAAGGCCTTCCCTGGCAGTCCAGTGGTTAAGAATCCACCTTCCAGATAAAACGTCATGTCAAAAAAAAGCAAAAAGAATCCACCTTCCAACGCAGGGGACGCGGGTAGGATCCCCGGTCGGGGAACTAAGATCCCACAGGCCTCCAGGCAACCAAGCTCACATACTGAATCTAGAGAAGTTCACGAGCCGCAACGAAGACCTAGCGCAGCCAAAATAAAAGGGGAGAAAAAAATGGAAACAACGCAATGTTCATCAACTGATGAACGGTTAAACAAAATGTGATCTAGTCATAAGATGAAATTTTTAAACTTTATTATATAATTAATTTTTTTGGCTCATCACAACATGTGGGATCTTAGTTCCTCCATCAGGAAATGATCCCGTGCCCCCTGCCACGGAAGCACAGAATCCTAACGACTGGACCCCCATAAGATGGGATATTAGTCAACAATAAAAAGGAAAAAGTAGACACATGCTACAATATGGATGAGACTTGAAAACATTATGTTAGATGAAAGAAGCCAGTCGCAAAAGAGCACGTATTATATGATGCCATTTATAAAAAATGTCCAGAGTTGACAAATGAATAGAGACAGAGAGAGGAATGCGGGCAGCCAAGGGCTGGGAGAGGAGAGCACTAGGGAGTGAGATGCTGATGGGTATGGGGTTTCTGTTTGAGGCGATGGGATGTTCTCAAACTGCTGGTAGTGCTGGTCCCAGACTCTGACTATACTAAAATCCATTGGATTGTACAGGTTTCCCAGGTGGCGCAGTGGTAAAGAATCCGCCTGTCCATGCAGGAGACGCAAGAGATGGAGGTTTGATCTCTGCTAATTGTGTCCAACTCTTTGCGACCCCATGGACTGGAGCCCTCCAGGCTCCTCTGTCCATAGGATTCTCCAGGCAAGAATACTGGAGTGGCTTGCCATTTCCTCCTCCAGGGGATCTTCGCAACCCAAGATTGAACCCGTGTCTCCTGCATGGGCAGGCAGACTCTACCACTGAGCTGCCTAGGAAGTCCACAGGGTGGCAAAGAGTCGGCCACGACCGAGCAACTGAGCACACACACGCACACTGAACTGTACACTTGAAATGGGTACATTGTATAGTTCATGAATGGTTCCATTAAAGCTGTTTTCAGTCAAGCCTCCCCGCTGGGCCTGGAGGTCTCGGGTCCGGCTCCCCGCATCGGCCTCCTCTGGCTGATGCAGTCCTAACTTCACTGGGATGCCAGGGCCAGCGTAGTGCCTACAGGAAGGGCCCCTTAGGTCTTGGCTTGCAGCTCCCTGCTCGGTCAGGTCCGCGCTGTGCAGCTCTCAGCCCCCTGGTGGAGTCTTGCAGCCTCGACCCTCCTGTTACAAAGGAGGTCGGAGGCCCAGTTGGAGCCTGCCATCAGGGAAGGACTCGGGAACAGAAGTACCAGGGCCAGGTCCTTCTTGCCCTGTTCCTGCCGCCCTTCTTTCAAGTAGCCTCGGGAATATGTCCCTCTTTATCTAAGAAGCCTCCCCAAGAGGGTTGGGAGATGGCCACAGGCCTGGGGTAAGTGGCAGGGGGTAGCGCAGGCTACAGGCCTGTGGAGGGTCACCTGAGACAGACCCCAGCCCCAGGCCTGCAGGTGGCCATGGGGAGTCTTCTTGCTGGAGCTCAAAGGCCCTGCAGCCCCAGGTCTGTCTCATTTCCCCACTTTAGGGGACCTCTGCCTTCCTGGGGTTGCTCGGGGCATGCTACTCCCACCAGGCCACATGGCCCATTGCAACCTGTCTCAGCTCATGGGTCACCTCCTCCAGGGAGCCCTTCTGCCCTCCCTGACCACCTGAGGCCCCTGTCCCAGCTTGGGTCCCTGTGATCCTGCTCCCTGGCACTGATCACAATGATAACCACCTTTTGCGGCTCTGTCTTTCTCTCCTTCTGAAAAGTAAGCTCCATGAGGCCACTCTGTGGTCTGAGGGCCTCATGCACAGCAGGGTTCATTAAATCACCCCTGCTAAGGGTCCTGGGGTCAGTCTGGGATGTTTCGACAAAACCCGAGTCAGAGTGTGAACGTGTTGCCGTGCAATAAACACTGAGCACGTGTGGCTTCCCAGGTAGCCCCGCGGACGGCAGATGCCAGCTTTCAGGCTGCCACCAGCTGCACCCAGACATTTAGACACTCAGAGACAGGGTGTCTCTCGTGCAGAAACCGCCTTCCAGTGTGTGGTTTCCTGTCCGAGGACGCACTCCTTATCTACAGGAGGGACAGTGGGAGTTAGCTACTCCTCCCCACCCCAACTCCATGGGATGCTGTGGCAGAAAAAGGCAAACCTGCTAAAGTCCCCCTGAGACAGACGGACACGTGGACGGGGGCGACAGTTGGCCCTGGCAAGTGATTGTGGGAGCACTGGGTCCTGGAGACAGGTCACTGCCACAGGTGCCAGGCTCAGGGGAGCCTTGCGGGGTCTACTCCTGGGCAGGGCAGCTCAGGACAGCTGGGCATTTCCTCCTCCCTCCCAGCTTGAGTGTGTGTCGGACACCATCCCTTTGCCCCAGGACATCCAGACAGTGTGTGTGCATGCTCAGTCACTCAGTCCTATCCAACTCTTGGATACCCCATGCACTGTAGCCCACCAGCCTCCTCTGTCCATAGGATTTCCCAAGCAAGAATACTGGAATGGGTTGCCATTTCCTCCTCCAGGGAATTTTCCCCACCCGGAGATTGAACCTGAGTCTCCTCTCTCTCCTACATTGGCAGCAGATTCTTTACCACTGCGCCACCTGGGAACTCCCAGGACAGCCAGAGATCATCTTTAAAACAGGAACTGGAACCTGCCTTCCCAATTCACAACCCCCAGGCTTTCTGCTAAGGATACAATTCAAAGCCTCCTCCACAAGCTCCAGGCCCTGGGTGGGTATGGGTCTCCCTTCCCGCCCTCTGATCCCTGCCCACCCACTCACCTCCNCTGGAACCTGCCTTCCCAATTCACAACCCCCAGGCTTTCTGCTAAGGATACAATTCAAAGCCTCCTCCACAAGCTCCAGGCCCTGGGTGGGTATGGGTCTCCCTTCCCGCCCTCTGATCCCTGCCCACCCACTCACCTCCTCCAGGACTTTGCACAGGCTGTTCTTGGCCTGGAGTCCCTGCCCCCTCTTACTCTGCCGTCACCTCCTGGGAGCCTTCCCACCTCCCACCTCCAGCAGCCAAGGCCTCCTCCTGTAGGCCCTCAGCTTTATCTCAGTGACAGTTGCGGCTCTCTGTTCTTGTGTGTTATCACTCACTCACTGGACTCCACCTTGGCACCAGGACCTGTCTGTCTGTCCCGCTCACAGCGTGCTCCAGCCCTGACCGGTGCCTGGCCTACAGGAAAATATACCTCCAGGTCCTCCTTGTGGCCCCCACGTGGGGTGGGGCGCTGTTGAGAGTGGTGTAGGTGAAGGTAAGCCTGGAAGAAGACCCCCTCACCACTGGCAGGAAGGGCTACCCTGGCCCAAGGGCCGGTCTCAGCAGAAGCCTCTTCTTGGTCCTCCCACCCTTTCACCAGCCTTCCTCCTCTGGCCCAAGCATCTGTCTGTTTTTTTTCTTAATTAAAGACATTTATTTTATTTTTTCTAATGGCAGAAAGAGAAGAGGAACTAAAGAGCCTCTTGATGGTGAAAGAGGAGAGTGAAAAAGCTGGCTTAAAACTCAACATTCAGAAAACAAAGATCATGGCACCCGGTCCCATCACTTCATGGCAAATAATAGATGGGGGAAAAGTGGAAGCAGTGATAGATTTTATTTTCTTGGGCTCCAAAATCACTGCAGGTGGTGACTGCAGGTGTGAAATTAAAAGACGTTTGCTCCTTGGAAGAGAAGCTATGACAAACCTAGACAGCATATTAAAATGCAGAGACATTACTCTGCCGACAAAGGTCCATCTAGTCAAAGCTATGGTTTTTCCAGTAGTCATGTACTGGATGTGAGAGGTGGACCATAAAGAAAGCTGAGTACCAAAGAACTGATGCTTTTGAACTGTGGTTTTGGAGAAGACTCGAAAGTCTGTTGGAGAGCAAGATCAAACCAGTGAATCCTAAAGGAAATCAAGCCTGAATATTCATTGGGAGTTGGAATATTCACTGATGGTGAATATTCACTGATGCTGAAGCTAAAGCTCCAATACTTTGGCCACCTGATTCGAAGAGCCAACTCATTGGCAAAGACTCTGATGCTGGGAAAGATAGGGCAGGAAGGCAAGGGAGCAACAGAGGATGAGATGGTTGGACCGCATCATGGACTCAGTGGACATGAGTTTGAGCAAACTCCGGGAGACAGAGGAGGACAGGGACGCCTGGAGTGTTGCAGTTCATGCAAAGGTTCGAACACAACTGACCAACTGAACGAGGACAAGGATTTTTCTTTCTAGCAGCATCATGTGGGATTTTAGTTCCCAGACCAGGGATCGAATCCAGCCCCTCAGCAGTGAGTGCAGAGTCCCAACCACTGGACCGCCAGGGAATCACCCTGAACATCTGTCTTGCTGATATCTGTCTTCCCACTGGCCTAGAACATGTGGGCCTCAGTGAAAGTTAAGGGTTCTGATGGGTGGCCCCGGAGGAAGGCATCCTTTCAGGCAAGGGCACAACTCAATAGTGTCGGGCCAATTTACTAAACACCCAGCATTTTCAGAGCCAAGGGAGGAAAGGGGCAGCCCCGGGGCAGCCCCACTCCATCTCCAGGGTGAGGCCTTCGCCTGTTCAGACTCCCCTCTGAGGAGCAGGCGAAGCCTGTCCCCGAGGGCTGCCTCGGAAATCTCAGGAAGCCTGCGATGGAATGGAATGATGGTCAGTGGAGCCCATTCACTCACCTTCAGTCTTGCCCCGGAAAAGAAAAGAAAGTGAAGTTGCTCAGTCGTGTCCGACTCTTTGCGACCCCATGCATTGTAGCCCACCAGATTCCTCCATTCGTGGGATTTTCCAGGCAAGAGTACTGGAGTGGGTTGCCATTTCCTTCTCCAGGGGATCTTCCTGACCCAGGGATCAAACCCGGGTCTCCAGCATTGCAGGCAGACGCTTTACCCTCTGAGCCACCAGGGAAGCCCTCAGTCTTGCCCTAAGCCCCATCAAAATGGACCGAAAGAAGAGCAGCAAAATCTTGGAAGCCAAAAATCAGGTGGNGGGTTGCCATTTCCTTCTCCAGGGGATCTTCCTGACCCAGGGATCAAACCCGGGTCTCCAGCATTGCAGGCAGACGCTTTACCCTCTGAGCCACCAGGGAAGCCCTCAGTCTTGCCCTAAGCCCCATCAAAATGGACCGAAAGAAGAGCAGCAAAATCTTGGAAGCCAAAAATCAGGTGGGTGAGTGGTCACTGACTTCACCCACAGCTAGAGCTGGTTCCAAGTCCCGCTGTGGGGGAAGTTTTCTGAGGGGTTGCCCCTGACTGTGCAGACCCCCAAAGCCCTCCCATCCACACCAGGCGCACCTCTCTTCCCCCACCCTGGCCCAGGAGGACGAGGGCTCACTACTTTCTGGTGTATTGAAACCTCCTCATGTCAACCCAATGAACTAAGGTGTATGACTCCAGGTGGCAGAGCCGACCAAGGACGGAGGGACCCGGCCAAAGAAAGGCTTGAACCGTGGGTAGACGGCGACTGTGTGGATGAGCCTGAGAGCAACATGCTAAGTGAAGGAAACAGGCCCCACGGTGTCTGATTCCATTTTTGTGACATACAAAACAGGCAAGTCCACAGAGACAGAAAGCAGATCTGGGTTGTCCGGTGCTGGGGAAGAGGGAATAGGAGTGACTGTTTATGGGGCCGGGGTTTCCTGCCGAGGCGAGGAGAAGGATCTGCAACTGATAATAGAGATGATTGCACAATCCTGTGGATGGACCTAACTGCAGCTGAGCTATAGGCAGGCGCCAAAATGGTAAAATGATACATCTTGTGTGTATTTTCTCTCTCTCTCTCTCAAACACACACACAGGAATTGAGGGGCCAGGGTTGCAAACACACATACAGGGATTGAGGGGCCAGGGTTGGAGTCCAGCCTTCAAATTCCAGGCCAGGACCCCCTAACAGGGCCAGAGGGGATGATGGGGCAGGTGGTAGACAGCCTTGCTTCTGGACGCAGCTGTGCACCCTGCACTCTCCCTCAGCCTTTCGACCCCAGCTCTTTTTTTTTAATTATGATTTTTATGATTTTAATTTATGTTGGCTGTGCTGTTTCCTTGTTGCTGCAGCTTCTCTCCAGTCATGGTAAGAGGGGGCTGCCGTCTGGCTGCGTGCGAGGGGTTCTCACTGTGGTGGCTTCTCGGCTTGTCGATCATGGGCTCTGGGGTCCCTGGGCCCGGTAGCTGTGGCTCCCGGGCTCCAGAGCACAGGCTCAGGAGTTGCAACGCACAGGCTTAGCTGCCACCCCAGCGCTTGCCTGGACGTGGTCTGCGATGGAGCGGCCTGGGAGTCAGGCACGACCGCCGCAGTGAGAGAAGCACCAGGCCTGAGCACCCGCCAGTGCCCCCTGAGTGGGAGAAGCTGCTGGTTCTGTCTGCCCCCGGCCTCCTCTCTCACTCACCCCTTGGCACTCTCAGGCTGCCTCGTGGCCTTAAAGAAAACCTCTCCCCGATGACTCCCAAGTGTATGTCTCCAGCAGAAGCTCGCCCCTCAAGCCTGCCGTCCGCTCCAGGACTGTCCGGGGGCCCTTGGGCATCACGCCCTGCGCCCCCCGCCCCAGGGACTGTCACCTCTTTTCCCATGCGCTCAGGCCACGACTTTGGAGGCACCTTGCTTGGCTTCTCTCCTCCTCAAACTCCACACCCACCACCTGCTCTGCCCCCAGGCATGTGCAGAATCCAGCCTCCGCTGGTTCCTCCAGGGTCCCTGCCCGGGAGGAGACCTGTCACCTCTCACCTGGACTGTTGGCCTCTCCCAGAGGAAGATGGCGAAAACAGGAACCAGACCGCGTCATTCCCCTGCTCTAAACCTTCCCCGGGCCGCCCTGGGGGCTCAGACGGTAAAGAATCTGCTTGCAGTGCAGGACATCTGGGATTGACCTCTGGGTCAGGAAGATCCCATGGGGAAGGGACTGGCTACCCACTCCAGTATTCTTGCCTGGAGAATCCCATGGACTGAGGAGCCTGGCGGGCTATCGTCCACGGGTTCGCAGTCAGACACCGCAACTGAGTGACTAACACTTGCACTTTTCAGACCCTGCAGGGCCCCCACCTTATTCAGAATGGAAGCAAAGGCTTTCCAGTGGCTCAGAANCTGAGGAGCCTGGCGGGCTATCGTCCACGGGTTCGCAGTCAGACACCGCAACTGAGTGACTAACACTTGCACTTTTCAGACCCTGCAGGGCCCCCACCTTATTCAGAATGGAAGCAAAGGCTTTCCAGTGGCTCGGAAGGCCCCTCCCAAGCAGGCCCCTGGGGCCTCCTGGGCCCTGTCTTGTCACCTGGCCTCCTCTCCGTCGCCACTTGGCTGTCGCCCCACCATCCTTCCTGCTGCTCCTCGAACAAACCAAGCTCGCCCAGCCCTCAGGGCCTTGGCACCTTCTGTTCTCTGTGCCAGGAGTGCTTTTCCCCTAGAGAACCCCTCGGCTCACTCCTTACCTCCTTCGGATCTGACCGCCCTTTTGAAACGGGCCACCCAACACTTTTTCATTTGCACACGTCATCAGCCGGTGTGTTTTTGCCAAAAAAGGTCCGTCTCGTCAAAGCCATGTTTTTTCCAATAGTCATGTACGGATGTGAGAGTCGGACCGTCAATAAGGCTGGATGCCAAAGAATTGATGCTTTCAAACTGTGATGCTGGAAAATCCTCTTGAGAGTCCATTGGACAGCAGAGAGGTCAAACCAGTCAATCCTAAAGGAAATCAACACTGAATATTCATGGAAGGACTGAGGCTGAAGCCGAAACTCCAATACTTTGGCCACCTGATGTGAAGAATTGAGTCACTGGAAAAGACCCTAATGCTGGGAAAGATTGAAGGCAGGAGGAGAAGGGAGCAACAGAGGATGAGATGGTTGAATAGCATTAGCGACTCAATGGATGTGAGTTTGAGCAAGTTCCAGGAGTTGGTGATGGACAGGGAAGTCTGGCATGCTGCAGTCCATGGGGTTGCAAGGAGTTGGACTTGACTGAGTGACTGAACCACAAATAACACTGGTCTGGCTCGCGCTTAGGATGACAGCCTCTTGCAGGCAAGTATTCCTGTGTTCTTTGTTCACTCTGTTTCTCCAGAACCTGGAGCAGTGCACGGCACACAGTGGGCTTCTGTAAGTATCTGATAAATGGATGAATCTCTTTACGGTGAGGACACCGGGCCCAGAGGGGCAGAGCGCTGCAGCTGTGACCAGCAGCTCCAGGGTTTCCTTCAGGCCTCTCTCTCAGGCTCCCAGATCCCTCCAGCCCACGGCGCTTGTTATTTCTGTTAGTAGCCACCCGTATGCAAGACGGAGTGTTCTCACAGTGTCTTCTTGCTGAGAAGGCAAATATTAAAAAATACTTTGACAATGACATTCTCCACTTCCCCGAGGCTGTGTGAGATGCCAAAAATGATGTGACTAATTAGCGGCACCGACTCCCCGCACATCCTGGCATCTGTGTCTCCCAGGGAGAGGGCATAGTGGCCGAGACTCTCTGGATGCTGCCAGGGGACCCCCAAGGCAGAGGGAGGTGGAGCTTGAACCTGGGCCAAGACTTGCTGCACTAGGGCCGCCCTGAGGGCCCCTGAGCCCACCCCTGGGGCTCTCTGGCCTCAGTTTCCCCATCTGTAAAATAAGAGGCTTCTGCCTCAGCTTCAGGTCCAAATGGGACCTGATCAGCTACAGGATGCTCTGACGCCATGTGCCAGCACTGGTGAGGCTTGAGTGGTTTTATCTGAACCTCAGAGACTTGAGCCCCTCTCACTTAAGCCCACTCTCAGCCTCGTTCACTTTATTTACTTATTTTTTAAAATTTAGTTTTGGCCACACTGAATCGTCATTGCCCTGTGGGCTTTCTCCGGCTGCACCAAGTGGGGGCCCCTCTCTAGTTGCGGTGCTCGGGCTTCTCACTGCGGGGGCCTCTTTAGTTGCACAACACAAGTTCTAGTCACATGGGCTTCAGTAGTTGTGGCGAACGACATCAGCTGCATGTGGGATCTTCCTGGACCAGGGATTGAACTCATGTCCCCTGCCTTCCTGCACCACCAGGGAAGTCCACAGCCTCCTTCACTCTTTAACTGTGCTGTGGGATCTTAGTTCCCTGACCAAGAATTGAACCCAGGCCCTGACAGGGAGAGGGGAGTCTTAACCACCAGTGAGTATGAGTGAAAGTCGCTCAGTTGAGTCCGACTCTTTGGGACCCCATGGACTGTACAGTCTAAGGAATTCTCCAGGCCAGAATACTGGAGTGGGGTGGCCTTTCCCTTCTCCAGGGGATCTTCCCAACCCAGGGATCAAACCTAGGTCTCCCGCATTGCAGGCGGGTTCCTTACCAGCTGAGGAATAAGGGAAGCCCTAACCACTAGACCACCAGGGAATTCCCATCAGCCTCCGTCCTTCTTCACGGGAGCTCCACACCCCGAGAGCACCCCGCTGAGCCAGGTGCCAGGGACACAGTGACAGGGTCCCCATCAAGGTTAGCTCTCTCCTGATCCCAGTCCCCTTGAGACCAGGCTTCATTTGACCCTCGCAGCACCACAGGAGGCCTCCAGCACAGGGGTCATTGCTCCCACCTGACAGATGTGCAAAATGAGGCACTGAGAAAGGAAGGGACTTGTTTGTTCTAGACCACACAGGAAGCTGGGCAGGTGGAACCAGACCTTGAACCTGTACTTCTGAGTGCTGGTCCAGGACTTGCATCTGGACACCCCCGAGGAGCACCAAGAAGGGGCCTCAAAAGCTGGGAAAGGGCCCCTGTTCTCAGTCAAAGACAGATGGGCCCAAGCTCACAGACTCCACCGGGCTCGGGGCCGTGGAGAACGGCCAGTGGGGCTGGACCACAGTGAGAGCTAGAACACCGCAAGGATCAATTTCGTCAAGACACTCCTCTGCTCAAGACCCTTCCCTGGCTCCTGCTCCTCAGCCACACAGGCCTCCTTCCCTAGCGTCACCCTCAGCCCCCTGTGTCCCTTGTCACCCCCCACCTGGCTGCAGCAGATGGTGTCCAGGTCCCTCCAGGTTCCAGATGTGTCTCCATCTTGGGACCTTGGCTGGGGCTGGGATCCCCTGGGGAGCACCTCTCCACCCAAACCTGGTCTCATTTTCTTTCCTCCTAGTGGCCCTTAGGCCATGCCAGCACTCCCTCCCTTGGGCCCAGAGATCAGGAGGACAAGATCCCCACCCTCCAGAAGCTCAGATTTGCAGAAGCAAATACATCTATGAAAAATCAGAATGTCATGGTGGTTTAGTCTCTTGGGACCCCACGGACTGCAGCCTGCCAGGCTCCTCTGTCCACGGGATTCTCCAGGCAAGAATCCTGCAGGAGGTTGCCATATCCTTCATCCAGGGGATCTTCCCGACCCAGGGATCAAACCCAGGTCTTCATTGCAGGCAGATTCTTTACCAACTGAGCTACGAGGGCAGAATACAAGGCAAAGGCACCTTGGGAGTGAAGAAGCCGACAGCCGTGGCAGCTTCTGATCCTCCCCCAGGGCCAAGAGAGGCTGCAGCATTCCCAAACTGAGAAGAGCTGGAAGGACATTCCCTGAGGGAGGAACAGCCTGTGCAAAGGCCGGGAGTGAAAGAATATGACTTGTTCCTGGGAAATCACCCACCACATCCCAAGCCTGGTTCTGTGTAGAGATATGGTGGCAGAAGAAGGTGAGGAACATGAGGACTTTGAGCAAAGGGTCGCATCCCCCAGGACAGGAGTGAGCAGACCAACCCATCTAGCCCATCACCGGTGTTCATACAGCCCATGAGCTGAGAATTGTTTCACTTTTTAAAATAATTAACTAATTAATTCATTGATGTGGCTGCATCAGGTCTCAGCTGCATTGCCTGCAATCTTGGGGGCATCGTGCAGGATCTTTCACTGCAGCACATGGAGTCCCCCGTTGTGATTCATGGGCTCAGTAGTTACACCGAGGCAAGTGGGGTCTTAGTTCTCTGACCGGGGGTGGAACCTGAGTTGCCTGCATTGCAAGGAGGATTCTTAACCACTGGACCACTGGGAAGTCTCTGTTTCCACTTTGGCTATTTACTTTTTTAAATGGTTGAAAAAATCAAAAGAGTCTGAAATTCAAGTTTCTATAAATAACATTTTATTGGAACGCAGTCACGCCCACTTGTTTGCATATGGCATGCAGCTGCTTTTCACGCAAAGATAGAGTTGGTTCAGAGGCTCCCCCCGCCCACTGCAAAGCCTGAACTACTTGCTATCCGATGCTTCCCCAAATGTCTGCCTATCCCTGTTCTAGGAATTGGCAGTGGATCCCATAGAGGATTCTAGGAAACTCTCAGCCCATGAGATGCTCTGGGAGAAAAGGGTTTCCCAGGCAAGTAAATCTGGGCTCCTCTACCTGCTGCACCCCACTCTCTCCAGAGAGGGACAAGGAACAATAGCGCAGTAAAGGCACTGAGAAGTCCTGCAGGAAAGGACGCTATTCAACTGCTGAGTCATCAGAGATGTTCCAAGATATTGGAAGCCTCTCCTTCCAGGCTCACCCCTTGGAGGGAGGCGTGGCTGGGGAACTCGCTGTGCCACTGAGATGCAAAGCGATGTGTTCCGAGTGGAAGCTTTAAGAGCCAGTGGGTGAGTGAACACTTCCCCCTCCACTTCCCCCTCACGCCCACCTTGGCCACCAGCGTAGCTCCAACAGCTGGACTGAGGAGACTTGGAGCAGAGACCATGCCAGCCCGTGATGGACGTGAAACAAGACCAAGAAAATGTCCCTTGCCGTTTTGTGCCTCTAACAAATGAACGGGGTGGAGGGGCATATAGGAAAACTCACTGGGTTGTGAACCTAAAGAATAAAGTCTAATTAAAAAAAAAAAAAAAGGCAGCGCATACGACCCAGAAATCCCAGTCCTGGGCATATATCTAAGTTGAAAAGATATATGCACCCCAATATTCATAGCCATAATATTTACAATGGCCAAGAGCTCAGTCGGTAAAGAATCTGCCTGCAGGGCAGGAGACCTGGGTTTGATTCCTGGGTTGGGAAGATCCCCTAGAGAAGGAACTGGCAACCCACCCCAGTATTCTTGCCTGGAGAATCCCAAGGATGGAGGAGCCTGGCAGGTTACAGTCCATGGGGTTGCAAGAGTCAGACACAACTTAGTGACTCAACCACCACCACCAGCAAGACATGGACGCAACCTCAATGTTCACCGACAGACAAAGGAGCCCAGCTGGGGCGCGCACGGGCAACGGAGCATTACTAGCCGCAGTGAAGAACGGGATACTGCTGCTCACGGCAACATGAAGGGACCTGAGGTTACCATACTAAACGAAGCGAGGCAGAGGGAAACAAGTATCACGTGGTATTACTTATACGTGAAAAGTGAAAGTGAAAGTCAGGCGTGTCTGACTCTTTGCGACCCCATGGACTATACAGTCCCTGGAATGCTCCAGGCCAGAATACTGGAGTGAGTTCAGTTCAGTTCAGTCGCTCAGTCGTGTCCGTCTTTGCGACCCCATGAGTCGTAGCACGCCAGGCCTCCCCGTTCATCACCATCTCTCGGAGTTCACTCAGACTCACGTCCATCGAGTCCGTGATGCCATCCAGCCATCTCATCCTCGGTTGTCCCCTTCTCCTCCTGCCCCCAATCCCTCCCAGCATCAGAGTCTTTTCCAATAAGTCAACTCTTCGCATGAGGTGGCCAAAGTACTGGAGTTTCAGCTTTAGTATCATTCCTTCCAAAGAAATCTCAGGGTTGATCTCCTTCAGAATGGACCGGTTGGATCTCCTTGGAGTCTAAGGGACTCCCAAGAGTCTTCTCCAACACCACAGTTCAAAAGCATCAATTCTTCGGTGCTCAGCCTTCTTCACAGTCCAACTCTCACATCCATACTTTCTCCAAGGGATCTTCCTAGGGATCGAACCGAGGTCTCCTGCCTTGCAGGTGGATTCTTTACCAACTGAGCTATCAGGGAAGCCCTTTACTTATATGTGGCATCTAAAATATGATACAAATGAACTTATTTACAAAACAGAAACAGTCACAGACAGGGGGAACAAAACTAATGTTTACCAAAGAGGAAAGAGGGAGAGAGATAAATTACGAGAGTCAGATTAGCAGATACAAACTATTATGTATAAAATAGATGGAACTTCCATGGTGGTTCAGTGGCTAAGTCTCTGAGATCCTAGAGCAGGGGGCCCAAGTTCGATACCTAGTCAGGGAATTAGGTTTCGCACGCCACCAACAGAGATCGAAGACCCCATGTGCTACGACTAAGACCTGGCATGGCCAAATAAATAAATATTAAATGTAAAAATAAAATAGACAAATAAATAATAAATAAATGCAATAAACCATAATGTAAATCAGAAAATCAGAAATTAACATTTTGTAAATCAACTACAATTAAAATTTTTAAAAATTGAAAATGGGCAGAGGATCTGAGTAGATGTCACTCCAAAGAAGATATATAAATAGCCAATAAACACATCAAAAAATGCTCATCCATTATTTAGGGGAATGCAAAACCACAGTGAGGTTCCACACCCAGAAGGATGGCTTTCACTAACAAGACAGACAATATCAAGCGTTGGCAGGAAATGAAGAAACGAGAACCCTCATACACTGTTGGTGGGAATGTGAAATAGTACAATCAGAAAAGCATTTGGGCAGTTTCTCAAAATGTTAAACATAGAGTTACTGTAAGACCCAGATATCCCATTTCTAGGTCTACACCCCAGATAAGTGAAAACTTAGGTCCACGAAAATCTTGTACCCAAATGGTCACAATTGTATTATTCACAAGAGCTAAAACAGAGAGAGAACTTCGGAGAAGGCAATGGCAAGCCACTCCAGTACTCTTGCCTAGAAAATCCCATGGACGGAGGAGCCTGGTGGGCTGCAGTCCATGGGATCATGAAGAGTCAGACACGACTGAGCGCCTTCACTTTCACTTTTCACTTTCATGCATTGGAAAAGGAAATGGCAACCCACTCCAGTGTTCTTGCCTGGAGAATCCCAGGGACGAGGGAGCCTGGTGAGCTGCCGTCTATGGGGTCGTACAGTCAGACGCGACTGAAGCGACTTAGCAGCAGCAGCAGCAGCAAAAAGAACTTAGTGTCTATCAGCTGATGAACGGATAAGCAAAGTGTTTTCTACCCATATGATGGAATATTATTAAATCATTAAAAGGAACAAAGTACACCACGGGTTAACCTTCAAATTATGGTAAGAAATTAGCCACAAAAGGCAACATACAAGGTTCCATTTATATGAAATATTCAGAATAGATAAAGCTATCCAGGCAGAAAGGTTAGTGGTTGCCAGGAGCTGGGAGTAGGGAGTGAGGTAATGGAGATAGATTACCAGTGTGTTTAAGATTGCTTTTGGGGGTAATGAAAGCATTTTAAAATTGTTTATGGTGATGTTACACAGCTCTGCAAATGCACTAACTGAATGGTACGTTCCAGGTGGGGAATTCTATGGTATCTCAAAAACCTAGATTTTTTTAAAACC
>SJYV01031874.1:4104-39881 GCA_006410875.1 Neotragus pygmaeus | reverse complement strand
TGTCCCTGCTTTGCCTCGACTGTCACCCCGAGTAGGGACTCACCCCTTGGTGGCACCTGTTTCAGCCCTCTGGGAAAGCCTTGAGCAAAAGCCACAGACCCCTGCATCAACTCGACTGGAAGGCTGGCCTTGCTGTTACAGCTTGGAAGGAAAGTGGAAGTGCAAGTCTCCAAATGAGATGAGGCCTGATTCCCCTGTGGAGCCTCCAGAGAAACAATATGATCGCTTTCAGCCTTAGAGAAGAAACTTCAGGCTCCAGACGAGGACGTAGGAGCCGGCTGTGACTGCACAGGAATTCCAAGAGCTGCCTTGCAACTCGCGTAAAAACTGGCCTTTCCTGAGTCCACAGCGGTGGGTCCCAGAGTTCCCTGTCATAACTCGAAAGTAATCTTCCCGCAACACGAAAAAAACCAGGAGATTCTCCCCTCCAGGCGACATGAGGCCCTTGTCCACTGCGGCGTCTCGGGGGAAGTCACCCCTTCGCTCTTGAACCTCGACGAGGTACTTTACACCCTTGTAGGGACTCAAAAGTACCCAGAAATAACCTTCTCCACGTGACAGGAACACCGAGGGTCCCACCACATCTCAAGAGGAGCCCAGTTTCCCCCTCCTCCTCTCGAGAAAAGGGATCTTTCCCTGCGTCTTCGGGGAAGGATTCGCGACCTTCCTGTCCCGTCTCAAGAGGAGGCGCTCTCCACAGCAAAGTCGAGAGAAACTCCTGGGGTCGTGCCACCATTCCAAAAGACAACAAAATATCTCNCTCGAGAAAAGGGATCTTTCCCTGCGTCTTCGGGGAAGGATTCGCGACCTTCCTGTCCCGTCTCAAGAGGAGGCGCTCTCCACAGCAAAGTCGAGAGAAACTCCTGGGGTCGTGCCACCATTCCAAAAGACAACAAAATATCTCAGTCCAGTCCAGAGGAACCTGATTTCCGTGCAGTGCCTCGTCTGTCACCCAGAGTGTGGGAAAGCCTCGAGAGAAAGCCACAGACCCCTGTGTCAACTCAATAGGAAGCCTGTCCCTGATGCTACTGCTCGGGAAAAAAGCAGAGATGCACATGTCCACTCGAGACAAGGCCTGACTCCCCTGTGGAGCCTCCAGAGGAATCTCGTGATCCATGTCAACACTGGAGAGGAAAACTCAGGTTCCGCCTTTTGCTCCAGTCCAGTACTTAGGAGCCGGCCCTGACTTGGCAGGATTCCTGAGAAGCCCATCTCAACATGCGCATAGCATGGTCTTTCCTGAGGACATGGGGCGGAAACCTGAAGACCCCATGGAAACTTGAGAGGAACCTGCCCCAGCTCGAGAAAAACCAGGAGGTTCTTCCCTTCAGGCGAGATGACGCCCCTGTCAGTTGAGGGGTATCTGGGGAAGTCATCCCTTCCCTCTTGAACCTCGAAGATGTCCTTCACACCCTTGGATGAACCAAAGAAGTACCGTGACATAACCTCCTCCATTCAAGAGTAACACTGAGGGTCCCGCCACAGCTCAAGAGGAGGACAGTTTCCCCCACCGCCACTCCAAATGAGGGAACATTAACTGCTTCATCAGCAATGGATACCGGACATCCTGTCACGTCTCAAGTGGAGACGCTCTCCACGGCAAAGCTGAGAGAAACTCCTGGAGTCGTGCCACCATATCAAAAGATCCCTAAATGTCTCAGTCCAGTCCAGAGGAACCTGATTTCCCTGCAATGCCTCTTCTGTCACCCAGAGTATGGACTCAGACCACAGTGGCACGTGTTTCAGCCATGTGGGAAAGCCTCGAGGGAAAGACACAGATCCCTGTGTCAACTCAACGGGGAGTCTGACCCTGCTGCTATGGCTCGAGAGGAAAGTGGACGTGCACATCTCCACTCAAGATGAGGCCTGACTCCCTTGTGGAGCCTCCAGACGAACCCCAAGATCCATGTCGGCACTGGAGAGGAAAACTCAGGTTCTGGCCTCTGCTCCAGGCATGGACTTAGGAGCCGGCCCAGACTGGGCAGGAATCCCAAGAGGCCCCACACAACTCCGTGGAGGCTGGTCTTTCATAGGGCACAAGGGTGGGAATCTGAAGCTGCGGTCGTAACTCGAGAGTAACCTGCCCCAACTTGAGAAAAACCAGGAGGTTCTCCCCTCCAGGCGACATGAGACCCTTGTCAGCTGTGGTGTCTTGGGGGAAGTCACCCCTTCGCTCTTGAACCTCGAAGAGGTACTTTACACCCTTGCAGGGACTCAAGGAGTACCCCGACATAACCTCCATGCGACAGGAACACCGAGGGTCCCGCCACAGTTCAAGAGGATCCCAGTTTCCCCCTCCTCCTCTCGAGAAAAGGGATATTTCCCTGCGTCTTCAGGGAAGGATTCCCAAACCTCCTGTCACATCTCGAGAGAAGGCACTCTCCATAACAAAGTCGAGAGGAACTCCTGGTGTCGTGCCACCATTCCCAAAGACCCCTAAATATCTCAGTCCAGTCCAGAGGAACCTGATTTCCCTACAATGCCTCGTCTGTCACCAGGAGTATGGACTCACAACACAGTGGCATGTGTTTCAGCCATGTGGGAAAGCCTCGAGGGAAAGACACAGACCCCTGTGTCAACTCAACAGGAAGTCTCCTCCTGCTACTGCTCAGGAAAACATCTCTACTCGAGACGAGACTTGACTCCCCTGTGGAGCCTCCAGAGGAACCTCGTGATCCATGTCAGCACTGGACAGGAAAACTCAGGTTCCGGCCTCTGCTCCAGACGAGGACTTAGGAGCCGGCCCGGACTGGGCAGGATTCCCGAGAAGCCCCTCGCGACTTGCATGGAGACTGGTCTTTCCTGAGGACATAGGGCGGGTACCTGAAGACCCCATTGTAACTCGAGAGGAACCTGCCCCAGCTCGAGGAAAACCAGGAGGTTCTCCCCTCCAGGCGAGATGACGTACTTGTCAGTTGTGGCATCTCGGGGGAAGTAACCCCTTTCCTCTTGATCCTCGAAGAGGTCTTTCACACCCTTGCACCGACTCAAAAAGTACACCGAAATACCCTTCTCCACTCGAGAGGAACGCCGAGGGTCCAGGCACAACTCAAGAGGAGTCCCGTTTCACTCCCCTCCACTCGAGATGAGGCTTCCTTTCCTGCTTTGTAGGGGAAGGATTCCCGAGCTTCCCGTTGCATCTCGAGAGGCGGCACTCTCAACATGAAGGTCACAAGGAACTCCAGGGGCCAAGCCACCATATAAAAAGACCAACAAAGGTCTCAGTCCATTCCAGAAGAACATGATTTCCTTGCAATGCTTCGATTGTCACCCCGGGTATGGTCTCACACCACGGTGGTACGTGTTACAGCCCTGTGGCAAAGCCTCGAGGGAAAGCCACAGATCCCTGTGTCAACTCGACGGGAAGCCTGACCCTGCTGCTAAAGCTCGGGATGAAAGCGGACGTGCACGTCTCCACTTGAGACGAGGTCTGACTCCCCTTTGGAGCCTCCAGAGTAATCCCACGATCCATTTCAGTATTGGAGAGGAAACCTCAGGTTCCAGTCTTGTCTCCAGATGGGGACCTAGGAGCCGGCACCGATTGCGCAGGAAACTCGAGATTCCCTGCGCAACACGTGTGGAGACTGGCCCCTCTTGTGGTCACACGGGCGGGTCCCTGAGGTCCCCATCTTAACTTGAGAGGAACCTGCCCCAATTCGAGAATAACCAGGAGGTTCTCCCCTCCAGGCGAGATGAGGTCCTCGTTCTCTGTTGAGTCTCGGGGGAAGTCCCCATTTCCCTCTTGAACCTCGAAGGGGTCCTTCACACCCAAGCAGTGACTCAAGAAATACTGCAACATATCCTTCTCCTCTCTAGAAGAACACCGAGGGTTCCAGCACCACTCAAGAGGAGACCCATTTCCCCCTCCTCCGCTAGAGATGAAGATACTTTCCCTGTTTCTTCTGGGAATGATTCCCAGCATTCCTGACACATCTCAAGAGGAGGCGCTCTCAACAGGAACTTTGAGAGGAACTCCAGGGAACGTGTCACATTCCAGAAAACCCCCAAATATCTCAGTCCACTCCAGAAGAACCTGATTTCCCTGCTTTGCCTCGACTGTCACCCCGAGTAGGGACTCATCCCATGGTGGCATCTGTTTGCAGCCCTGTGGGAAAGTCTGGAGTGAAAGCCACAGATGCCTGCGTCAACTCGACTGGAAGGCTGACCGTGCTGCTACAGCTTGGGAGGAAAGCAGATGTGCAAGTCTCCAAACGAGACGAGGCCTGATTCCTGTATGGAGCCTCCAGAGGAACAAAAAGATCCACGTCAGCACTGGAAAGGATACCTCAGGCTTCAGACGAGGACCTAGGCCATTACTGCACAGGAATCCCAAGAGCCGCCTCACAACTCGCGTGGATACTGGCCTTTCCTGAGTCCACAGAGGTGGGTCCTAGAGTTCCCTGTCATAACTCGAAAGTAATCTGCTGCAACTCGAGAAAAACCAGGAGGTTCTCCCCTCCAGGCGACATGAGGTCCTTGTCAGATGCGGCGTCTTGGGGGAAGTCACCCCTTCACTCTTGAACCTCGAAGAGGTCCTTCACACCCTTGGAGGAACCAAAGAAGTACCGTGACATAACCTCCTCCACGCAAGAGTAATACCCAGTGTCCCACCACAGCTCAAGAGGAGGCCAGCCTCCCCCATGGCTGCTCCAAAGGAGGGATCTTTAACTGCTTCATCAGCAAAGGATTCCCGACATCCTGTCACGTTTCAAGGGGAGGCACTCTCCACGGCAAAGTCGAGAGGAACTCCTGGGGTCGTGCCACATTTCCAGAAGACCCCTAAATGTCTCAGTCCAGTCCAGAGGAACCTGATTTCCCTGCAATGCCTCGTCTGTCACCCAGAGTATAGACTCACACCACAGTGGCACGTGTTTCAGCCAGGTGGAAAAGCCTCGAGGGAAAGACACAGACCCCTCTGTCAACTCAACGGAAAGCCTGACCCTGCTGCTATGGATCAGGAGGAAAGCAGACTTGCACATCTCCACTCGAGATGAGGTCTAACTCCCCTGTGGAGCCTCCAGAGGAACCCCAAGATTCATGTCAGCACTGGAGAGGAAAACTCAGGTTCTGGCCTCTGCTCCAGGCATGGACTTAGGAGCCGGGCCAGACTGGGCAGGAATCCCAAGAGACCCGTCGTAACTCGCGTGGAGGCTGGTCTTTCCTAGCGCACAAGGGTGGGAATCTGAAGCCCCGGTTGTAACTCGAGAGTAACCTGCCCCAACTCGAGAAAAACCAGGAGGTTCTCCCCTCCAGGCGACATGAGGCCCTTGTCAGCTGCGGCGTCTCGGGGGAAGTCACCCCTTCACATTTGAACCTCGAAGAGGTACTTTACACCCTTGCAGGAACTCAAGAAATTCCCTGACATAACTTTCTCCATGCGACTGGAACACCGAGGGTCCCGCCACAGTTCAAGAGGATCCCAGTTTCCCCCTCTTCCGCTCAAGATGAGGGATCTTTCCCTGCGTCTTCGGGAAAGGATTCCCGACCTTCCTGTCACGTCTCGAGAGAAGGCAATCTCCACAGCAAAGTCGAGAGGAACTCCTGGGTCGTGCCACCATTCCAAAAGACTCCTAAATATCTCATTCCAGTCCAGAGGAACATCATTTCCCTGCAATGCCTCATCTGTCACCACGAGTATGGACTCACACCACAGTGTCACGTGTTTCAGGCATGTAGGAAAGCCTCGAGGGAAAGCCACAGACCCCTGTGTCAACTCAACAGGAAGCCTGTCCCTGCTGCTACTGCTCGGGAAAACAGCAGAGGCGCACATCTCCACTCGAGACGAGGCCTGTCTCCCCTTGTATTCTCCATAGTGACCCCATGATCCATGTCAGCACTAGAGAGGAAAACTCAAGTTCTGGCCTCTGCTCCATGCGAGGACCTCTGAGCTCTCCTGGACTGGGCAGAATTACCAAGAAGCCCCTCGCAACTTGCCTGGAAACTGGTCTTTCCTGAGGACACAGTGGCAGGAACCTGAAGATCCCTTTGTAACTCGAGAGAAACCTGCTCCAACTCGAGAAAAACCAGGAGGTTCTCCCCCCCAGGCGAGATGAGACCATTGTCAGTTGCAGCGTCTCGGGGGTAGTAACCCCTTCACTCTTGAAACACGAAGGGGTCTTTCTTACCCTAACAGTGACTCAAAAAGTACACCGAATTACCTTTATACCCTCAAGAGGAACACCGAGGGTCCCACAAGATCTCAAGAGGAGGCCAGTTTCCCCACCTCCATTCCAGATGAGAGATCTTTAACTGCTTTATCAGGAAAGGATTCCCGACATGCTGTCCAGTCTCAAGTGGAGGAACTCTCCACAGCAAAGTAGAGAGGAATTCCTGGGGTCGTGCCACCATTCCAAAAGACCCCTAAATGCCTCAGTCCACTCCAGAGGAACCTGATTGTCCTGCTTTTCCTCAACTGTCACCCCGAGTAAAGACTCACCTCATGGTGGCACCTGTTTCAGCCCTGTGGAAAAGCCTTATGTGAAAGCCACAGACCCCTGTGTCAACTCGACTGGAAGGCTGACCTTGTGCTACAGCTTGAGAAGAAAGCTGATGTGCAACTCTCCAAACGAGACGAGGCCTGATTCCCCTGTGGAGCCTCCAGAGGAAAAACATGATGCATGTCAGCACTGGAGAGGAAACCTCAGGCTCCAGACGAGGACTTAGGATCCAGCCACGACTACGCAGGAATCCCAAGAGGTCCCACCCAACTCGTGTGGATACAGGGCTTTGCTGAGGCGACAAGGGCGGGTCCCAGTGTTCCCTGTCGCAAATCGAGAGTTACCTGCCTCAGCTCGAGAAAAACCAGGTGGTTCTCTGCTCCGGGCGAGTTTAGGCCCTTGTCCAGTGTGGTTTCTCTGGGCAAGTCACCGCTTTGCTCTTGAACCTCGAAGAGGTCCTTCACACATTTGGAGGGATTCAAGAAGTACCCAGAAATACCCTACTCATCGCAAAAGGAACACCGAGGGTCCAATCACAGCTCAAGAGAATCCCAGTTTCCCCCTCCTAGGCCCGAGATGAAGGATCTTCCCCTGCTTCATCAGGGAAGGATTCCCGGCCTTCCTGTCACATCTCAAGTGGAGGCGCTCTCTAAGGAAAACTCGAGAGGAAATCCTGGGGTTGTGACACCATTCCAAAAGACGCCTAAATGTCTCAGTCCAGTCCAGAGGAACCTAATTTCCCTGCAATGTCTTGTCTGTCACCCCTTGTATGGACTCACAACACAGTGGCACGTGTTTCAGCCATGTGGCAAAGCCTTGAGGGAAAGACACAGACCCCTGTGTCAACTCAACAGGAAGGCTGACCCTGCTGCTACAGCTTGGGAGGAAAGTGGACGTGCACATCTCCACTCGAGACGAGGCCTGACTCCCCTGTGGAGCCTCCAGAGGAACCCCGTGATCCATGTCAGAAATGGAGAGGAAAACTCAGGTACTGTCCTATGCTCTAGGGACAGATTTAGGAGCCGGTCCAGACTGTGCAGGAATCCCAAGAGGCCCCTTGCAACTCACGTGGAGGCTGGTCTTTCCTAGGTCAAATGGTTGGGAACCTGAAGCCCAAGTCGTAACTCGGGAGTAACCTGCCGCATCTCGAGAGAAACCAGAAGGTTCTCCCCTCCAGGCGACATGAGGACATTGTCAGCTGCGGCATCTCGGGGGAAGTCACCCCTTCGCTCTTGAACCTTGAAGAGGTACTTTACACCCTTGCAGTGACTCAAGAAGTACCCTGACATACCCTTCTTCCCACGAGAGTAATACCAAGGGTCCCACCACAGCTCAAGAGGAGCCCAGTTTGCCCCTCCTCCGTTCGAGATGAGGGATCTTTCCCTGCGTCGTTGTGGAAGGATCCCTGACAGTCCTGTCCTGTCTCAAGAGGAGGCGCTCTCCACCGCAAAGTTGAGAGGAACTTTCTTGGGTCGGGCCACCATTCCAAAAGACCCTTAAATGTCTCAGTTCACTCCAGAGGAACCTGATTTCCCTTCAGTGTATCATCTGTCACCCCGAGTATGGACTCACACCACAGTGACATGTGTTCAGCCATGTGGATAAGCCTCAAGGGAAAGACACAGATCCTTGTGTCAACTCAACGGGAAGCCTGGCCCTGCTGCTACTGCTCAGGAAAAAAAGCAGAGGTGGACATGCCCACTCGAGACGAGGCCTGACTCCCCTGTGGAGCCTCCAGAGGAACCTCCGTGATCCATGTCAGCACTGGAGAGGAAAACTCAGGTTCTGTCCTCTGCTCCAGGCGGGGACTTAGGAGCTCGCCGGGACTAGGCAAGATTCCTAAGAAGCTCCTCACAACTTGCCTGGAGACTGGTCTTTCCTGAGGACCAGCGGCGGGAACCTGAAGCCCCCGTTGTAACTCGAGAGAAACCTGCCCCAACTCGAGAAAAACCAGGAGATTCTCCATTCCAGGCAAGATGACAGCCTTGTCAGTTGCGGCTTCTCGGGGGAAGTAACCACTTCCCTCTTGAACCTTGAAGGCGTCTTTCAAACACTTGCAGTGACTCAAAAAGTACATTGAAATACCATTCTCCCCTCAAGAGGAACACCGAGGGTCCCACCACAGCTGAAGAGGAGGCCAGTTTCCGCCACCGCTGCTCCAGATGAGGAATCTTTAACTGCTCAATCAGGAAAGGATTCCTGAAATCACATCGCATCTCAAGTGGAGACGTTCTCTCCGGCAAAGTCGAGAGGAACTCCTGGGATCGTGCCACCTTTCCAAAAGACCACTAAATGTCTCAGTCCATTGCAGAGGAACTTGATTTCCCTGCAATGCCTCGTCTGTCACCAGGAGTATAGACTCACATGACAGTGGCACGTGTTTCAGCCATGTGGGAAAACCTTGAGGGAAAGCCACAGACCCTGTGTCAACTCAACGGAAAGGCTGACCCTACTGCTATGGCCTGGGAAGAAAGCGGACGTGTACATCTTCACTTGAAACGAGGTCTGACTCCCCTGTGGAGCCTCCATAGGAACTCCACGATCCATGGCAGCACTGGAGACGAAACCTCATGTTCCGGCCTCTGCTCCAGGCGAACACTTAGGAGCTGGCCCCGACTGTGCAGAGTTCCCAAGAGGACCTTCAAAACTTGCATGGAGACTGGTCTTTCCTGAGGCCACAGGGACAGTAACCTGAAGCCTCCATCGTAACTCGAGAGGAACATGCACCAACTCGAGAAAAACCAGTAGGTTCTCCCCTCCAGGCGAGATGAGAACCTTGTCAGCTGTGGCTTCATGGGGAAGTCATCCCTTCCTTCTTGAACCTCGAAGAGGTCCTTCACACCCTTGCCGGAACTTGAGAAGTACCCTGACATATCCTTCTCCACGCGAGAGGAACCCCGAGGGTACTGCCGCACCTCAAAAGGAGTGCAGTTTCCCACTCTTCTGTTTGAGATGAGGGATCTTTCCCTGCTTCATCGGGGAAGGATTCCCGACCTTTGCATCGCATCTCAAGAGAAGGTGCTCTTCACAGCAAAGTCGAGCGGAACTGCTGGGGTCGTGCCACCATTTGAAAAGAAGCCTAAATTTATCAGTCCACTCAAAAGGAACCTGATTTCCCTTCAATGTCTCGTCTGTTACCCTGAGTATGGACTCAAACCACAGTGGCACGTGNCGTGTTTCAGCCATGTGGGAAAACCTTGAGGGAAAGCCACAGACCCTGTGTCAACTCAACGGAAAGGCTGACCCTACTGCTATGGCCTGGGAAGAAAGCGGACGTGTACATCTTCACTTGAAACGAGGTCTGACTCCCCTGTGGAGCCTCCATAGGAACTCCACGATCCATGGCAGCACTGGAGACGAAACCTCATGTTCCGGCCTCTGCTCCAGGCGAACACTTAGGAGCTGGCCCCGACTGTGCAGAGTTCCCAAGAGGACCTTCAAAACTTGCATGGAGACTGGTCTTTCCTGAGGCCACAGGGACAGTAACCTGAAGCCTCCATCGTAACTCGAGAGGAACATGCACCAACTCGAGAAAAACCAGTAGGTTCTCCCCTCCAGGCGAGATGAGAACCTTGTCAGCTGTGGCTTCATGGGGAAGTCATCCCTTCCTTCTTGAACCTCGAAGAGGTCCTTCACACCCTTGCCGGAACTTGAGAAGTACCCTGACATATCCTTCTCCACGCGAGAGGAACCCCGAGGGTACTGCCGCACCTCAAAAGGAGTGCAGTTTCCCACTCTTCTGTTTGAGATGAGGGATCTTTCCCTGCTTCATCGGGGAAGGATTCCCGACCTTTGCATCGCATCTCAAGAGAAGGTGCTCTTCACAGCAAAGTCGAGCGGAACTGCTGGGGTCGTGCCACCATTTGAAAAGAAGCCTAAATTTATCAGTCCACTCAAAAGGAACCTGATTTCCCTTCAATGTCTCGTCTGTTACCCTGAGTATGGACTCAAACCACAGTGGCACGTGTTTCAGCCATGTGGGAAAGCCACAAGGGAAAGACACAGACCCCTGTGTCAACTCAATGGGAAGGCTGACCATGCTGCTATTGCACTGGAGGAACGTGGATGTGCACATCTCCACTGGAGACGAATCCTGACTCCCCTGTGGATCCTCCAGAGGAAACCCACGTTCCATGTCAGCATTGGGGAGGAAAGCTCAGTCTCCAGACGAAGACTTAGGAGCCAGCTGCGACTGCGCAGGAATCCCAAGAGTCCCCTCCCAACTCGCGTGGATACTGGACTTTCCTGAGGCCACAAGGGCGGGTCCAAGATTTTCCTGTCGTAATTTGAGAGTACCCTCCACAACTCGAGAAAAACCAGGAGGATCTCACCTCCAGGCGAGATGAGGCCCTTCTCCAGTGCGGTGTCTCTGGGGAAGTCACTCCTTCTCTCTTGAACCTCGAAGAGGTCCTTCACACCCTTGCAGTGACCCAAGAAGTACCCATAAGTACCTTACTCCATGCGAGAAGATCCCCAAGGGTCCAACCACAGCTCAAGAGGAGACCAGATTCCCCCTGCTCTGTTCGAGATGAGGGATCTTTCCCTGCTTCTTCGGGGATGGATTCCTGGCCTTCCTGTAGCATCTCAAGTGGAGGCGCTCTCCACGCAAAGTCGAGAGGAAATCCAGGGGTTGTGCCACAATTCCAAAAGACCTCTAAATGTCTCAGTCCAGTCCAGAGGAACGTGATTTCCCTGCAATGCCTCGTCTGTCACCCCGAGTATGGACTCACACCACAGTGGCACGTGTGTCAGCCATGTGGCAAAGCCTCGAGGGAAGGACACAGACTCCTGTGTCACCTCAACGGAAAGACAGACCCTGCTACTATGGCTCATGAGTAAAGCAGAGGTGCACATCTCCACTGGAGATGAAGCCTGACTCCCCTGTGGAGCCTCCAGAGGAACCCCGTGATCCATGTCTGCAGTGGTGATGAAAACTCAGATTCTGGCCTCTGCTCCAGGCGAGGACTTAGGAGCCGGCCCGGACTGGGCAGGATTCCCGAGAAGCCCCTTGCAACTTGCCTGGAGACTGGTCTTTCCTGAGGACCAGGGGCGGGATCCTGAAGCCCCCATTGTAACTCGAGAGGAACCTGCCCCAACTCGAGAAAAACCAGGAAGTTCTCTCCTCCAGGCGAGATGACGCCCTTGTCAGCTGCAGTGTTTCGGGGGAAGTCACCCCTTCACTCTTGAATCTTGAAGAGGTACTTTACACCCTTGAAGGGACTCAAGAAGTACTCCAACATACCCTTCTCCATGCGAGAGAAATACCGAGGGTCCCGCCACATCTCAAGAGGAGCCTAATTTCCCCCTCCTCCGTTCGAGATGAGTGACCTTTCCCTGTGTCATTGGGGAAGGATTCCCGACCTTCCTGTCATGTCTCAAGAGGAAGCGCTCTCCACAGCAAAGTCAAGGGGAACACCTGGGGTCATGCCACCATTCCAAAAGAACCCTAAATGTCTCAGTCCACTCCAGAGGAACCTGATTTCCTTGCAATGTTTTGTCTGTCACCCCGAGTATGGACTCACACCACAGTGGCACATGTTTCAGCCATGTGGGAAAGCCTCGAGGCAAAGCCGCAGATCCTTGTGTTAACTCAACGGGGAGCCTGTCAATGCTGCTACTGCTCAGGAAAAAAGCGGAGGTGCACATGTCCACGCGAGATGAGGCCTGACTCCCCTGTTGAACCTCCAGTGTAATCCCCTGATCCATGTCAGCACTGGAGATGAAAACTCAGGTTCCGGCCTCAGTTCCAGGTGAGGACTTAGGAGACGGCCCGGACTTGGCAGGATACCCGAGAAGCCCCTAGCAACTTGCCTGGAAATTGATCTTTCCTGAGGATCAGGGGCAGGAACCTGAAGCCCCCATCATAACTTGAGAGGAACCTGCCCCAACTCGAGAGAAACCAGGAGATTCTTCACTCCAGGCGAAATGACGCCCTTGTCAGTTTCTGCGTCTCGGGGGAAGTAACCTATTCCCTCTTGAACCTTGAAGGGGTTTTTCACACCCTTGCAGTGACTCAAGAAGTACACCGAAATACCTTTCTCCTCTCGAGAGGAACACCGAGGGTCCAACCACAACTCAAGAGGAGGCCAGGTTCCGCCACTGCCGCTGCAAATGAGTGATCTCCAACTGCTTCATCAGGAAAGGATTCCCGACATCCCATTGCATCTCAAGTTGAGGTGCTCTCCACAGCACAGTCGAGAGGAACTCCTGGGGTCGTGCCACCTTTCCAAAAGACCCCTACATATCTCAGTCAAGTCCAGAGGAGCCTGATTTCCCTGCAATGCCTCGTCTGTCACCACGAGTAATAACTGACACCACAGTGGCACGTGTTTGAGCCATGTGGGAAAACTTTGAGGGAAAGACACAGACCACTGTGTCAACTCAACGAGGAGGCTGACCCTGGTGCAACAGCTTGGGAGGAAGCGGACATGCACATCTTCACTCGAAACGAGGCCTGACTCCCCTGTGGAGCCTCCATAGGAACCCCATGTTCCATGTCAGCACTGGAGACGAAATCTCATGTTCCGGCCACTGCTCCATGTGAGCAATTAGGAGCCGGCCCTGACAGTGAAGGATTCCTGAGAGGCCCTTCAAAACTCGCATGGAGACTGTTCTTTACTTGGGCACAGGGGCAGTAACCTGAAGCCCCTGTCATAACTCGAGAGAAACCTGCCCCAACTCGAGAAAAACCAGGAGGTTCTCCCCTTCAGGCGAGATGAGGATCTTGTCAGCTGTGGTGTCACGGGAGAAGTCACCCCTTCCCCCTTGAACCTCGAAAAGGTCCTTCACACCCTTGCATGTACTCGAGAAGTACCCTGACATACCCTTCTCCATGTGAGAGGACCCCCGAGGGTACTGCCGCACCTCAAGAGGAGCCCAGTTTCCCGCTGTTCCATTTGAGATGAGGGATCTTTCCCTGCTTCGTCGGGGAAGGATTCCCGACCATCCTGCCGCATCTGAAGAGAAGGCGCCATTCACGGCAAAGTCAAGTGGAAATGCTGAGGTCGTGCCACCATTCGAAAAGACTCGTAAATGTCTCAGTCCACTGCAGAGGAACCTGATTTCCCTTCAATGTCTCGTCTGTCACTCCGATTATGGATTCAAACCACAGTGGCACGTGTTTCAGCCATGTGGGAAAGCCTCGAGGGAAAGACACCGAACCATGTGTCAACTCAACGGGAATGCTGACCCTGCTGCTATAGCTCGGGAGGAAAGCAGACGTGCATATCTCCACTCGAGACGAATCCTGACTCCTCTGTGGAGCTTCCAGAGGAAACCCGCATTCCATATAGCATTGGGGAGGAAATCTCAGGCTCCAGATGAGGACTTAGGAGCTGGCCGCGCCTGCATAGGGATCACAAGAAGTCCCTCGCAACTCGCGTGGATACTGGCCTTTCCATAAGCCACAAGGGCAAGTCCCAGAGTTCCCTATCATAGCTCGAGAGTAACCTGCCACAATTCGAGAAAAACCAGGAAGATATCCCCTCCAGGCGAGTTGAGGCCCTTCTCCAGTACGGTGTCTCTGGGCAAGTCACCCCTTCCCTCTTGAACCTCGAAGAGGTCCTTCACACATTTGCAGTGACTCAAGAAGTACCCAGAAATAGCCTACTTCATGCGAGAGGACCACCGAGGGACCAACCACAACTCAAGAGGAGCCCAGTTTTCCCCTGCTTCGTTCGAGATGAGGGATCTTTCCCTGCTGCGTTGGGGAAGGATTCCCGGCCTTCCTGTCACATCTCAAGTGGAGGTGCTCTCCACGGCAAAGTCAAGAGGAAATCCTGGGGTTGTGTCACAATTTCAAAAGACACCTAAATATGTCAGTCCAGTCCAGAGGAAAGTGATTTCCCTGCAATGCCTCGTCTGTCAACCCGAGTATGGACTCACACCACAGTGGCAAGTGTTTCAGCCATGTGGGAAAGCCTGGAGGGAAAGACACAGATCCCTGTGTCAACTCAATGGGAAGACTGACCCTGTTGCTACGGCTTGGGAGGAAAGCGGACGTGCACATCTCCACTCGAGATGAGGCCTGACTCCCCTGTGGAGCCTCCAGACGAACCCCAAGATCCATGTCGGCACTGGAGAGGAAAACTCAGGTTCTGGCCTCTGCTCCAGGTGAGGACTTAGAAGCCGGCCTGTACTGGGCAGGATTCCTGAGAAGCCCCTAGCAACTTGCCTGGAGAATGTTCTTTCCTGAGGACCAGGGGTGGGCACCTGAAGTACCCGTCATAACTGGAGAGGTACCTGCCCCAGCTCCAGAAAAACCAGGAGCTTCTCCCCTTGAGTCGAGATGACACCCTTCTTAGTTGCGGTGTCTCGGGGGAAGTAACCCCTTCCCTCTTGAACCTCGAAGTGTTCTTTCACACCCTTGCAGCGACTCAAAAAGTACACCGAAATACCCTTCTAACCCTCAAGAGGAATACCGAGGGTCCCATCAGAGCTCAAGAGGAGGCCAGTTTCCGCCACCGCTGCTCCAAATGAGGGATCTTTACCTGCTTCATCAGGAAAGGATTCCCAAAATCCCGTCAGGTCTCAAGTGGAGATGCTCTCCACAGCAAAGTCCAGAGGAACTCCTGGGGTTGTGCCATCTTTCCAAAAGACCCACAAATGTCTCAGTCCAGTCCAGAGGAACCTAATTTCCCTGCAATGCCTTGTCTGTCACCCTGAGTATGGACTCACACCACAGTGTCACGTGTTTCCACCATGTGGGAAAACCTTGAGGGAAAAATACAGACCCCTATGTCAACTCAACGGGAAGGCTGACCCTGCTGTTATGGCTCGGGAGGAAAGCGGATGTGCACATCTCCACTGGAGATGAGGCCTGACTCCCTTGTGGAGCCTCCAGAGGAACCCCAAGATCCATATCTGCACTGGAGAGGAAAACTCAAGTTCTGGCCTCTGCTCCAGGTTAGGTCTTAGAAGCCAGGCTGGACTGGCAGGATTCCCGAGAAGCCCCTCACAACTTGCCTGGAGACTGGTCTTTTCTGAGGACCAGGAGCAGAAATCTGAAGCCCCCATCGTAACTCGAGAGGAACCTGCCCCAACTCGAAAAAAACCAGGAGGTTCTCCCTTCCAGGTGAGATGACACCCTTGTTAGTTGCGGTGTCTCAGAGGAAGTAACCCCTACCCTCTTGAACCTCGAAGGGGTCTTTCACACCCTTGCAGCAACTCAAAAAGTACACCAAAATACCGTTCTCCCCTCGAGAGGAACACCGAGGGTCCCACCACAACTCAAGAGGAGGCCAGTTTCTGCCACCACCGCTCCAGATGAGGGATATTTAACTGCTTCATCTTCAAAGGATTCCCGACATCTCTCGCGTCTCAAGTGGAGGCGCTTTTCATGGCAAAGTCGAGATGAACTCCTGGGGTCGTGCCACCCTTCCAAAAGACCCCTAAATTTCTCAGTCCAGTCCAGAGGAACTTGATTTCCCTGCAATGCCTCGTCTGTCACCGCGAGTATGGACTCACACAACAGTGGCATCTGTTTAACCCATGTGTGCAAACCTTGAGGGAAAGATATAGACCCCCATGTCAACTCAACAAGAAGGCTGACTCTGCTGCTACAGCTCGTGAGGAAAAGGGACATGTGCATCTTAACTCGAGACGAAGCCTGACACCCCTGTGAAGCTTCCATAGGAACCCCACGATCCATGTCAGCACTGGAGAAGAAACCTCATGTTCCGGCCTCTGCTCCAGGTGAGGACATAAGTGCCGGTCCGGACCGTGCACGATTTGCGATAGGCCTTTCAAAACTCCTATGGAGGCTGGTCTTTCCTGAGGCCACAGGGACAGTAACCTGAAACCTCCATCGTAACTCGAGAGGAAGCTTCCCCAACTAGAGAAAAACCAGGAAGTTCTCCCCTCCAGGCGAGATGAGGACCTCGTCAGCTGTGGCATCACGGGGGGAGTCATCTCTTTGCTCTTGAACCTCGCAGAGGTCCTTCACACCCTTGCAGGGACTCGAGAAGTACCCTGACATACCCTTCTCCATGCGAGAGGAACCCAGAGGGTACCGCCACACCTCAAGAGTAGCCCAGTTTTGCCCTCTTCCGTTTGAGATGAGGGATCTTTCCCTGCTTCATCGGGGAAGGATTTCCGACCTTCCTGTCACATCTCAAGAGAAGGTGCTCTTCACGGCAAAGTCGAGCGGAACTCCTGGTGTCGTGCCACCATTCGAAAAGACCCCTAAATGTCTCAGTCCACTCCAGAGGAACCTGATTTCCCTTCAAAGTCTCATCTGTTACCCCGAGTATGGACTCAAACCACAGTGGCACGTGTTTCAGCCATGTGGGAAAGCCTCGAGGGAAAGATACAAACCCCTGTGTCAACTCAAAGGGAAGGCTGACCCTGCTGTTACGGCTCGGGAGGAAAGCGGAATTGCACATCTCCACTGGAGACGAATCCTGACTCCCCTGTGGAGCCTCCAGAGGAAACCAGCGTTCCATGTCAGCATTGGGAAGAAATCTTAGGCTCAATATGAGGATTTAGGAGCCTGCCATGACTGCACAGGAACCCGAAGAGGCCCTTGCAACTCGCGTGGATACTGGCCTCTCCTGAGGCCACAAGGTCGGGTCCCAGAGATCCCTGTCATAGCTCGAGAGTAACCTGCCGCAACTCGAGAAAAACCAGGAGGATCTGCCCTCCAGGCGAGTTGAGGCCCTTGTCCAGCGCGATGTCTCTGGGCAAGTCATCCCTTCCCTCTTGAACCTCGAAGAGGTCCTTCACACCCTTGGAGGGACCCAAGAAGTACCTTGACATACCCTTCTCCATGCGAGAGCAACACCGAAGGTCCCGCCACTGCTCTAGAGGAGCCCATTTTCCCACACCTCCACTCCAGATGAGAGATCTTTAACTGCTTCATCAGGAAAGTATTCCCGACATCCCGTCGCGTCTCAAGTGGAGGTGCTCTCCACAACAAAGTCTGGAGGAACTCATGAGGTCGTGTATCTATTCCAAAGACCTCTAAATGTCTCAGTCCAGTCCAGAGGAATCCGATTTTCCTGCAATGCCTCATCTGTCACCCCGAGTAGGGACTAACACGAGAGTGGCATGTGTTTCAGTCATGTGGGAAAACCCTGAGGGAAAGCCACAGACCCCTGTGTCAACTAAATGGCAAGGCTGACCCTGTTGCTATGGCTCGGGCGGAATGCAGACATGCACATCTTCACTCGAGACGAGGCCTAACTCACCTGTGGAGCCTCCATAGGAACCCCAAGATCCATGTCAGCACTGGAGATGAAACCTCATGTTCCGGCCTCTGCTCCAGGCGAGGACTAATGAGCCGGCCCCGACTGTGCAGGATTCCAGAGAGGCCCTTCAAACTTGCATGGAGACTGGTCTTTCCTGAGGCCACAGGGGCAGTAACCTGAAGCCCCCATCATAACTCGAGAGGAAACAGCCATAACTCGAGAAAAACCAGGAGGTTCTCCCCTCCAGGTGAGATGAGGACCTTGTCAGCTGTGGCATCTTGGGGGAAGTCACCCCTTCCCTCTTGAAACTCGAAGAGGTTTTTGACACCATTTCAGGGACTCGAGAAGTACCCTGACATACCCTTCTCCACACGAGATGAACCCCGAGGGTACCAGCACACCTCAAGTCGAGCCTAGTTTCCCGCTCTTCGATTTGAGATGAGGTATCTTTCCCTGCTTCGTCGGGGAAGGATTCCCGACATTTCCTGTCGCATCTCAAGAGAAGACGCTCTTCATGGCAAACTCGAGTGCAACTCCTGTGGTCGTGCCACCATTCGAAAAGACCCCTAAATGTCTCAGTCCACTGCAGAGGAATCTGATTTCCATTCAGTGTCTTGTCTATCACCCCGAGTGTGGACTCAAACCACAGTGGCACGTGTTTCAGCCATGTGGGAAAGCCTCGAGGGAAAGACACAGACCCCTGTGTCAACTCAACAGAAAGGCTGACACTTCTGCTACGGTTCAGGAGGAAAGCGGACGTGCACATCTCCACTCAAGACGAATCCTGACTCCCCTATGGAGCCTCCAGACGAAACCCGAATTCCATGTCAGCATTGGGGAGGAAAGCTCAGGCTCCAGACGAGGACTTAGGAACCAGCCGCGACTGGGCAGGAACCCCAAAAGGTCCCTTGAAACTCGCGTGGATACTGGCCTTTCCTGTGGCCACAAGGACAGGTTCCAGAATTCCCTGTCATAACTCAAGAGTAACCTGCCGCAACTCGAGAAAAACCAGGAAGATCTCCCCTCCAGGCGAGTTGAGGCCCTTGACCAGTGCAGTGTCTCCGGGGAAGTCACCCCTTCCCTATTGAACCTCGAAGAGGTCCTTCACACCCTTGCAGTGACTCAAAAAATACCAAGAAATACTCTATTCCATGCGAGAGCATCACCGAGGGTCCAACCACAAGTCAAGAGGAGACCAGTTTCCCCCTACTCCGCTCGAGATGAGAGATCTTTCCCTGCTTCTTTGGGGAAGGATTCCCGGCCTTTCTGTCGCATCTCAAATGGAGGTGCTCTCCACGGCAAAGTGGAGAGAAAATCCTGGGGTTTTTCCACCATTCCAAAAGACGCCTAAATGTCTCAATCCAGTTCAGAGGAACACGATTTCCCTGCAATGCCTCATCTGTCACACCGAGTATGGACTCACACCACAGTGGCACATGTTTCAGCCATGTGGGAAAGCCTCGAGGGAAAGACACAGACTCCTGTGTCAACTCAATCAGAAGACAGACCCTGCTACTATGGCTCAGGAGGAAAGTGGACGTGCACATCTCCACTCGAGTCGAGGCCTGACTCCCCTGTGGAGCCTCCAGAGAAACCCCAAGATTCAATTCAGCACTGGAAAAGAAAACTCTGGTTCTGGCCTCTGCTCCAGGTGAGGACTTAGGAGCCTGCCCGTACTGGGCAGGATTCCCAGGAAGCTCCTCGCAACATGCCTGGAGACTGGTCTTTCCTGAGGACCAGGGGTGGGAACCTGAAGCCCCCGTGGTAACTTTAGAGGAATCTGCCCCAACTCGAGAAAAACCAGAACTTCTCTCCACCAGGAGAGATGACGCCCTTGTCAGCTGCGGTGTCTTGGGGGATCACCCCTTCACTCTTGAACCTCGAAGAGGTATTTTAGACGCCTCCAGGGACTCAAGAAGTACCCTGACATAGCCTTCTTCACGTGAGAGGAATACCAAGGGTCCTGCCACAGCTCAAGAGGAGCCCAGTTTCCCTCTCCTCCGTTCGAGATGAGGGATCTTTCTCTGCGTCATCGGGGAAGAATTCCCGACCTTCCTGTCACATCTCAAGAGTAGGCTCTCTCCACAGCAAAGTCGAGAGAAACTCCTTGGGTCATGCCACCATTCCATAAGACCCCTAAATGCCTCAGTCCACTCCAGAGGAACCTGATTTCCCTTCAGTGTCTCATCTGTTACCCCAAGTATGGACTCACACCACAGTGACACGTGTTTCAGCCATGTGGGAGAGCTTCGAGACAAAGCCACAGATCCCTGTGTCAACTCAACGGGAAGCCTGTCCCTGCTGCTACTGCTCGGAAAAAAAAGCGGAGGTGGACATGTCCACTCGAGACGAGGCCTGACTCCCCTGTGGAGCCTCCAGAGGAACCCCATGATCCATGTCAGCACTGGAGAGGAAAACTCAGGTTCTGTTCTGTGCTCCAGGCGAGGACTTAGAAGCTGGACCATACTGGGGAGGATTCCTGAGAAGCCCGTCGCAACTTGCCTGGAGACTGGTCTTTCCTGAGGACCAGGGGCTGGAACCAGAAGCCCCCATCATAACTCGAGAGGAACCTGCCCCACCTCGAGAAAAACCAGGAGATTCTCCCCTCCAGGTGAGATGACGCCCTTGTCAGTTGCGGCGTCTAGGGGGAAGTAACCTCTTCCCTCTTGAACCTCGAAGGGGTCTTTCCCACCCTTGCAATGACTCAAAAAGTACACTGAAATAGCCTTCTCCCCTGGAGAGGAACACCGAGGGTCCCACCACAGCTCAAGAGGAGGCCAGTTTCCGCCACCGCTGCTCCAGATGAGGAATCATTAACTGGTTCATCAGGAAAGGATTCCCTACATCCCATCAGGTCTCAAGTGGAGACGCTCTCCATGGCAAAGTCGAGAGGAACTTCTGGGGTCGTGCCACCATTCCAAAAGACACCTAAATGTCTCAGTCAACTCCAGAGGAATCTGATTTCACTTCAATGTCTCCTCTGTCACCCCAGGTATGGACTCAAACCACAGTGGCACGTGTTTCAGCCATGTGGGAAAGCCTCGAGGGAAAGACACAGACCCCTGTGTCAAATCAATGGCAAGGCTCACCCTGCTGTTATGGCTTAAGAGGAAAGCAGACGTGCACATCTTCACTCGAGACAAGGCCTGACTTCCCTGTTTAGCTTCCATAGAAACCCCACGATTCATGTCAGCACTGGAGACGAAACCTCATGTGCTGGCCTCTGCTCCAGGCGAGGACTTATGAGCCAGCCCCGGCTGTGCTGGATTCACACGAGGCCCTTTGAAACTCGCATGGAGACTGGTTTTTCCTGAGGCCACAGGGGCAGTAACCTGAAGCCCCCATCGTAACTCGACAGAAACCTGCCCCAACTCGAGAAAACCAGGAGGTTTTCCCCTCCAGGCGAGATGAGAACCGTGTCAGCTGTGACATCTCGGGGGAAGTCATCCCTTCCCTCTTGAACCTCGAAGAGGTCTTTGACACCCTTGCTTCGGGTCGAGAAGTACCCTGACATACCTTTCTTCATGCCAGAGGAACCCTGAGGGTACCGCCGCACCTCAAGAGGAGCCTAGTTTCCCACTTTTTGGTTTGAGATGAGGGATCTTTCCCTGCTTCATTGGGGAAGGATTCCTGACCTTACCGTAGCACCTCAAGAGAAAGCACTCTTCACGGCAAAGTCGAGCAGAACTCCTGGGGTCGTGCCAACATTCCAAAAGACCCCTAAATGTCTCAGTCCAGTCCAGAGGAACCTGATTTCCCTGCAATGCCTCGTCTGTCACTCCGAGTATGGACCCACACCACAGTGGTAGGTGTTTCAGCCATTTGGGAAAGCCTCGAGGGAAAGACGCAGACCCCTGTGTCAACTCACCAGGAAGGCTGACCCTGCTGCTAAGGCTCAGGAGGGAAGCGGACGTGTACATCTCCACTCGAGACGAATCCTGACTACCCTGTGGAGCCTCCAGAGAGAACCTGCATTCTGTGTCAGCATTGGGGAGGAAAGCTCAGGCTCCAGACGAGGACTTAGGAGCTGGCCATGACTGCACAGGAATCCCAACAGGCCCCTCGAAACTCGCGTGGATACTGGCCTTTCCTGAGGCCACAAGTGTGGGTCCCAGAGTTCCCTGTCGTAACTCGATAATAACCTGCCACAACTCGAGAAAAACCAGGAGGATCTCCCCTTGAGGCGAGTTGAGGCCCTTGTCCAGTGTGGTGTCTCCGGGGAAGTCACCCCTTCCCTCTTGAACCTCAAAGAGGTCCTTCACACCCTTGTAGTGATTCAAGAAGTACCCAGAAATACCCTACTTCATGCGAGAGGATCAACGAGGGTCCAAACACAGCTCAAGAGGAGCCCAGTTTCCCCCTGCTCTGCTCGAGATGAAGAATCTTTCCCTTCTTTGCTGGGGAAGGATTCCTGGCCACCCTGTCACATCTCAAATGGAGGCACTCTCCACGGAAAGTCGAGAGGAAATCCAGGGGTTGTGCCACCATTCCAAAAATACATTAAATGTCTCAGTCCAGTCCAGAGGAACATGATTTCCCTGCAATAGCTTGTCTGTCACCCCGAGTATGGACTCACACCACAGTGGCACGTGTTTCAGCCATGTGGGAAAGCCTGGAGGGAAAGACACAGATCCCTGTGTCAACTCAAAGGGAAGACTGACCCTGCTGCTACAGCTTGGGAGGAAAGCGAACGTGCACATCTCCACTCGAGACGAGGCCTGACTCCCCTGTCGAGCCTCAGGAGGAACCCCATGATCCATATCAGCACTGGAGAGGAAAATTCAGGTTCGGACTAAGGACCCGGCACCAATTGGAAAGGACTCTTGAGAGGCCCCTTGCAACTTGCATGAAGATTGGCATTTCCAGAGGCCACTCCAGCAGTTCCCTGAGTTCCCTGTTGTAACTCGAGAGGAACCTTCTGAAACTCGAGAAAAAAGAAGGTTCTCCCCTCCAGGTGAGATGAGGCCATTTTCCAGTGCAGCATCTCGAGGGAAATCACACCTTCCCTCTTGAGCCTCAAAAGGGTCCTTCCCACCCTTGCAGCAACTCAAGAAGTTCTCCGACATACCCGCCTCCACTCAAGAGAAATACTGAGGTTCCAGCCAAAACTCAAGAAGAGCCCCGTTTCCCCCTGCTCCGCTCAAGATCAGAGTTCCTTTCATTGCTTCTTTGGGAACGGATTCCTGGCCTTCCTGTCACATCTCAAGAGGAGGCGCTCTCAACAGGAAAGTCGAAAGGAATGCCAGGTGTCATGCCACCACTCCAAAAGACCCCCAAAATTCTCAGTTCACTCCAGATGGACCTGATTACCCTGTGATGCCTCGACTGTCACCCCGAGTATCGACTCACACCACAGTGGCATGTGTGACAGCCCTGTGGAAAAGCCTCGATGAAATCCCACATATCCCTTTGTCAACTCTCGGGAAGACTGACACTGATGCTACAGCTTGGAAGGAAAGCGAACATGCATGTGTCCACTCGAGATGAGGCCTGACTCTCCTGTGGTGACTCCAGAGGAATGCCAAGTTCCATACCAGCAGTGGAGGGAAACCTCAGGTTCAGGCCTCAACTCCAGATGGGGATTTAGCACCCGGCCCAACTGGAGAGTAATCCCAAGAGAATGCTCGCAACTCGAATGGAGACTGGCCTTTCATGAGAACACACGAACAAGATCCATGAGATCCCCATTGTAACTCGAGAGGAATCTGCTGCAATTCGTGGAAAACCATGAGGTTCTGCCCTCCAGGCGAGATGAGACCCTTTTCTGCTGTGGTATCTCTAGGGAAATTGCACCTTCCCTCTTGAACCTTTAAAGCGTCCTTCACTTCCATTCAATAACTGAAGAAGTTCCCTGATATACCCGCCTCCACTCGAGAGGAACACCGAGGGTCCTGCAACAACTCAAGTTGGACCCCCTTTCCCCCTTGTCGCTCGAGGTGAGGATTATTTCCCTGTTTCGTTGTGAAAGGATTCTCGGCATTCCTGTCACATCTCAAGAGGAGGCACTCTCAACAGTAAAGTCGAGAGGAACACCAGGGGTCGCGCCACCATTTCAAAAGACCTCCAAATGTCTCAGTCCACTCCAGAAGAACCTGATTTCCCTACAGTGCCTCGACTATCATCCAGAGTATCAACTCACACCTTGGTGAAACGTTTGACAGCCATGTGGGAAAGCCTCGAGGGAAAGTCACAGATCCTTGTGTCAAATCGACGGGAAGCCTGACCCTGTTGCTGCAGTTCAGGAGGAGAGCAGACCTGCATGTCTCCATTCGAGACGAGGCCTGACTCCCCTCTGGAAACTCAAGAGGAACCTCAAGATCCATGTCAGCTTTGGCGAGGATATCTCAGGTTCCAGCCTCGGCTCAAGATGAGGTCTTAGGACCTAGCACCAACTGGTGAGAAATCCCGAGAGGCCTCTCGCAACTCGCATGGAGACTGGCCTTTCCTGATGCCACATCAGCAGGTTCTTGATGTCCCCATCATAACTCAAGACGAACCTGCCGTAATTCGAGAAGTACAAGGAGTTTCTCCCATCCAGGCAAGATGAGGCCCTTTTCCGCTGCTGCATGTTGAGTGAAATCACACCTTCCATATTGAACCTTGAAAGGATCCTTCACACCCTTGCAGCAACTCAAGAAGTTCCCCGACATACCAGTCTCCAGTGGAGAGGAACAACGAGGGTCCCACAACAACTCAATAAGATCCCCGTTTCCACCTCCTCCACTCGAGATGAGGGTTCCATTCCCCGTTTCAGCTGGAAAGGAATCCCGGTGTTACCTTTGCACACCGAGGGTCCTGCCACAACTCAAGATGGACCCCCTTTCTCCCTCGACCCCTCGAGACTGTCTCGACTCTCACCCCAAGAATCGACTCACACCACGGTGGCACCTATGACAGCCCTGTGGAAAAGCCTCAAGGAAAAGCCATGTATCCTTTTGTCAACTTAACAGGAAGCCTGACACTGCTACTAAAGCTTGGGAGGAAAGCAGATGTGCATGTTTCCACTCGAGACGAGGCCTGACTCCCCTCTGGAGACTCCAGTGGTACCCCAAGGTCCATGTCAGCACTGGAGAAGAAACGTCAGGTTCCAGCCTTAGTTCCAGACGAGCACATAGGACCCGGCACCGACTGGAGAGGAATGCTGAGAGGCCCCTTGCAACTCGCATGGAGACTGGCCTTTCCTGAAGCCACACGAGCAGGTCCCTGAATTCCCCGTTGTAACTCAAGAGGAATCTACTACAACTCAAGAAAAACCAGGAGGTCTTGCCTGCAGGAGAGATGAGGCCCTTTTCCACTGTGGCATCTCAAGGGAAATCACATCTTCCCTCTTGAACCCCGAAAGTGTCCTTCACACCCTTGCTACAACTCAAGAAGTTCTCTGACATACCCATCTCTCCCGGGAAACAGCTTGTGGAATCCCGCCCGTGACAAGGTCATGTGGAAGGAAGCCTGAAATACGCAAGGATGTGATCAAGTTTCAGGAGTACCCCCTGGAATTTCCTGAGCATCCCCCCCCCCCCCAAAATAAGAATCTGCCGGCCTTTCTACTCTGCTTTTCCACTTTTCTTATATTGTCTGGTCAAAGTCAAACCTGGGCTTTAGTCTTCTGCATTTGAAAGGGATGTTTCAGGTAAATCTTCTCTGATAGCTCTCTAGCTTACCCTAATCTCGAGAGGAGGAGTGGGAAAAGGGGCTCTGCTTGAGTTGTGGTGGGACCCTCAGTCTGCCTCTCGAGTGGAGAAGGGCATGTCAGGGTAATCCTTGAGAGTCACTGCAAGGGTGTGAAGGACCCCTTCAAGGTTCAAGAGGGAAGGGGTGACTTCCCCCGAGATGCCACACTGGACAAGGGCCTCATCTCGCCTGGAGGGGAGAACCTCCTGGTTTTTCTCGAGTTGCCACAGGTTCCTATCGAGGTATGATGGAGACCTCAAGGAAATGCCCCTGTGCCCTCAGGAAAGGCCTGTCTCCACGCGAGTTGCAAGGGGCCTCTGGGGATTCCTGCACAGTCGGGCCCAGCTCCTAAGTCCTCATCTGGAACCTGAGGTTTCCTCTCCAGTGCTGACGTGGATCGTGGGGTTCCTCTGGAGACTCCACTGGGGAGTCAGGCCTCATCTTGAATGGAGATGTGCATGATCGCTTTCCTCCCAAGTTTTAGCAGCACAGTCAGGCTTTCCGCCTAGTTGACACAGGGGCTCACTGGCTGTCCATTGATTCTTTCACACAGGGCTGTCACATTGTCGCGGTGTTTTGAGCCGATCATCAGGGTGATAGTCGAGGTGGCACAGTGCCACGAGATTCCGCTGGAGTGGATGGAGACATCTGGGGGTTTTTGGAATGTAGGTACGACCCCTGTGGTTCCTCTTGACTCTCTTGNAGAAGCTACGGGAACATTGCCAAGATCCCTGAAAAACCTCCACAGCTAATTGGGAACCGGCTTATTAGTGACACTTTTGAGAGTCAGGTTGTCATTGAAAAGAAACGAAGGAGAACACGGTGGGCGCCGTAGCCTGGAATTAGACTGTGGGAGGGAGGAATGCTCCTCGCAAGAACTCAGCTCTGTAATTTTCTCAAATGCTGTGCTCAGCTTCCTTACAAAAGCTCCGGATGTCAGGAGGCTATAGGCAACACCTTACCCTCCAAATCCTCCTTGAAAACTACCCCATAACCATCTACCTTGGGAGAGAGGGCTCTGTGGCCTTTCAATGTTACCCTGAACTAAAGACAACAGAAAAGAAATATATACATATTTCTTCCCAGTAGCCTTCTGAACATGTGTCAACATTTTTATGTAGCTGAGCTTTTTTCTCACAATTACTAGACAATTTCAGTAACAAATAACCCTAAGGTTTTGTGTACATAAAATTTCAGTAAAGATGGAAATGAATTGAAATTTTAATTTAAAATATAATATGTCAAAACACCAGTCAGGTCATATTTAGGAAGCATCACAAGAAATGGACATGATTAGTGACTGAGATTAAGATTTTTTTTTTTTTTTTCGAAAGTGTGATTGCCCTCTGGCCAGCAAGATGCTATGTCCCAAGCGATGCCTTTGAAGTTCATGGGAAATACTGCTCTGATAACAAACCGGGTTTTTCAGCTCCCACCCCACCGGAAGGACAGTATGGAATGTGAATAACCTTCCTTGACTTTTGTGCTAAGATTCTGGCCCTCACCCAAGAGAAAAAAAAATAGCAGCAGCATCTGTGTCTCTGTGCATTAGCAATGGCAACCACGCAAGCTGGGTGAGCCCACATCACTGCCGCTGGCTATGTTCTCTGCTGGGTAAATTGAATCTCCATGCTACCCTGATGGAAAGAAAGAAGCCTCGGCCCTGGAGTGAACTCCTGGAGTTTTACACTGGGGTGGGAACAAGCGAGGGAACTTTTCTGAAGGTACTGGGAGTCCAGCTGAGCACAGCAACTGGAACATGGAAAACAGCTCACAGCACCTGCTTGCTGCCTTCCTCCATTAACTGCCTCTCTCATCTGTTTCAGCAAATTCATTCTTCTCTCCCCATAATAATGATTAGCTTTTGCACATTCCATAATTCAGCCCAATCCGGAATGATACATTTCCTGAATCCCAAGATAACTCAGTCTCTCCCTATCTTTTGCTTTTAACATCTCTCTCTCTCTCTCTCTCTCTCTCTCTCTCACACACACACACACACACACACACACACACATGCAATTAGTAACACAAAGTTGGATTGGTTGTCTACCCAATGGTTCCCAATTTTCTCCACTGTTCTTCTTTGCTAGGATAATCTGCCTCCCACAAGAACCTAAAATGTCAGTCACCAGTCTTCCTAGCTACTAGACACAGTGATGTGACATAGCTTTAGGGTGGCCATGTAACATAGTCCTGGGGTAGCAATGTGATCTGTCTCTTATACACATCTAGATGTGTATAAGAGACAGGGAGAAGGGCATGTCGGGGTACTTCTTGAGTGTAGCTGCAAGGGTGTCAAGGAACCCTTTGAGGTTCTAGAGGGAAGGGGTCACTTCCCCAGAGATGCCTCAGTGGACAAGGGTCTCATCTCGCCTGAACTGGAAAACCTCCTTGTTTTTCTCGAGTTGTGGCCGGTTCCTCTCAAGTTACAATGGGTACCTTATGGACCCGCCCCTGTGTCCTCTGGAAAGGCCCATCACCAAGCCAGTTGCCAGGCGCCTCTGGGGATTCCTGCGCAGTCAGGGCCAGCTCCTAAGTCCTCGTCTGGAGCCTGAGGTATCCTCTCCAGTACTGACGTGGACTGAGGGGTTCCTCTGGAGGCTTCACAGGGGAGTCAGACCTCGTATCGTGTGGAGACATGCACGTCTCTTTTCCTCCTGAGCTGTAGCAGCAGGGACAGGCTTGCCGTCGAGTTGACACAGGAGGTCTGTGGCTTTCACTTGAGGATTTCCCACATGGCTGTCACATGTGCCACCGTGGTGTGTGCCAATCCTTGGGGTGACAGTCGAGTTGGTGCAGGGCCTCCAGGTTCCTCTGGATTGGACGGAGACTTCTGAGGGTCTTTTGGCATGGTGACACGAACCCTGGAGTTCTTCTCAACTCTTCTATGGAGTGCACCTCCTCTTGAGATGTGACAGGAACGCCAGAAATATTTCCTCGATGAAGCAGGGAAAGGAAACCTCATCTCCAGCGGAGGAGGGGGAAACGGGGCTCTGTCTGAGTTATTGTGGGAACAACGGTGTTCCTCTCGAGTGGAGAAGGGCATGTGGGGTACTTCTTGAGTATAGCTGCAAGGGTGTGAAGGACACCTTCAAGTTTCAAGAGGGAAGGGGTGACTTCACCTGGGATGCCACAGCGGACAAGGGCCTCATCTCCCCTGGGGGGGAGAACCTCCTGGTTTATCTCGAGTTGTGGCTGGTTCCTCTTGAGTTACGACAGAGACATCAGGGACCCACCCCTGTGGCTTCAGGAAAGGCCAATCTCCACTCAAGTTGCGAGGGGCCTCTGGGGATGTCTGGGCAGTCGGGGCTGGCTCCTAAGTCCTCGTCTGCAGCCTGAACTTTCCTTTCCAGTGCTGACGTGGATTGTGGCGTCCCTCTTGAATCTCCATAGAAGAGTCAGGTCTTGTCTTGAGTGGAGACTTGCACGTCCATTTTCCTCCCAAGCTCTAGCAGCAGGGTCAGGCTTCCCGTCGAGTTGACAGATGGCGTCTGATGGCTTTCCCTCGAGACTTTCCCACAGGGCTGTCCCACGTGCCACTGTGGTGTGAGCCGATCCTCAGGGTGACAGTCAAGGCAGCACAGGGCCACCAGGTTCCTCTGGATTGGATGGAGACATCTGGGGGCCTTTCGGAATGGTGGCACGACCCCTGGAGTTCATCTCGACTCTCCTGTAGAGAACGCCTCCCGTTGAACTGTGATCTAATCCCTGGGAATCCTTCCCACATGAAACAGCTAAAGGAAACCTCATCTCAAACGGAGGAGGGGGAAACGGGGCTCCACTTGAGTTGTGGCAGGATCCTCGGTGTTCCTCATGAGATGTGAAGGGCATGTTGGGGTACTTCTTGAGCGTCTCTGCAAGGGTGTAAAGGACCCTTCGAGGTTCAAGAGGAAAGGGGTGACTTCGCCAGTGAAGCCACATCAGACAAGGGCCTCATCTCGCGTGGAGGGGAGAACCTCCGGATTTCTCTTGAGTTGTGCCAAGTTCCTCCCGAGTTAGGATGGGGACCTCAGGGACCGACCAGTGTGGCCTCAGGAAATGCCAGTTTCCAGGCGAGTTGCGAGGGTCCCTTGGGAATTCCTGTGCAGATGGGGCTGAGTCCTAAGTCCTTGTCTGGATCCTGAGGTTTCCTCTCCAGTGCTGACGTGGATCTTGTGGTTCTTCTGGAGGCTCCACAGGGGTTCAGGTGTCTCTTCAAGGGTGTAAAGGACTCCATCGAGGTTCAAGAGGGAAGTGTTGATTTCCCCCGAGACGCCGCAGTGGACCAGGACCTCATCTCACCTGGAGGGGAGAACCTCCTGGTGTTTCTCGAGTAGCTACAGGTTCCTCTAGAGTTACAATGGGGACCTCAGGGAACTGCCCCTGTGTCCTTAGGAAAGGCCAGTCTCCACGTGAGTTGCGAGGGCCCTCATGGGATTCCTGTGCAGTCTGGAGCCGAGGTTGGAAACTGAGGTTTCCTCACCGGTGCTGACATGGATCGTGGGGTTCCTCTTGAGTCTCCATAGGGGAGTCAGGCCTCGTTTCGAGTGGAGATGTGCAGGTCAACTTTCCTCCCGAGCTGTAGCAGCAGGTTCAGGCTTCCCATCGAGTTGACACAGGTGTCTGTGGCTTTCCCTCGAGGCTTTCCCACAGGGCTGAAACTCGTCTCACTGTGGTGTGAGTCCATACTCGGTGTGACAGTCGAGGCAATGCCGGGAAATAAGGTTCCTGAGGAGTGGACTTTGACATTTGTTGGTCTTTTGCAATGGTGTCACGACACCTGGGTTTCCTTTCAAATCTCCTGTCTAGAGTGCCTCGTCTTGAGATGCAATGGGAATGCTGATAATCCATCCCCAACGAAGCAGGGAAAGGAACCCAAATCTCGAACAGAGGAGGGGAAACGGGGCTCCTCGTGAGTTGTGGCAGGACCCTTGGTGTTCCTCTCAAGTGGATAAGCCTATGTCTGGGTATTTCTTGAGTCACTGCAAGGGTGTGAAGGAACCCTTCGTGGTTCAAGAGGGATGGGGTGACTTCCCTCGAGACGCTGCAGCGGACAAGGGACTCATCTCCCCTGGACGGGAGAACCTCCTGGTTTTTCTCGAATTGCGGTAGGTTTCTCTCAAGTTAGGACAGGGACCTCAGTGACCCACCCTGGTAGCCTCAGAAAATGCCAGTCTCCATGCGAGTCTTAAGGGACCTCTCGGGATTCCTGTGCAGTAGTGTCTGGCTCCTAGGTCCTTGTCTGGAGCCTGAGGTTTCCTCTCGAGTGCTGACATGGATCGTGGGATTCCTCTGGAGGCTCCACAGGGGAGTCAGGCCTCATCACAAGTGGAGTGGTGCAGGTCCACTTTCCGCCCGAGCTGTAGCAGTAGGATCAGACTTCCTGTTGAGTTGACAGAGGTGTCTGGCTATCTCTTGAGATTTTCCCATAGGGCTGTCACACGTGCCACCGTGGTGTGAACCAATACTCAGTGTGACAGATGAGGCGGTGCAAGGCAACCAGGTACCTATGGAGTGGACTGAGACTTCTGGGAGTCTTTCAGAATGGTGTCATGACCCCTGGAGTTGCTCTCAACTCTCCTGTAAAAAGTGCCTCCTCTTGAGATGTGACAGGAACGCCTGGAATCCTTCCCCGATGAAGCAGGAAAAGGAACACACATCTTGAGAGGAGGAGGGGGAAATGGGGCTCCTCTTGATTTGTGGCAGGACCCTCGGTGTTCCTGTCAAGTGGAGAAGGGCATGTCGGGGTAATTCTTAAGGCACTGCAAGGGTGTGACGGACCCCTTGGAGGTTCAAGATGGAAGCTGTGACTTCCCCCGAGACGCCACAGCAGACAAGGGTCTCATCTAGCCTGGAGGGGAGAACCTCCTGGTTTTTCTTGAGTTGTGACATGTTCCTCTCGAGTTACAATGGGGAACTCGGGGACCCGCTCCTGTGTCCTCAGGAAAGGCCAGTCTGCACATGATTTGCAAGTGGCTTCTGGGGATTCCTGTGCTGTTGGGGCCGGATCCTAAATCCTCGTCTGGAGCTGAGGCCGGAACCTGAGATTTCCTCTCCAGTGCTGACATGGATCATGGGTTTCCTCTTCAGGCTCCACAGGGGAGTCAGGCCTCATCTCGAGTGAAGACGTGCACGTGCGTTTTCCTCCAAACCTGTAGAAGCAGTGTCAGGCTTCCCGTCGAGTTGACACAGGGGTCTGTGGCTTTCCCTTGAGGCTTTCTCACAGGGATTAAATATGTACCACTGTGGTGTGAGTCCATAGACGCAGTGAAAGCTGAGGCAGTGTGGGGAACCAGGTTCCTCTGGAGTGGACTGATATATTTGGGGATCTTTTGGAATGGTGGCACAACCCCTGGATTTCCCCTGGACTTTCCTTTGGAGAGCGTCTCCTCTTGAGATGAGATGGGAACGCCGGGAATCCTTCCTCGATGAAGCAGGGAAAGGAACACTCTTCTCGAGGAGAAGCGAGGGAAACAGGTCTCTTTTTGAATTCTGGCACGATCCTCGGTGTTCCACTCGAGTGAAGAAGTGTATGTCATGGTACTTCTTGAGTCACCGCAAGCGTATGAAGGACCTCTTCGAGTTCAAGAGTGAAGGGGTGACTTCCCCTGATATGCCACAGTGGACAATGGCCTCATCTCTCCTGGAGGGGAGAGTCTCCTGGTTTTTCTCGTGTTGCAGCAGGCTCCTCTCGAGTTACAACAGGGACCTCAGGGACCCACCCCTGTGGACTCATTAAAGGCCTGTCTCCATGTGAGATACGAGGGGCCTCTAGGGATTCCTGTGCATTTGGGGCCGGCTCCTAAGTCCTAGTCTGGAGCTGAGGCCAGAACCTCAGGATTCCTCCCCAGTGCTGACATGGACCGTGGTATTCCTTTGGAGGCTCTACCGGGCAGTCAGGCCTTATCTCGAGTGGAGACGTGTAGGTCCGCTTTCCTACAGAGCTGTAGCAGCAGGCTCAGGTTTCCCATCGAGTTAACACAGAGGTCTGTGGCTTTCTCTTGAGGCATTCCCACAGGGCTGAAACACATGCCAATGTGGTGTGAGACCCTATCTGGAGTGACAGTCGAGGCAATGCAGGGAAATCAGGTTCCTCTAGAGTGGACTGAGACATTAGGGTGTCTTTTGGAATGGAGGCACGATCCTTGGAGTTCCTCGTGACTTTCCTGTTGAAAATGCCTCCTCTAGAGATGCGACGGGAACGTCAGGAATCCTTCACTGACAAAGCAGGGAAGGAAACCCTCATCTTGTGGAGAGGAGAGTGAAACAGGGCTCCTCTTGAGTTGTGGCCGGACCCTTGGTGTTCCTCTAGAAGGGGAAGGGTATTTCAGGGTACTTTTTGAGTCGCTGCAAGGGTGTGAAGGACCCCTTTGAGGTTTAAGCGGGAATGGGTGACTTCCCTCGAGACGCCGCAGCAGACAAGGGCCTCATCTCGCCTGAAGAGGAGAACCTCCTGGTTTTTCTCGAGTTGCGACAGGTTGTTCTTGGGTTTCGAAGAGGACCTCAGAAACCCGAACCTGTGTTCTAAGGAAAGTCCAGTCTCCACGCAAGTTGCAAGGGGCCTCTTGGGATTCCTGCACAGTCGGGCCCAGATCATAAGTTCTCGTCTGGAGCTGAGGCCAGAACCTGAGGTTTCCTCTCAAGTGCTGACAAGAATGGAGGGGTACCTCTGGAGGCTCCACAGGGAATTCAGGCCTCGTTTTAAGAAGCAAGGAAAGGAAACCTCATCTCTAGCAGAGTAGGGGATAACGGGGCTCCTCTTGAGTTTAGTGGGACCCTCGGTGTTACTCTTGAATGGAGACGGCATGTCAGGAACTTCTAGAGTTGCTGCAAGGGTGTGAAGACCCCTTTCAAGGTTCTAGAGGTAAGGTGTGATTTCCTTTGAGACGCCACAGCAGAAAAGGGCCTCATCTCGCCTGGAGGGGAGAATCTCCTGTTTTCTCTCGAGTTGTTTCAAGTTCCTCGTGAGTTACGACCAGGACCACAAGGACCAGCTTGTGTGACCTCAAGAAAGGCCAGTCTCCATGCGAGTTGTGAAGGGACCCTCGGTGTTCCTCTTCAGTTGGTGACGGGTCCTAAGTCCTCGTCTGGAGCCAAGGCCAGAACCTGAGGTTTCCTCTCCAGTGCTGACATGGCTCTTGTGGTTCCTCCTGAGCCTCCACAGGGGAGTCAGGCATTGTCTCCCATGGAGACTTGCACGTCCGCTTTCCTCCCGAGCTGTAGCAGCAGTGTCAGGGTTTCCATCGAGTTGACACAGGGATCTGTGGCTTTCCCTCGAGGCTTTGTCAGAGGATTGTCACACGTGCCACCGTGGTGAGTCGATACTCTGCGTGACAGTTGAGGTAGTGCAGGGAAATCAGGTTCCTCTGGAGTGGACTGAGATATTTGGGTGGAATGGTGGCATGAACCCTAGAGTTCCTCTCGACTTTTTTGTGGATAGCGCCTCCACTTTCGGGGTCACAGAAATGCCGAGAATCCTTTCTCGATGAAGCAGGGAAAGGAACCCTCATGTCGAGTGGAACAGGGGGAAACGGGGCTCCTCTTGATTTTGGCGGGACCCTCAGTGTTCCTCTCGAGTCGAGACGTGCTGGGGTCCAGCCCTGGTGGATTCAGGGTATTCAAAGCGTGGACGGTGTTGGTGAGGAAAGACTTCTTTTGTTATTAATATAGAAATATAAGAAAAGATCAGGAAGAAATAGTGTACTAGGAAAATTAAGTGAAAAAAGAAGCCTGAATGCCTTGGTTTGTGAGGAAGACCAATAAAACCTCAGGACAAGAGATTTGCACCATCTACATGGGGCCACTGGCGCCCGTTTGAATATCAGAAAGTGCTGGGGTCCAACCCCGGTGGATCCAGGGAATTCGAAGGGTGGACTGCATTCCCTAGGAAAGACTTATGCATTTATTAATATAGAAATATAAGATTAGATTAGGGAGAAAAGTGTAGCATGAAAATTAAGTGGAGAAAGAATGCTGAATAACTTGGCTTGCGGGGAAGACCAATAAAATCTAAGGACAAGAGATTTACACCATCTACATGGGGCCACTGGCGTCCGTTTGAATATAGGAAAGTGCCCTGCCTTGGGCTCTATCTGTTACGGATATTAGAAGCCAGGGCAAGTAAGTATACATGGTGAGCCGCCCCAGTCCAGATGGGAATTCAGCCTAAAATTAGAGTGTAGAGGAGAGGGAGGGAGAGGGAGAAAAAGAGAGACACGAGGGAACCCAGTCCAGTGACTACCTCCAACTCCTATTGTCTAGAGAGGCCTTTTATAACTTTTTTTTTTATTATACATAGAGATCAATGGGTAATACAAAATTATGCAGCCCAGACTCTTATCAAAACCGGCTTTTCTCTCTGCATACCTAATTGTATACACAAGTCTTAGGTGATTTCCATCATCTTCTAGCGCAAAAGGGCCAATTAACATTTTACAGCCTTTTTCCGATAAGGGTTTGTCAACCAGAAGATTTATTTGTGCTGATCTTCCCAAAGTCTGGTGCCACTCTCACAAAGGCACTAAATAAAGTTACATTGTTACATCGCAAAGATACAGCAACTTATAACAAGTAAGGGGAGTACAGTGATTTACAACAAAAGAGAAGCAATTAACTCAAAGTCTAGTGGTGCTAACATGAAAACTACTGTATATGTTTTTCTGCCTCCTGATTACGTTGATTAACATCCTCCCAGGTGCTTAAAAGAAAAAGAATATGAAAGCCTGGCAGCAGTCACTGAGTCAACAGTGAAAACTCATCATCAAAATGAATTTTAACTCTTTAGAAAAGGCTCTATTTCTTTAAGATAAAAGTCTAGTGTTGCTAACATCAAAACTACTTTATCTCTTTTCCCATATCCCATTTACATTGCTCAACATCTTTCCAGGTGTCCTAAAAGATAAAGAATATGGAGGCCTGGCAGCAATCATTGAGTCAACAGTGAAATCCTGTCAGCAATATGATTTTTAACTCTTTAGAAAAAGGCTCTGTTTCCTAAGATGCTTTTAGGCTTTGTGCCTCTGGAGACTCCATATGCGAATCAGGCCTCGACTCGAGTGGACACATGCACGTCCTCTTTCCTCCCGAGATATAGCAGCTGTGTCAGTCTTCCCTTCGAGTTGACACAGGGATTTGTAGCTTTCCCTCGAGCCTTTTCCACAGGGCTGTCACACGTGGAAACTTGGAGTGATTTGATACTTGGGGTGACAGTAGAGACAGTGCAGGGAAATCAGGTTCCTCTGGAGTGGACTGAGATGTTTGCGGGTCTTTGGAATGGTGTCACAACCCCTGGAGTTCTTGTCAACTTTCCTGTTGAGAGCAACTCCCTTTGAGGTGCATCGAGAACATCGGGAATCCTTTCCCAATGAAACAGGGCAAAGCACCCTCATCTCGATTGGAGGAGGGGGAAACGGGCCTCCTCTTGAGTTTGGCAGGACCCTCAGTGTTCCTCTCGACTATAGACGTGTATGTCAGGGAACTTTTTGAGTTGCAGCAAGGGTGT
>SJYV01031872.1:445289-477451 GCA_006410875.1 Neotragus pygmaeus | reverse complement strand
GGGAGTTCCTCTTCAGTATCCTATCATTTTGCCTTTTCATACTGTTCACTGGGTTCTCAAGGGAAGAATACTGAAGTGGTTTGCCATTTCCTTCTCCAGTGGACCACATTCTGTCACCTCTCCACTATTACCCACCCGTATCGGATGGCCCCATGGGCATGGGTTAGTTTCATTGAGTTACACAAGGCTGTGGTCCTAGTGTGATTAGGTGACTAGTTTTCTGTGATTATGGTCAGGCATCAAGAACATCCCCATAGATAAGAAATGCAAAAAAGCAAAATGGCTGTCTGGGGAGACCTTACAAATAGTGGTGAAAAGAAGAAAAGTGAAAAGCAAAGGAGAAAAGGACATATATAAGCATCTGAATGCAGGGTTCCAAAGAATAGTATGAAGAGATAAGAAAGCCTTCCTCAGCAATCAATGAAAATAAATAGAGGAAAACAGCAGAATGGGAAAGACTAGAGATGTCTTCAAGAAAATTAGAGATACCAAGGGAACATTTCATGCAAAGACAGACTCAATAAAGGACATAAATCGTATGGATCTAACAGAATCAGGAGATATTAAGAAGAGGTGGCAGGAATACACAGAAGCACTGTCCAAAAAAAGATCTTCATTACCAAGATAATCACGATGGTGTGATCACTCACCTAGAGCCAGACATCCTGGAATGTGAAGTCAAGTGGGCCTTAGAAAGCATCACTACGAACAAAGCTAGTGGAGGTGATGGAATTCCAGTTGAGCTATTTCAAATCCTGAAAGATGATGCTGTGAAAGTGCTGCACTCAATATGCCAGCAAATTTGGAAAACTCAGCAGTGGCNAAGCATCACTACGAACAAAGCTAGTGGAAGTGATGGAATTCCAGTTGAGCTATTTCAAATCCTGAAAGATGATGCTGTGAAATAAGTTAAAAAATAAAAAGTCCCTGCAATGAAATAGAAGTTATAAAAAAGAAATAAATGGGCATCACAGAACTGAAAAATACTATAACAAAAGAAAAATTTGCTGGCTAGGTTCACTATTAAGATTGGAGAAGACAAAAGATAGATTCAGTGAACTTGAGGATGGAGTAATAGGACCGACCTGAAAGAAAGAAAAATAGACTGGGAGAAAAACAAGAGCCTACATGCCTGTGGGACAATAACAAAAGATCCAGTGTTCATATTATCAGAGTCTCAAAGAAGCGAGTATGGCTTGGGCTGCAAGAGTATTTGAAGAAATATAGTTGGAAAATCCCCAAATTTGATAAAAGACACAAACTTCCAGACTAAATCCCAAACAGGATAAAGCATTAACATAGCAGTAAATAGCTTAAATCTAAATGGTCTAACTATATCAATCAAAAAACAAAGATTGGCTAAAAATGCAACTCAACTATGTTACTTATAAGAAATTCACTTCAAATTGAACATATATAGGTTGAAAGAAAAAGAATAGAAAAAGATATAACATGCAAACAGTCAAAAACAAGGAGTGACTATATCAGTGTCTGATAAAGTAGATTATGGAGCAAAGAAAATTACTACAGACAAAGAGGAACATTACACAATGATAGAAGGATTAATGCACCAGTAAGACAAAGACCCTAAATGTGTACACACCAAACAACAGAGCCTCAAAATACATGAAGAAGCTGATGGAGCTGAAAGGTAAAACAGACAAATCCACAGTTGTAATTGAAGACTTCAGTACCTCTCTTTTAACAGTTGATAAAACTAGAAGAGAATCAGCAAGGATACAGAAGATTTGAAAAATACCACCAATCAACAGGATTCAGTTAAATAGAATATTCCACTCAACACCAAATTAAAAATTTTTTAAGCAACTATGGAACATTCCCCAAGACAGACCACCTCCCAGGCTATAAAAACACCTCAGCAAATTAAAGAGAACTGAAATCATATGAACTGTGTTTTCTGAGCATAATGGAAGCAAACTAGAAATCACTGACATAAACACATTAGGAGTCTAAACACATGGCTAAAACTGATCTGTGGTTTTAATGCAATGCCTATCAAAATCCCAGTAAGGTTTTTTCCCTAGGAATAGACAAAGTCCAGATGTATTTTAAAATTTATTTGAAAAGGCACACACCCTCGACTAAAGCATAAAGTGGAAGGAAGTACTCTATTTGGTAGTAAGACTTACCATATAGCTAGAGTAACCAAGGGAGTATGGTTCTGACAGGTTAGACTCATAGGTCAGTGGAACAGATGGGGTACCCAGAAATCGACCCAACACAAATACACTCAACTGATATTTGACAGAAGCACAAACCCAGTACACTGAGGGAAGAAGAACATTTCAACAATGGTGCCGGAGCAGTTGGACATCTGTAGCAAGAATTAAAAAGCCTTGCCCTAAACCTCACACCTTATACAAATATAAACTCAAAAGGGATCATAGACTTAAATGGAAAGCTATAAAACATTTGGAAACACTCTTTGGGATCCAGGTAAAGAATTCTTAAACTTGATAGGAAGAGCATAATTCATAAAAAGAAAATTTGATACAGTAGACTATCAAATTCAAAAATCTGTTCTGTAAAAGCCCATGTAAAGAGAAATGAAAAATCACAGAATGGGAGAAAATGTTTGCAACTACATATCTGACAAAGGACTTTCAACAGTTAACGATGAAAAAAAAAATCTAATCAGAAAATGCATAAAAGGTAAGAACAAATATTTAACCAAAGAAGATCGCAAATAAACACAGGAAAAGATGTTCTGCATTAACTAGCAATTAGAGAAATGCAAATGAAAAGCACAAGATATCACTACACACCTAACAGAACAGCTAAAATAAAAAATAGTGATAAACCAAACTCCGGCAAGAACGCAGAGAAACTGAATCACTCATACATTGCTATAGGAAGTGTAGAATACTATAGCCACTCAAGAAAACAGTTGGGCAGCATTTTATAAAACAAAACCTATGCATCTATGAGATGACTTAGCAATTACAGTGAAAAGTTATATTGACACAAAAATATGTACATGAATATTTACAGCGGCTTTTTTATATTTATTTATTTGGCTGTACTCGGTCTTAGTTGTGGCATGTGGGATCTTGACTATGGCATTCGAACTCCTGAGCTTCAGCATGTGGGATCTAGTTCCCTAACCAGTGAACAAACCTGGGCCCCCTGCCCTGGGAGTGTGGAGTCTTAAGACACTGGACTACCAGGTAAGTCCTTGCAGCTTTATTTTTAATAGAAACTGGAATGAGCTTAGATGTCCTTCACAGGTGAAACAGTTTATACATCCATCCGGGGAAGAGGGTGCAAATCTCACGCTAGGCCACACCCATATCTGCAGGTCTCCAAGGTGAAGAGCCTCTGGCATACATAACATACTACTCAGCAATAAAAAGGAATGAATAAAAAGAATGAACTACAGATACATGTAATAGAAGTGGGTGTGGTTATGAAAAGATAAAACCAGGGGTCTTTGTGATATTACAAGTGTTAAGTAGCTTGTAGGATACAGGAGCCTACACAGGTTATTATACAGAAAAATACACCATACAGATGAGTACAAGTAAAACTGGGAAATCTGAGGAAGATGGGTAGACTATCAGGGCCATATCCTGGTTATATTATTATTATTATACTGTAGTTTTACAAACTCTTACCTTTGGGGGGAAAGGAATAGAGAAAGTCTCTTTGTATTATTTCTTAACAACTGCATGTGAATTTATAATGATCTCAAAAAAAAAATTCAATTAAAACAATCTGAATGCTTAATAATGCCTTTACACAAATTGCATCTCTTTTACAAACGAGGGAGCTGGAATTAGGTGTTTGGTACCTGACCTGAGATTACAGAGCTAAGTAAGTATATCATGTAGGATTAAAAACTCAGGTCTGCAGAGCTCAAATTTAATGCAGTCCACAAATTTAATCACAAAACTATTCTGACTACTGGCTCACAATGAGACAACAGGAATTAGGTAAGAGCAGAATATCAAGAACTACTGTAAATATAAGGGATTTCATTTTCAGGTGTCTAAAAAAGTCAGTTTTTAGTCTGGTGGTGAAGTCCGACTCTTTGTGACCTCGTGGACTGTAACCTACTAGGCTTCTCCGCCCATGGGATTCTCCAGGCAAGAACACTGGAGTGGATTGCCATTTCCTTCTCCAGGGGATCTTCCCGACCCAGGGATCGAACCCGGGTCTCCCGCATTGGAGGCAGACACGTTAACCTCTGAGCCACCAGGGAAGTCAGTTTTTAGTCTAGTAAAACTGAATCGTAAGATCAGTCAAAGAAAGCAAATACCAAACAGCACCCAAGCCTGCTTGGTAGTGTTAGGCTTCAGATTAAAATAAAAATATCTTAAACCAAGTTGAAACAAAATAATTTTTATTTCCTAACCCATGGCAAACATATACATCCAGTATGTACTTATCTTGCATACTCAGTCACAGATGACTTCCAAACTACAACCGCCTTGATATTTAAGCAGGAACTAAAAGTTACCTTAGTTGACATGATAAATGCTCTTAGATGGATCATGTATGAATATATTGGATTGGTGACAGCAGAATCTGACTGATTAGATCTATAAGTTTAAAGCTTGTAAAAGCTACTATGTTCACATCTAACACTTCCCGACAACTAGGATGCAGCAATATCAGCTTCTTTCCAGAGAAATTTCCTTAGTTTTTCTGGTGATGGAACCACTTATCCACTGTAGTCAGGAAAAAGAAAAACAAATTAGAATCCCTGTTAAGAATCAAAATTACACCCAACATATAACAGTGAATAATATACTTGTTTTAATATATCCTGCTATGGATTACATTAAAACAAATCTATATACATGCATAGCTTCACTAAATTACCAAAACAGGTAATTTATCAGTGTTTTGTTTTGGGCTTCCGTACTCTTGTGGAGNTATAACAGTGAATAATATACTTGTTTTAATATATCCTGCTATGGATTACATTAAAACAAATCTATATACATGCATAGCTTCACTAAATTACCAAAACAGGTAATTTATCAGTGTTTTGTTTTGGGCTTCCGTACTCTTGTGGAGAAGGAAATGGCAACCCATTCCAGTATTCTTGCTTGGGAAATCCCATGCACAGAGGAGCCTGGTGGGCTACAATCCATGGGGTCGCAGAGTCGGACACGACTGAGCAACTAAACATCCTTACTCTTGATGGGTGATCCTACAGATCGGCAATTCTCACCAGAAGAACCTTACAGAGGATTCTAATGTCTAAAGATGGAAAGAACTGTTTTCTGGGTGAATCAGCCTGTGGCCAGACAGGGAGGCAGAGCCCAGCCTGCGCCAGCCTCCATGAGGCACCTACCAGGAACTCAGAGAACAGTGGGTCGTGACTTGGAAGCTGCTGTCACGGGGTGGCACTGAAGGGGTTGCGTACAGCCATCTTTTGCCACAGACGCCTCGAAACCCTGAGAGTGCTTCTCCCCATTCTCTTTGTATGTATGTGGTATGTAAGATGTATCTACAGATACACATGTCATTTCCCCACACATATGCATAATGTTTAATGTAATTTTACTAGAATATAGATCTTACCATCTGTTGGTATTGTGCAGGCAGATTCACATGGTGGTGGTAACTAAAACACAATATTAGAATGTATTAGTTTAATTCCAGAAAAAGAATAAGCTAAAAAAATATATTAACAGAAAGATTAAAAGGAATGTGAACAGAAGACAACTATCTCAAATTTTAAGTTCTAAAAATAATTTACACCAGATGGGAACAATGCAAAGCTTGCTCTACTGCTAAGAAATGCTAACAAATTCAAAACCTCTTGGCTACACAGGAGAATAATTAATAAAAATGTTTTCTTGAAATAATTGAAAAACCAACATATGTATATATAGACTTTATATATACATGCATATATATAAAATGTAGGCAGAATGTTCTTATTGAAAAGTAATGGTTGTTAACCAGTTGCTTTCCCCTTCTAATTTACCTCAACTTTGTCAAAATTTATATACAAATAAAAATAAATCTAAACATACTAGCTTCATCATTAAATTGTCTTTTTCCCTTGTACTGTACAAGTCAGTAAAGTCCGACCTCATTTTCTTTTGTTTTTCTCGTCTAATATTATAAATGAGAATAATTTTAGACAAGCTTCAGTCTTTAGGTTAATCAAAATCAGATTATTTCTTTGATGGATGATTTATTACCTCACCTGAAAGTCTCTCTAGGCCTACAAACCACTCTTGCAATGGTACCTGAAATTTGATGACTTTCTCCATCCTTCCTATGACTAAGCCACGTGAGTTCCCATTGGCACTCTTATGAAAAATGGCTTATGGTAAGTACCCAGGCACTTGGGTTATTTAGAACATTCTAGTCATTCTGAGTCTTACAGACTGTCCTGCCTTGCTATCTGCCCAGGTTGGGGTTGACTAGGATTCTCCTCAGGTTCCCTCAGTCCAGTGTCTACTTGAGTTTATGGTTTGTAATTTCAAGACCTCACACCATAACAGACGCACAGGACACCCTCAAATATTCATTGAACGTGCTTTCCCTCCCCATTCAACACTGTACTTTTTGGCCACCGAGTTTGTTTTTTCTCTAGGAAACCTTTACTTACAGCATCCACAATGGCTTTGGCAGCATCAGGATCACACTGGAAGGGGCTCTCAGACACCGTGGTGTTCATGCTGTTACGCAAAGGGAAAGTGTCACACTAAAAAAGCTTCTCTCGTTAAAACTCGTGTTAAAAATAACACACTGAAGCTGGTAGGTCAGGTGAGATTCAAGTTTGGCATTGCTGAAAGATTTCTCACCTATATTAAACATTTTGATTATTTATTTTGGCAAGATACAGCTATTCCTAAGGTAAATTTTACTCAAATATTTTAACAAGTTCAGATTTTAAAATCTGTGATTGAGTGCTTTGTAATTTTTTGAAAGAGCTAAGAAATGCAAATAAAATGAGAAACCTATCTTTCCTAATTAGATAAAATGAAAAAAACCAAAAATCTGGTTTCTATCTGTGCTGACACCTGGCAGGAGCAACACCTGGTTCAATATTCCTGAAAAATAATCTGGTAAAATATGTCCACAACAACATTAAAAAAAAATTTTTTTTAACTAACACCAAAAAAAAGAAAAAAGTGTCTGTGTCCAAAACCTTTTAAAAAGCACATACACTCTGATAGACAAATTCTACCTCTCCAAACTCAGAGATTTAAATTATGTACAAAGTTGTTCAACATACATGATTTTCACTATTGATAAGAATGAAAAGCTGGAAGTAACCAAAATGTCCAACAATAGAGATGATTAAAACTGATTTATCCAATAGACAGAACAATATACAGATGGAATATTTATATTATAAAATATTATCTATTTAATGACATAACAAATGCTTGTAGTGTTAACTTTTCTAAACCACAAAACAAAATGTATATATTATATATGTCCATATGCTTTCGCTCAATCGTGTCTTACTCTTTAGGACCCCATGGGCTATAGCCCACCAAGCTCCTCTGTCCATGGGATTATCCCAGCAAGAATACTGGAGTGGGCTGCCATTTCCAACTCCAGGGGCTCTTCCCAACCCAGGGATCGAACCTACATCTCCTGTGTCTCCCGCATTAGCAGGTGGATGGATTCTTTACCAATGTACCACCTGGGAAGCCCATATATTATACATACAATATGATTATTTTTGAAAATATACTTAAAAAGGACTGTAAAAAGAGAAAACTTCACATGTTACTAGAAGTATCTATGGAAAAACTGAGATTAAAGTGATTTTTTTAAAAAACTATTTTTGGTTAACTATGATTCAAAATTTCCCTCATATCGAATTATTGTATACTATTATGTGGTTATAATCAAAAATATTCTATGAAAAAGAAAAAATATTCAGCCACCTGTTACTTAACATGCGCTAAGGCCATTTCCATAGAAATAATAGGATACCACAAAATAAAGAAGTTATTAAAAGCAAAGTCTCATGATTGTACATTTTCATACAAAGGTGTGTGTGTGCTCAGTTTTTCTTATGTTTGTGGAGAAACAGATGTTTTTATTTTACAAGACATTATCCTGACTTACAGAATATTCCTGAGAATTTCCTATAGTTCTTTTCTCCCTCCAGAAAAGAAATTTATAATATAAACAGATGCTGGGGTGTGTAGGTATATCTTACCTTGCATAAATGGGATCACACTATGATAAGTATACTGCTACGGACTTTGCTTTTCTCATTTAATATTATTTGGACATCATTCCATATCAACATATAGAGAATGATGTGCCATATACTGTTCTATGAATTGCTTAATCATTACAATTTGGTTGTTTCTAACTTTTTTGATATTATAAATGACACTGCAATGAACATCCTTGTACATACATCTTTCAGGGCTATATCTATAGGATACACTCCCAGTAGTAGTGCTACAAAGAAATACAAGAATTTAAAATTTTGAAATTAATGGCTGATTTACATTATACACCAGAAACCAACACAACATTGTAAAGCAATTATCCTCCAATTAACAAAAAAGACACAAAAATACCTGGGTACTGACTACTGCCAAACTGCNTCTATAGGATACACTCCCAGTAGTAGTGCTACAAAGAAATACAAGAATTTAAAATTTTGAAATTAATGGCTGATTTACATTATACACCAGAAACCAACACAACATTGTAAAGCAATTATCCTCCAATTAACAAAAAAGACACAAAAATACCCGGTACTGACTACTGCCAAACTGCCCTCACGAAGGCTGTACCCACTCAAACTCTCTCAACTACATATAAATGTTGCCACTCCAGGCTATCATTTAATTTTTTTTAATTACTCTCACAACTACATATAAATGTTGCCACTCCAGGCTATCATTCCATTTTTTTAAATTATGCAGATCTATTGAAGGATAACACTATCTTTCTGAGCTGCATTTAAAATTATAAAGTGAGGCTACACAGCTTCTTATATGTAAATTTACTTTTCCTCTCCTTCTATTAGTATTCTTTCTTTTATCAATTTGGCCAAGTTATTTATAAATTAAGAAATTTAGTCCTTTGTCAGGTATTAAGAAAAAACTGGGAAGAACTGCCTCCTGATACATTAAAAAATCATAGGTAAACCTGTCTTTTCTGGATTTTGAGTTTGTCTTCTGTTTAGAGAGATTTTCCCTACTACAAGCTAATGAATTAAATTCACCTAGTCTTTTTCTAGAATTTTCTCACATTACAATTTACCTGTCTGAAATTAAACACTGACATAAGACAGGAGTTGCTAACTCATGCTGGCAGCCAGCGCCGATAAACACGTGGGTATAAAGCAGCTGGGGTTAAGAACACTGGTTGGTGCTGGGCTACTTGTACAGGAGTACCTGCCTGGTCACAGCACCTTTCAGAAATGAAAAGCAGCCACAGCATGAGGGTGGTTGCCAGTGTGCATATCTGGAGGAAGAAAGGAATGTAAAGAGCAAGATAGAGATCTAGCCTCATTTTCTTCTTAAATAGGCAGTTGATGCAAACCTCACCACCACTACCCTTGTTTTTTTCAGGATTTCTGTCACTATTCGGACATGCAGTTTTTTTTCCTAGGTGAAACTGAATGTTATTCATGAATATATGATACCTTTATATTTAACATCTTTTATATTTCTCTATAGAGTTTTAAAGTTTTCTTCTTCTGGGTCGTTCGGATTTCTTATTTATACTTTTTTTTCTTAAATACTATTCTACATGGGATCTTTTCCTCCATTATAGTTTCTATTGTTCATATACAAAGCTAGCAATGTGCATATATACTCATTTTGTAATCCTCCACCTTATGTTCTTTTTTCTAGGGTTTTCTGTGTACAAAGTCATATCATCTGCAACAATTTGCTTCCCCCTTTTCCAGTATTCCTGCATCTTATTTCTTTATCCTATTTACTTCATCAGCTGGTATTTTCAGAACAACACTAGTTAAGTGGTAATGGTGGCCATTCTCTTATAATCTTTAAAAGAGGGAGTATATTATACTAATAATAAGCTGGGGCCACACAGACTTGGATGCGAGTCCTCACTCCAAAACACTTAACTGTGGTATGACCTTGGTTAAGTTTAATCTCCCCATATCGCTGTTGCATGTTTGGCAAATATTAACTGCTCAATCAGTATTAGTTAGTAGTAGTAGTTAATTCAATGTGCATGGTAGATCCTGGTTTAGTTGTGATGATCCTATATATTTCCATCGGAGAATACCAACCCTGGTACTCAACCCATTCTGAGCACCCTGATGCTAGGCAGTTTTCCCCAGTTACCCTTACAAAGCTCTGATCTCATTCTCCCCTTTATAATTTTAGTTTGTACTTATTCAGAGTATCTTTGTGGCTTTTTTTTTTTTTACTTTCTGCAAAGAAAAAAGTTTTGCCTGCTATATTCCAGTTCTACAAGGATCAAGCCATTAGCCACTACAGTGTGCCCTGAGGGGAATTTAGGATGGAGAAGAACGGGAAAGATTTGGGTATACTGGCCCCTAGATAGTTAACATGAATTTCTAAGAAAAAATTTCAAATGACCCCAGATTCTTGCCTCTTCTCATACATAGAAAAGCACTGAAATCATTAACCTGAGATGCCTCTTCTTTATGATTAGCAGTCATCTTTTTATGCTTGACTACATGTTTTCCCAGCAAAAAAATAAAAAAAGTTTCTCTCTCTCTTGCCTCCTCCCTTACCTCTCTGCAGTAGTTCTTTAGGGCTATCTGAGAGGCTGTCTCCTGGGCTATAGTCCTCAAATAAATTGTAACTCACAACCTTTACATTGTGTGGTTTTTCTTTCAGTCTACACTTCCTATTGACTTAAGTACTGATAAAACCAGTTATCTCTTTCCTAAGTGAATGTAACGGTACAATATGTTAAGGTTATTAACGTATCTGGAGTAAGCTAGTCTGCTTTGTGTGTTAAACATGGAGAAAAGAGTTCATGCTTACCAGCTGATTCCTTTTCCATCAGTTTTCTTAGTCACTAATGCTCTCCAGTAGTCATGAGTGCTTTCAATAATGTCAATTGCAAAGTTCTATAATTTAAAGAGATATTCATCAGAATAACAGAAACAAGTTCTTTCCTTTTCTAGTTTTGGGCTCAGCTCATGGCACGTGGGATTAGTTCCCCAACCAGGGCTAGAACCCATGGTACTTGCAGTGAATACAGTCTTAACCCCTGGACCACCAGGGGACATCCCTGTTCTGTTCTTATTATCAACATTTTACCAAAGCATGATAGCTTCGTCTCTTTTGAATCATTTCCTTGTATCAAAAATGGAAGAAAACCATTTAAATGAACAAATCAACATAAAGCCTGTCTTGTGTCTTTAAACATCTATTTTATGGTCATACAGTCTTTAGATGATAACAATACGGTTAAACTATGTCTCAATACAGATAGGCCTACAGCTACAGTTCTGAGTGACACCTTACCTTATCTTTAAATTCTGCATTGAAAGCAAACTCATTCTCAGGTTTTCCGTCTGGAACCTTGTACCTCCTAAACCAATCCACAGTAGCTTCCAGGTAGCCAGGTTTCAGCCGCTTGACATCATTAATATCTAAGAAGAGAAGAAGATTCTCTTCTCAGACTGCAAGATGTATATGTAATTATTTATGCATTCAATAAAAATACCAAGTACTTTCAAGAGCTATAGGATGGACTGTCAAAAAAGTTCAAGTATTGTTAGAACTAATACCTTTTCGAGAAGAGAACATATATACACATTAAAAGAGAATCATCTAGTGTCTTAGAATAGCTCTGACTTTAAGTACTAAGAGAACAATCAGTACCACAATAATTCCTATTAAATAAGAGGAGGGAGACATGACTGGGGGCTCCATGAGAGAATAGTTTGGCAAGCGTGTGTAACTTCCCAGGGCTCAAACCTGTGTCTCCTGCAATGCAGGCAGATTTCTTTACCAGTGAGACACCTGGGAAGCCCTGAGAGAAGGATGTGTGTTTCAGTCGCTCAGTCATGTCCAACTCTGCGATTCCATGGACTGTGGCCCACCAGGCTCCTCTGTCCATGGGATTCTCCAGGCAAGAATACTGGAGTGGGTTGCCATGCCCTTCTCCAAAGAGAAGGATAAAAGATACTAAAAGACAGGTTGAGGTTGTACTTGAGGATCACGCTCCAATGACGTACTAAAAGACAAGAAAAAATGCATTACATATGTTCACTGATAGGTTACTTATTACATGTGAATAAGCTTTCCTCACTCTACAGTATAGGCATTCAATATCACAATACTATAGTTCTGGCCAAAAAAAAAGTGTCCTCTGTTTAAAAAAAAAATGTTTTTAAGTTTCTGTATAGTCATTATCAATGTCAAGCCTCAATGCCATCAAACTCAAGTTTAAATGACCAAACTGCTTTTCCATGCAAACAAATAGAAGATACAAGTACCAAAAAAAAAAAAAAAANCCAGGCTCCTCTGTCCATGGGATTCTCCAGGCAAGAATACTGGAGTGGGTTGCCATGCCCTTCTCCAAAGAGAAGGATAAAAGATACTAAAAGACAGGTTGAGGTTGTACTTGAGGATCACGCTCCAATGACGTACTAAAAGACAAGAAAAAATGCATTACATATGTTCACTGATAGGTTACTTATTACATGTGAATAAGCTTTCCTCACTCTATAGTATAGGCATTCAATATCACAATACTATAGTTCTGGCCAAAAAAAAAAGTGTCCTCTGTTTAAAAAAAAAATGTTTTTAAGTTTCTGTATAGTCATTATCAATGTCAAGCCTCAATGCCATCAAACTCAAGTTTAAATGACCAAACTGCTTTTCCATGCAAACAAATAGAAGATACAAGTACCAAAAAAAAAAAAAAAACCCCATCAGGAAAATTGTAATTGGAAGCAGGAATATGTTCAACAACAGCTTATTTATATTTCTATAATATAAACTTGGCTTAGCCCAACTTATAATGTATATAGTTAAAAATCATGCATTTTATTATCAGAGTACCACTTAAAGCAGGGAAAGTTTACAAAGTGAACTGGGAAATGTTTAAACACTGATAAATTTCAAGGAACTTATAATTCACATAAAAGGTATCATCTGATACAGAAATAGTTTGAAAATCCAGAAATCCAAAATGCAAGTGAATGTTGTCTTCCAACAAATTTCCCAACCAATTCTATTCTTTAGGCACCAAATGCAAGTCTGACAATTCAGTTCAATAATGACACTAATGGAGTCAGGTCCCACAGAGGGCTCAGTTCCACAACAGTGATCCCACTTCAGACGTTGGTGGCAAATTCCAAGCCATGACTACTTGCTATAAATCAGTTTCCTACAACTCTCTCCTTGGGTTTGATAATTTGCCAGAAAGACTCATAAAACATCAAGAAAACACTGAGCTTATGTTTACTGGTTTAGTAAAAAGGATACAACTCAGGAACAGTCCAATAGAAGAGATGCTTAGGACCCAGTATGGGGGGATGGAGGGTGTAGTACCCATGTCCTCTGGGGGGCAGAGGGAGGCATGCCGCCCTCCCAGCATTGTGGTGTGCTCGCCATCCCAGAAGTGCTCCACATCTCATGATTCCAGACTTCGTGGAGCCTCCCCTCCCAGTCCCAGGGGTCAGTGGTTGAGGCTAAAAGTTCCCAGCCTCTAATCATTCAGTTTTTCTGTTGACTGAGCCTATCTGAGGCTACCTAGGGCCCCACCTTAAGTCACCTTATTAGCACAAACTCAGGTGTAATGAAAGAGGCTCACTGTGAATAAAAGACACACTCATCACTCAGGAAATTCCAAGGGATTTAGTTCTTTGCCAAAAACTAGAGACAAAGAGCTAACATATTTCTGTATTCTATCATAGTAAGGAAAAAATGTAAGAACTGATGAACTGTTTGACTTTTTGAACCAGATATTGAAAGGTATGCTGGACCCAGACCTAGGAAAAACTTCAATTTTTGTTCCTCCTGTTGTACTTTATATATCAATTCTGTGCTGTTCCTTGAGTTCAGCCTCTAATCAGCGCACAACCATGAGCAGAAAGAAATGCTCACCTTCCTGACGCCTGCTGGCGTGGGCCCCACAATGTCAAAGAGGATCAACATGGCCAACCTGGTCGCCTCAGTGGTAGGCCATCCCCCACCATGGCTCTGTGTATATTCCTCCCAAAGTTGTGGCTCGTCAAGTGCTCTCTCTGCTTAATTCTCTTCCAGTTATAACAGATGACGGACACTGCCTTACACTGACATTTAAGGAAAGCTGCATACTGCTTGCACCACAGGGCCAGCCACCCAGAGAAACTTTCAGGGTTCTAACAATACTGACTGCAAGGGAAATGACACCCAGAAAATGCTGCTGATGTAATGATGCTGTGGCTTCATTAACTGTGGCCAAAGTACACTATTTTAGCATGTGTACCATTGTGTACACATCTCCATGTGGAGATACCCCACGTCCAAAGACAGAAACCCCAGTAAGACGGTAGGCACTGAAGTGGTTGTGAGGAGATACCCCAGGTCCAAGTGCAAAGGAGAAGCCCCAGCAAGACACCTTGCCTAACTCAATGAAACTATGAGCCATGCCGTGTGGGGCCACCCAAGACGGGCGGGTCATGGTGGAGAGGTCTGACAAAATGTGGTCCACTGGAGAAGGGAACTGCAAACCACTTCAGTATTCCTGCCTTGAGAACCCCATGAACAGTATGAAAAGGCAAAAACATAGGACACTGAAAGATAAACTCCCCAGGTCAGTAGGTGCCCGATAATATGCTACTGGAGATCAATGAAGAAATAACTCCAGAAAGAATGAATAGACAGAGCCAAAGCAAAAACACCACCTAGTTGTGGATGTGACTGGTGATGGAAGTAAGGTCTGAAGCTGTAAAGAGCAATATTGCATAGGAACCTGGAATGTCAGGTCCATGAATCAAGGCAAATTGGAAGTGGTCAAATAGGAGATGGCAAAGAGTGAACGTTGACATTCTAGGAATCAGTGAACTAAAATGGACTGGAATGGGTGAATTTAACTCAGATGACCACTGTACCTACTACTGTGGGCAGGAATCCCTTAGAAGGAATGGAGTAGCCCTCACAGTCAACAAGAAAGTAAAAAATGCAGTACTTGGGTGCAATCTCAAAAATGACAGAATGATCTCGTTCGTTTCCAAGGCAAACCATTCAATATCACGATAATCCAAATCTATGCCTCGACCAGTAATGCTGAAGAAGCTGAAGTTGAATGGTTCTATGAAGACCTACAAGACCTTCGGAACTAACACCCATAAAAAGATGTCCTTTTCATTATAGGGGACTGGAATGCAAAAGTAGGAAGTCAAGAAACACCTGGAGTAACAGGCAAATTTGGCCTTGGAGTACAGAATGAAGCAGAGCAAAGGCTAATAGAGTCTTGCCAAGAGAACGCACTGGTCATAGCAAACACCCTCTTCCAACAACACAAGAGAAGACTCTACGTTACGCATGGATATCACCGGATGGTCAACACCAAAATCAGATTGATTATATTCTTTGCAGCCAAAGATGGAGAAGCTCTATATTGTCAGCAAAAACAAGACTGGGAGCTGACTGTGGCTCAGATCATGAACTCCTTATTGCCGAATTCAGACTGAAATTGAACAAAGTAGGGAAAACCACTAGATCATTCAGGTATGACCTAAATCAAATCCCCAACTATTATACAGTGGCAGTGAGAAATAGATTTAAGGGACTAGATCTGATAGAGTGCCAGATGAACTATGGACTGAGGTTAGTGACATTGTACAGGAGACAAGAATCAAGACCATCCCCAAGAAAAAGACATGCAAAAAGGCAAAATGGATGACTGGGGACACCTTACAAATTAGCTGTGAAAAGAAGAGAAACAAAAAGTAAAGGATAAAAGGGAAGATATAAGCATCTGAATGCAGAGTTCCAAAGAATAGCAAGGAGAGATAAGAAAGCCTTCCTCAGTGATCAATGCAAAGAAATAGGGGAAAACAACAGAATGGGAAAGACTAGAGATCTCTTCAAGAAAATTAGAGATACCAAGAAAACATTTCATGCAAAGATGGGCTCAATAAAGGACAGAAATGGTATGGACCTAACAGAAGCAGAAGATATTAAGAAGAGGTGGCAAGAATACACAGAAGAACTGTACAAAAAAGACCTTCATGACCCAGATACTCATGATGGTGTGATCACTCACCTAGAGTCAGACATCCTGGAGTGTGAAGTCAAGTGGGCCTTAGGAAGCATCACTATGAACAAAGCTAGTGAAGGTGATGGAATTCCAGTTGAGCTATTTCAAATCCTAAAAGATGATGCTGTGAAAGTGCTGCACTCAGTACGCCAGCAAATTTGGAAAACTCAGCAGTGGCCACAGGACTGGAAAAGGTCAGTGTTTCATTCCAATCCCAAAGAAAGGCAATGCCAAAGAATGCTCAAACTACTGCACAATTGCACTCATCTCACATGCTATCAAAGTAATGCTCAAAATTCTGCAAGCCAGGCTTCAACAATACGTGAACCCTAACTTCCAGATGTTCAAGCTGGTTTCAGAAAAGGGAGAGGAACCAGAGATCAAATTGCCAACATCTGCTGCATCATCAAAAAAGCAAGAGAGTTCCAGGAAAACATCTATTTCTGCTTTATTGACTATGCCAAAGGCACAGTGTGGCATGTACATCTCAATTTTTTTATTTTTTAAAAAATAGAGCAAGTAAGTGCTAGCATGTGGAAAACGAAAGAAGAAAACAGGAAAGACAAACTACCAGATTTCTTCTGTCCTGGAATGAAGGAGAAAGCTTATGTAGTTAACCACAGGAGTTCAGTAGCAGAAACCACAATGCTCTGTCAAATGTTTTGCTCCTCCATCCTTTAACAGTTTGAAGTCATGGGCTTAACGACTGTCATTACAGGTTAAGTCTGGTACTGGGTAAGGTTCAGACCCTACATATTTTCTTACCATTATAATTGGCTGCATCAGGATCTTCCACATTAATGGCAATGACTTTCCAGTCAGTTTCGCCTTCGTCAATCATAGCCAGAATGCCCAGAACTTTCACTCTGATAATTTCCCCTCGTGCACACACCTGAGAGTCAAAAACCACAGCTAGGTCAAAACTACAGAATCAAACTCTGGAAGAACAGTTTTACTTGGTGGATAATAGGAAATGAGGAAGATGCCAAATTTCTACAAACTTAAGATGATTCCTGTAAACAATTTTTAAAAAGCTAAACAAGTGAATGTCCACTAATCCTATCAGAGTTGAGGGTGATTCATGTTTTTTAAACTGTCATTGCTTGTGCTGAAGAATAAGTGCTCCAGAGTTTGTTTCAAACACTTATTTTAATGCACCCTCTTTACCTTTTATTTTATAGAAGTCACTGAGTTAGGTAAGTCATACAATAAGCCTGACCTTTATGACTTAAGCAACTGAATGACAACTTTCTTTTCAGTTGCTTGCTCTTTTCTTGAGGCTGAGAAAAATCATAAAGAAAATAACCATTAAAAAAAAAAAGGAAAATAACCATGGTTAGAACCTTACAGCAACTCTACTTGATAGAGGAATCTCTACCATAAACCCCCAACATGTGGGGTTATTTAACCCCCATGGAGCCAATTCACTAGTCACTCCAAATCCTGAGGCAGGGTTTGCCTTGTTGCCTCCTGGTATCCTTCATCCACTGACTCTTCATCTGCCTTTTAAAGCAATGCAGAACATGTCCAGTTCTTCCACACACATGCATATAATATACATCTTTTCCTAGGCTAGGTTTAAATTACAAATTATAATGTACAAATGTTTAGAATGGAATGGATGCTTTTATCACCCAAAGAGACATCATTACTTCACTGATATTCATATATTTTATTTACAGTGTTTTTTAAAGTAAGAACTTTGTAGATTTCATTGCTCTCATCTCAAAAGAAAAATATTTCCGATTCTGTTACCTTGCTTCCAATTTCACACACATCAATTGGGTCATTGTCACCACAACAGCCAGTGTGTTTGTCATTGTGTCCTGGGTCTTCCCAAGTCTTAAAAAAAAATAAAAATAAAACTTAAAGAGTGTATTATTCCTATATGTGTTAATGACAAAAGTGGACCATGTTGGCACTAAAAGATAACATCCCGTGATCGTTCTGCAAAATAGGAATCTTCAGCTATTTATTTCTCATCAAAATGAATCCTTTATTCATATATTAACTACCACAATAACCTTAATTAAATGCTGGGCTCCTGTTAAGCTTTAAAATGGATAATGATCCTATCTTAAACAGAAAAAAACCCAACTATCTAATAACCAAGACAATATGCAAGCACAAATGAAGACCCAGATATTCACTTAAAAAATGTATTCCAAGAAAACTGCTTTGGTGAGCTCTTAGTACTTGCTCTATTAACTAGACTTTCCTTAAAAGACGTCTCCAAGCAGAGACAGGTAGGTGGTAATATCAAGATGGAAATGCCATGTGCTGATGGCAAAAATGTCATCACTGGTCAGGATCAAGAATGAGAATTTTAACCAGGATTTGCTGAAAATTTAAACGGCCGGGTTTCTTTCCTGCTCAACTGTGAGGCAGAGTCCTCGCAGCACACGGCGCAGCGGAAAGCATGGGCTGTGCTTATCAGGAAGTTCAATGTGAAACGCAGCTGCTGCTTTGGTTCTTTCCCCTTCCAACCCAGAACATATTTCTTGGATTTGTTTGCTTACTCAGCTGGAGTAGAGGCAGGGAGAGAAAAGTGATGGGGAAAAGAAGACCAGACCCAACAAAACCAAATTCAACCTACAGAAGAGAGAAGTATTTCAGCAGTGTTTTCCCAGAGGGACGACGTTTCAAGGCTAAGCAGTGAATCAACTGCAGCACAGGGTGAGGTGCTGTGCTTAGACTCGGTGATTACCTCACAGGCTGGATGGGCTTCCCTGGTGGCTCAGCTGGTGAAGAACCCGCCCGCAATGCGGGAGACCCCGGTTCAATCCCTTGCTTGGGAAGATCCTCTGGAGAAGGCAACGGCTACCCACTCCAGTATTCTGGCCTGCAGAATTCCACGGACTGTGTAGTCCATGGGGTTGCAAAGAGTCGGACACAACTGAGCAACTTTCACTTCACAAGCTAGATGGGTTTGCCCTATGTTTTAGTAACTTATAGGTTGTTTCACAGTAGATTCCACTTAGTAGACTTAATGGTTAATAAAAACAAACTATCAGCAGGAAGAAAATAAATTGCATATTTAGAAATCTTAAGTGTCACAGCATTGGTTTAATCAAACCAGAATTCAGTATACGTTCAGTAATGTATACTGAATTCTAGTGATTCTTTATTCAAATATGAAATAAGAGCCTATACACACTGCTGTTGTGCTAGGGATAGACTGGTAAACAATGCAGATATCCCCTCACCTCAAAGGGGTGACCGTTTAGGAAAACAGAACTCCATTATTACTTTACCACAAAGGAGGAGAAATCTGGATGATAGAGATAAAAGTCAACACCTGTGAGAACTTACAGGTGCCAGGTTCTAAGTGCTTGATTCCTCAAACAGCCACATGAGCTATGCACTAGGAATATTTCGGGGGGAATATTACCATCTCAGGGAGGAAGAAGCAGAAGCAAGTTAGAAAATCTAGAAAGTGGCAGACTTAGGATTTGTAACCTCCTCTGCTAAGTCACTTCAGTTGTGTCCAACTCTGTGCGACCCCATAGACGGCAGCCCACCAGGTTCCCCCGTCCCTGGGATTCTCCAGGCAAGAACACTGGAGTGGGTTGCCATTTCCTTCTCCAAGGCAAGTGAAAAGTGAAAGGGAAGTCGCTCAGTCGTGCCCAACTCATAGCAATCCCATGGACTGCAGCCTACCAGGCTCCTCCATCCATGGGATTTTCCAGGCGAGAGTGCTGGAGTGGGGTGCCGTCGCCTTCTCCGACCCTCCTCTAGGTGGTGCAAAAAAAATCAGTGCTTTTAAGCTCTAGTTTCGCAATAGATCTGCTACTCAATCTGTAATGAAAGAATCTGTGTAGTTTATAACCAGTCCATGTTAAAAAAAAATAGATATTTCAGAGAAGAACAAACCTTCGAATGTGAAATAATTACCTTTTAGTTTATCTTGAAAATAAGTTATTTAAGGAAGTATTAAAATGAGTTAATTACCCCCATGTTTTTATAATCTACTATAGGAACAACTTTTTGTAGGTATTTCTTTTTTTTAAGTAGTAGGTTAAGTTTTCGTAAGCTAAGCTGAAAAGTACATTTCTCACTACTGCACAGAGACAGACCTGAGGGATGGCACCATAGTTCCAGATATATCCTTTATAAGGGAACAGATTTGCAACATAACGGAGTTTTCCTTTCTTCACATCTTGTTTAATTGGGTTTAAAGGGTCCTTTGTAGCAATCTGAAACAAAAAATTTCAAATCATTGTATATTTGTATGTGAAATATTATTCAAATAGGGATTTAAGGAATTATGAAATAGGCATCCGCTAGTTCCATTTACATGATACATTTTTACCCCGAACACTTTCATAATTTAAAATAAAAGTTTCATCATAAGCAGCCTATAAGTGGAAAATTTATTTGAGGTACTGAGGAATGAACAAGATGGGGGAAAGAACATGTACTAATTCCAGAAAGCAAAAATTAAAATTAGCTAGAATAAATCCTAACATTTGAGAAAATATCTAACTTCAGCTTTCCTTTAAAGCATTTATAATTATTCAAATATTTGTCTATTACATGTGAAGTTTTATTACGTCAAAAAGCTTAGGTGATAGCAAATATGGATATCCACAACTAAAAGCCAAATTTATTAGGTGTCATCAGAATAAATTAATACAATGTGACAGAAATTCCAATAGAATTGTTTTTGTGGCTGGGCTGACTGAAGCAAGCCTGTTGACTACACGGAGGAGTCAGCAAAGGAATTCAACAGAAGAAGACAGAAGAGAAAAAGGTGAGTCTCGGTTTGGGGACTGCCGGAGGCACAGGCGTGGGAAAGGAAAAAGGGTAGCGTGTTTGCAGAGAGTAAATGTCTGAGTTTAGCTGGGGCACAGAAGGAAGACAGGCAGGCAAGGGGAGACACAGCTGGAAAACTGACTGGGACTAGAAAGACGACAGCCTTGGACTTTAGCTGTTTAACCCCTGAGCAAGTCGGTGTGACCAGATCAAACCTGACATCCTCTGTCTGACTAGCAAAGGTGAAACATACCTCCATTTTTGCATTCGACCAGCGTGGTACTTCAACAACCATGTGAAACACTTCCTGGAAAACAGAGAAGGGGAGACGGTCACTGGAGCTCCTCTGTCCTCTTACTTCAATAAACATACTAAGTTTCTTAATAAAATGCTGTAAGGATAGAATGGAAAGAAAGTTCCTATAAAGAAAACAGTTTTAAACATAGCAGAACTTGTATCTCTGAGGAGGGCCATCTTCAAAGCAACCATCTCCAACAGCTATGCATTTCCTCCAGCGACAGTGCAATTACTCAAAATGCTTTTGAATAATCTATCAAAAGCTTCTATCTCAGAGGCAGTTTAGAAGACAAACCCCAAATCAGAACATTTATTTAAACCCCAAATCAGAACATTCATTTAAACCCCAAATCAGAACAAACAAAATCAATCGGCTTGATGACCCACATTATTCTCCCAATTTTGCTGTTTTTATGTTTTTAAAAATAATTGTATTTATTTTCGGCTGTGCTGGGTCTGCATTGCTGCACGGGCTTTTTCTCTAGTTGCAGTGAGTGGGAGCAACTCTCTAGTTGTGCTCCGGCTTCTCATTGCGGCGGCTTCGCCTTTTGCAGAGCACGGGCTGTGGGCACATGTGCTCAGTAATTGTGGCTCCCGGGCTCTAGAGCACAGGCTCAGTAGCTGTGGTACACGGGGTTAGTTGCTCCACAGTGTGTGAGGTCTTCCTGGGCCATGACTCAAACCCATGTCTCCTGCATTGGCAGACAAGATTCTTTACCACTGAGCCACCAGGGAAGCCCCAGTTTGGCTGATTTTAAAAATCAGGTGCTCCTCAAAAGACAAGAAGCTTGACACAGAAGATAAAATCAGTTCAGCGCAGTTGCTCAGTTGTGTCCGACTCTTTGTGACCCCATGGACTGTAGCACTCCAGGCTTCCCTGTCCATCACCAAATCCAGAAGCTTGCTCAAACTCATGACCATCAAGTAGGTGATGCCATCCAATCATCTCTTCCTCTGTCATCCCCTTCTCTTCCTACCTTCAATCTTTCCCGCCATCAGGGTCTTTTCAAATGAGTCAGCTCTACACATCAGATGGCTAAAGTATTGAAGTTTCAGCTTCAGCATCAGTTCTTCCAATGAATATTCAGGACTGACTTCCTGTAGGATTGACTGGTTGGATCTTCTTGCAGTCCAAGGGACTCTCAAGAGTCTTCTCCAACACCACAGTTCAAAAGCATCAATTCTTCTGTGCTCAGCTTTCTTTATAGTCCAACTGTCACATCCATACATGACTACTGGAAAAACCATAGTTTTGACCTTTGTTGGCAAAATAATGTCTCTGCTTGTTAACATACTGTCTAAGTTGGTCATAGCTATTCTTCCAAGGAGGAAGATCTTAGTTTTCTGAATGTTGAGCTTTAGCCAACTTTTTCACTCTCCTCTTTCACTTTCATCAAAAGACNGTTTTGACCTTTGTTGGCAAAATAATGTCTCTGCTTGTTAACATACTGTCTAAGTTGGTCATAGCTATTCTTCCAAGGAGGAAGATCTTAGTTTTCTGAATGTTGAGCTTTAGCCAACTTTTTCACTCTCCTCTTTCACTTTCATCAAAAGACTCTTTAGTTCTTTGCTTTCTGCCATAAGGGTGGTGTCATCTGCATATCTGAGGTTATTGATATTTCTCCTGGCAATCTTGATTCCAGTTTGTGATTCATCCAGCCCAGCATTTTGCATTATATACTCTGCATATATAAGTTAAATAAGCAGGGTGACAATATACAGCCTTGACATACTCGTTTCCCAATTTTGAACCAGTCGGTTGTTCCATGTCTGGTTCTAACTGTTGCTTCTTCACCTGCATACAGATTTCTCAGGAGGCAGGTCAAGTGGTCTGGTATCCCCATCTCTTGAAGAATTTTCCAGTTTGTTGTTATCCATACAGTCAAAGACTTTGGTGTAGTCAATAAAGCAGAAGATGTTTTTCTGGAACTCTCTTGCTTTTTCAATGATCGGACAGATGTTGGCAATTTGATCTCTGGTTCCTTGCCTTTTCTAAACCCAGCTTGAACATCTGAAAGTTACAGTTCACATACTGTTAAAGCCTGTCTTGGAGAATTTTGAGCATTACATTGCTGGTGTGTGAGATGAGTACAACTGTGCTGTAGTTTGAACATTCTTTGGCAATGGGTTGAAAACTGACCTTTTCCAGTCCTCTGTCCACTGCTGAGTTTTCCAAATTTGCTGGTATATTGAGTGCAGCCCGTTAACAGCATCCTCTTTTAGGAATTGAAATAGCTCAACTGGAATTCATCATCTCCACTACTTTTGTTCATAGTGATGCTTCCTAAGGCCCACTTGACTTCACATTCCAGGATGTCTAGCTCTAGGTAAGTGATCACACCATTGTGGTTATCTGGGTCATGAAGATCTTTTTTGTATGGCTCTTCTGTATATAAAATACTATTAAGTATTTTACAGTATTCTGTATATAAAATACTATGAAGATAAAATACTATGCTCCAAAAATGTTTTAACCAATGACAGTTCTACTGTAATCAGTTTACAGCCTTAAATTGACTATATGGAATTGAATGATATATTAAAAAAAAATCTCAGATGCTTGCTGTCTAAAAACCCAATGAAAGAAAAATCACTTTGTTACCTCCTTTCAACTTGAAATAGTCTCTAAATAAAACTATGCTTAAATAGTCATAAAACTATTTTTTACCAAGGAATAAAATTTTTTTTATTTTTGCTTTATAATACTGTATTGGTTCTGCCATACATTGACATGGATCAGCCATGAGTGTACATGAGTTCCCAATCCTGAACCCCCCTCCCACCTCCCACCCCATTATCATCTTTCTGGATCATTCCCATGGGAATAAAATTTTAAATGCAGTTTTTCAGTTTAAAATTTCTATAAAAGGGCATACATGATGCCAGACCTGCCATTACTTTTATTAAAATGCGTATTTTAAACAATGATTTAAAATGAAAATCACTTAGTGGCACACTTATTAGAATTACTTCTTTGCTACTTTGCATCAAAAAACAGGGACTGATACGATCAGTACAGGAAATAAGCCAAAGGTTTCCAGACAGGAATTACCTCGCTGCTACTTTGGCTAAGCAGAAAGCTACACAGATTTATATTCAAGAGGCTGAGACTTCTGTCACTTATTTAAGTTCTTGGTCAAACTAAGGGTGACTACAGTATTCCTCAGTTTCTGCTCCAAGGTTTCTGACACCTACTCTATACAACATAAAAAACCCAAAGAATGGGGCTATGCTGTGCTTAGTTGTTCAGTTGTATCCAGCTCTTTGCCAACCCATGGACTGTAGCCCACCAGGCTTCTCTGTCCATGGGAATGCTCCAGGCCAGAATACTGGACTGGGTTGCCATGCCCTCCTCCAGGGGATCTTCCGAACCCAGGGATCGAACCAGGATCTCCTGCATTGCAGGCTGATTTTTTTACCAGCTGAGTTACCATGGGAGCCCAAAAACTGGAGACATTATTTAACTCAGTAAACTGCTCTATCGCTGAAGTCATAACTGTGTGGTTTTAGAAAGAGTAACACATTATTCTGGAGAAGGCAATGGCACCCCACTCCAGTACTCTTGCCTGGAAACTCCCATGGATGGAGGAGCCTGGNTTGGAAGGAATGATGCTGAAGCTGAAACTCCAGTACTTTGGCCACCTGATGTGAAGAGCTGACTCATTGGGAAAGACTCTGATGCTAGGAGGGATTGGGGTTAGGAGGAAAAGGGGACGACCAAGGATGAGATGGCTGGATGGCATCACGGACTCGATGGACTTGAATCTGAGTGAACTCCTAGAGACGGTGATGAACAGGGAGGCCTGGTGTGCTGTAATTTATGAGGTCGCAAAGAGTCGGACAGAACTGAGTGACTGAACTGCACTGAACTGACTAGATGGACCTTTGTTGGCAAAGTAATGTCTCTGTTTTTTAATATGCTGTCTAGTTTCTCTCTTTCCTAATCATGCCTTATTTAAAAATATATTTCAAAATTCTTTCCAGACTCCTGTCCTGGAATAAAGTGTCTGCCCTTTTTTTTTTCTTTACTTTTTCTCAGTTGTGTAAGCTGGAGGGGAGGATTTGGTTAAGAAAAAACTGTTAGAGTCTTGCTGTGTGTTCCATTGTAGAGTAAACAGCCCCAGTCATTTATTCCAGGCAGATCAAACCATGGTCACATTATTACATATTGTTTAGCTGCCTGGGTTTAGGAGGAAATTACCCAGCTACCCGGGGACCCAGGGTTTTAGCTTCAGATCCAGCTGTGCTCATAACACAAGGCACAATGCTTAGTGGCACTGTCAGCCATTTAACATAAAAAGAACATGCTGTAATCAAGTGCGGAGTGTTAAACTGTGTCACACTTGGGTCCCATTTCAGGGAGCCGAGGGGACCTGCTATTGATTTTTAAAGGGAGAAGAAAATGCTCCCAAATGGAAAAAGGTAAGCTTCCTCTGTAACACTTTTTTTCCTAAAAATATTATTTTTTTCAGTTTCCACTTATCAACGTGTCCTCATTTTGAGAAAGTTGTCCTGATGGCTTTTCATATAATTTACTATAAGATTCCTAGTTTTTCATCCATGTTATCAGCAACCAGGGTAAGTCAGAAGCCCCCCAAAGGCAATAGTCTGTCTCTTATACACATCTAGATGTGTATAAGAGACAGCTCAAGAGTCTTCTCCCACACCACAGTTCAAAAGCATCAATTCTTCCACACTCAACTTTCTTTATNCCTAGTTTTTCATCCATGTTATCAGCAACCAGGGTAAGTCAGAAGCCCCCCAAAGGCAATAGTTAAGCCATCTCAGGTGCCACCTTGAGAATGGTACCTAGTTCTTAGCAAGAATAATGTTACCTGCCACCTAAATAAATGCTAAGGTTTAGTGTGTGGAAATAATAAAGCCAGAGAGATGAAGTGGATTCTAGATACATTAAATCTGGAATAGCTTCAAATAACAGCCTTCAGCAATAAAGTGAAACTTCCATCCTGTATTCATAATGTCAGTGTGGTTGTGGAAATATAACTTTAAAATATAAGCACCCAAGGTTGTCTTCTCAAAAGAATCTCTTCAGACATTATTTTAAGCCCCTTTTAACATGGAAACATGGTGTCATCAATCGGGGGCCCTTGAGTGTAGACAGAAAGAATTTTGGCTAACATCCTCGTGTTAGAGAGATTTCTCTTGAATTATTTGGAACCGAAGGTATTTCTACATGGACAAGTACTCACTCCAAGAGGAGTGAATTGTCATGGAAAAGCTGGACCCAGAGAGAAAGGGGACATGGAGAGTTGTTCCACCTTTTTCAACTGTGGGCCCGAAGGCCAAGGGTTGGTATTGGAAGGAGACAGTTGCATTGTTGGACACAGAATCAAAAGCAGTCATGCTCAAGTGCAAAATCCACTACAGGCTCTAGAGGTGAAATTAAAAGGTAACCACCAAGTATGCCTCGCTTCGATCCTGTGAAGAATTAGCAATTTTATTTGATCTATCTGGAAATCTCAAATCGGATTGAGATTTGAGAACTTTCAGAAGTTCTTGAGAGTTCCCTTGTTGTCCAGTGGGTCAGACTCTGCGCTTCCATTGTAAGGGACCCAGGTTTGATCCCTGGCTAGGGAACTGAGATCCCATAAACGGCATGGCCATTAAAAGTCCTCTTATCCAGCACTCATCAGTTAGCCTCACTGAGCCTGTTTCCTTTCCCTTACACTGGAGCTAGTGAGATATTGTCTAATTTATAACTTCCTTATGATGATCAAAAGGGGATAGTGCACGTGAAACTGTACTACAAACTATATAGAAGTATATAAATGTCACATGATAATTAGGAAGTTAAAAAGTTGTGAAAAAATAAGCAGGTGCTTGAATGTAAGCTTCATAACTTCAAGGACATTTGTTCATTGACACATTCTCATATCTAGAAACAGTCAGGCATGGGGTACGTGCTTAATAATAAGTGTTGAGTGAGAAGATAAATAATTGTCTCACCTCTCTCTGGACGGCAAAAGATTTTCCTTTTGTTTTTGAAAGTCTTGTGTAACAGCACACTGCCTTTGCCAGCAGTGGACAACCTTGGTAAATTTCTTTTTTTTTTTTATTTAATAAAATAGAATGTTATCTTATTTCTATCCCAAGGGGAGAAAATAAATTATCTTATTTGATCTCTTTCTGTGTTGAAAGCTGCAAAAACTGTGTGTGTATGTGTGCATGCATGCGCGTGTGTGTATTCATACACACATCAAGACATCAAGCAAGGCCAACAGAAATGCTAGTAAAAAGTCAAAATTTGAACCTGCTGCACCAACACTACCCTTGTTTGTGAATTTTAGCTCACTATCAGAATGCACAGTTGACAATGACCTTGGTATTCAGGGGCTTCCCAGGTGGCTCAGTGGTAAAGAAAGCACTTGCCAAGGCAGGAGATGCAGATTCTATCCCTGAATGCAGAAGATCCCCCAGAGAAGGAAATAGCAACCCACTCTAGTATTCTTGCCTGGGAAATTCCATGGGCAGAGGAATCTGATGGGCTACAGTCCATGGGGTCACAAAGAATTGGACATGACTGAGCATACACTATTCACTTGGTATATGAGAAGAACCTGGAAAACTGTTGGCCTGTCCACACACATACAGTTCTGGTCTTTATTTTAAAATGTGACCTTATAATAACTATTAGGAAAAAAATACAAGCTTTAAGGGTGAAAATGTCAAACCACTTCATCATGTTTTAGATGGTTTTCCCATTTCTTACTATCTTTCAGAAATAAAAATTCAGTGCTGTGGTAGGAGCTCTGTCTTTATAACGGCAACTAAGCTTGCAGAGTACTAGTTATCTAGCAAGACAGTCCACCAGACAGCAGCAAATAGAATTTGTGATAATTTTGATTAGAACCGGACTAAATTTTATCTTTATGCTAGCAATAGAGAAAGAGTTTCCTAAATAATTCATGGTATAACTAAGTGTGCTAGAACGATATTTAAAATACTTAAAAGAAACAATTGATTTTAAGAGCCCTCTAGCACTCGAGAAGCATAATTTATAAACAATTAATCGGCATACTACTTATAAATTATCCTTGGGTGTGTGTTAATAAACAAGGTACCTAAAGACCTCTATCTGTCAATCCTAAAGAAAATCAGTCCTGAATATTCAATGGAAGAACCGATGCTGAAGCTGAAACTCCAATACTTAGGCCACCTGATGCAAAGAACTAACTCACTGGAAAAGACCCTGATGCTGGGAAAGATTGAAGGCAGGAGGAGAAGGGGATGACAGAGGGTGAGGTGGTTGGATGGCATCACCGACTTGATGGGCATAAGCTTGAGCAAACTCCAGGAAATGGTGAACGACAGGGCGGCCTGGCGTGCTGCAGCCCATGGGGTCACAAAGCGTTGGACAAGAGTGAGCAACTGAACTGAACGGAAAGACTTCTAGTAGGAAGCAATTTGCCACTCCGTTGCCAGCTACTGTACGTCTTTGAAAGCTACAAAGCTGCCTTGACAGAATTCTACAGTGCAGCTTTTAAAAACTGTTCTGCATATTCAAATTGGAATCTTCCCCCTCCACACACATCTAGCCACATATACTCTGAGACTTTACTATAACAATAGTGAGATTTTACCATATTTTCTTCCCATTCAGAGAAGAAAACTCAATGCTGATTACGACTTCTTCATCTGTGAGAATGAAGGATAGGGCGTCCCCACCACCTGCACTGGACTCCGCTCCTGGTCCTTCTTATACAACTTCCCCAAAATAAGCACCATGGGAGCCTCTCCCACTGGCCCTGCCTTGCATCACCGGGAGAATAATTCTTTAGTCTCTCACCAGGGTTTTGGCAAAGAGCAGAGATCACTGAGTCCAGATTTCCTTGGGGAATAGTTCGAATTGCTTGTCCACTTGAGTGATGGTCCTGGTGAAATGTCTAATTGATTAAACTGCCTGGTGTTTATTATTCTAATTGTCCTGAAGAAAGTCTGGATGATTCTCCATTAACCCACAATGAAACTCTGGGGGAGTATTTCCACAGCTCTTCAGAGCCTGTTAACCTAAAAGCAATTGGGCATATAAATTTAGAGAGTCTTATTTGTTATGCCAGCCTTAAGCAGAGGAAAAGAATGACCATATTCATACTATGTCAACATTCCTTTCAAATAACATGCACAAATGATGCTAAACATCTTAGAGTCCTTAGAGGGAGATCATGGACAGACACCATGGTACACACACAAGCCGCGGTACTGCTCACGTTTGATCGCAAACAGCCACGTATGGCTGCTCTAGCGTGTGTATCTTTATTCATAGTGGCAGATGAAACAGAAAATACATCTAGCCATGAAAATAATATGCTGGTTCATTTTTAGTATGGTTTTCTGCTCTCTACCTTTAGTTGGTTGATATTAATAACACTCTGCTCAGTGTTTTGTGGGGCTTCTCTGGTGGCTTAGTGGTAAAAGAATATGCCTGCAAACACAGGAGACACAAGTTCAATCCTTGAGTTAGGAAGATCCATGGAAAAGGAAATGGCAACTCACTCCTTGCCTGGGAATCCATGGACAGAGGAGCTTGGTGGGCTGTACTCCATGGCAACACAAAAGAGCAAGACACAGCTTGGTGACTAAACAATAACAGCAATGTTACCTGGCAGCCTGGATGGAAGGGAGTCTGGGGGAGAATGGATACATGTATTTATGTATGGTGGAGTCCCTTTGCTTTTCACCGGAAACTACACTGTATTGTTAATCAGCTATACGCCAATATAAAATAAAGTGTTTCATTAAAAGCCAAAAGTTAATAATAATACAGTGCAAACTGGGGTTGAAGAGTGAGGAAGAAACATTGCAGAAGTGAGCATGGGAACATTTTCAATATATGAGGACATTCTAAAAAAATGATAGAATAGACTAGTAATGGTGTTAGTAAGATGAGCAGGAAGGGAAGTCTTTGGGAGAGTAACCACAAAGCTGAAGAGAGAGACGAGGATTGAGATCAGGAGGGGAACTAGGCATTGGAAACAATTTGCCATGGTTGAACCCAGCTTAACTCTGCTTTGTAACCATGGTGTGATTGTCGTTGCATTTTTATTTGATCCACAGTTTGCATTTTGCTTTCACCTGGGAGGCCTTTAAATACTTGTGACCTTTGATGATACACTTCCCTGTGTATCCTTTCCCCTCCTTCCCTGAGAGCATGCGGTAGCAGACTCATAGCTTCACTGCAGGGAGAGTTATACTGGCACAGAGCATCTCAATTCTTACAGCCACGGATACTGATTAACGAGCCTGAAATGGTCTCGTTCTCCAGACATAATTGTGAGTGAATCAGAGCAAGCTGGGCATTTCATGTGATGAAATCCGCTTGTTATAGCAGACACTTCTTATATTTCTGGGTTTCTGGTTGAGAGAGCTTCAGAAAGTGTCTACAATAAACAGGAGAACATTAAAGTCTAAAATAATCTAATCTCATTTCTGTGAAACCTGAAGATTTCTTGCAGAAAGATGACGGTTGTCTCAGCTCTGATACATACGAAGTATGAAATAACTCCTTTAGTATGAGAAAATTGATGAGGTTTGGGATGGCACAGTGTCTCTAAGGTAGGAAAACAGCTATAATCAAATCTATGGAAATAGTTTTCAGGATGCTGGCTTGTTTGAACTTTTTAGTTCTTTGGAGTCAATTTAGTTTATAAATTGATAACTGTGTATTGTGTTACTTTGTGGTCATTCCAAAAATGTCAGTTGATCTCATTAAAAGTCTTATGCACTTTATTATTGTTTTATTTCAAATGTTTCATGACATCTTTGGAAAATGTGCACTCTAGGACCCTAAAAGTGTATACTGGAAAGAATATTAATTTTGAAGATAATCTTGAAGGTGGGTTCATACAAGTCTGACTCTGGATTGATAACAAAGTCAGCTTTGTAGTGTTACATGAATGGTTCATGTAATGACAGCCACAGTCCTTTGTATAGAGCCAAAAATATCAAGGTGGAGAATCATTCCCTGTGTCAATGGCACTACGACTTTGGGGGTATAGAGATTTTCAGAAAGAATATCAACGTGGGAATCTTCTTTTTGAACATTTGGATTGTTCTAGAGCCAAATCCTGCTCACAAAGATGATTTGCTGGTGTAAGCACCTAACTGCTTGAACGTGTGTTGAGTAGGAGGGTGTAGTTACTCACTAATTTTGCCCCCAGTTAATAGACTTTATCTAAGAAATGATTTCAGACCTCAAATGCTACCCTAGTGGTCAGATATTTAGTTTTGTTTCTCCAAGTTTCCCCAGAAATTGTTCCTTCAAAAATAGATTTTGGAAGATAATATTAGGGTTTTGTTATGAAGATGGTGTTGAGGATTATTTTGAAAATGTTAACCTTGTGAGATCAGGTATTCTTGATTGGGCATATCAAGATAAAAGTTGCCATAAAGTGATACTTGAGGTTTCCTTAGGCACTAAAGATTTAATAAATGTCTGAACATTCTTCAGGGAGCTTTTTTTTTTTTGCAAGGGAAGTGGGGCTAAGGAGATGTGGGACATAAAATTCTGGACTTTAGAAATACTAACATTACTTTAGTGAATATTATCTGTTTCACTTAAAGATTATGTCATCTGCAAATAGTGAGTTTTACCTCTTCCCTCCCAATTTGGATGCATTTTATTTCCTTTTCTTATCTGATTGTTATGGCTAGGACTTCCAATGTTATGTTAAATGACAAGGGAAAAACATAAAAATGTATGTGATGCAGCAAAAGCAAGACTAAGAGAAATTTATTTCTTTTACAGGGTGTAGATTAGAAAAGAAGATCAATCTAAAATCAACAATCTGAGGTTGCAACTTAAGAAGCAAAAAGGGAATAAGGCAAAAAAGGATGAAAGAAATAGCAAAAATAAGAAAAATTAAACAAAATAGAAAAGTTAACAACACAATTAGTAAAAAAAAAAAAAAAAAAAA
>SJYV01031872.1:362273-444073 GCA_006410875.1 Neotragus pygmaeus | reverse complement strand
AGTCGGTGATGCCATCCAGCCATCTCATCCTCTGTCGTCCCCTTCTCCTCCTGCCCCCCAATCCCTCCCAGCATCAGTCTTTTCCAGTGAGTCAACTCTTCACATGAGGTGGCCAAAGTACTGGAGTCTCAGCTTCAACATCATTACTTCCAAAGAAATCCCAGGGCTGATCTCCTTCTGAATGGACTGGTTGGATCTCCTTGCAGTCCAAGGGACTCTCAAGAGTTTTCTCCAACACCACAGTTCAAAAGCATCAATTCTTTGGTGCTCAGCCTTCTTCACAGTCCAACTCTCACATCCATACATGATCACAGGAAAAACCATAGCCTTGACTAGACGGACCTTGGTTGGCAAAGTAATGTCTTTGCTTTTGAATATGCTGTCTAGGTTGGTCACAACTTTCCTTCCAAGGAATAGGTATCTTTTAATTTCATGGCTGCAATCACCATCTGCAGTGATTTTGGAGCCCTCCCCTCGCCAAAAATAAAGTCTGACACCGTTTCCACTGTTTCCCCATCTATTTCCGAAGTGATGGGACCAGATGCCATGATCTTAGTTTTCTGAATGTTGAGCTTTAAGCCAACTTTTTCACTCNGTCTTTGCTTTTGAATATGCTGTCTAGGTTGGTCACAACTTTCCTTCCAAGGAATAGGTATCTTTTAATTTCATGGCTGCAATCACCATCTGCAGTGATTTTGGAGCCCTCCCCTCGCCAAAAATAAAGTCTGACACCGTTTCCACTGTTTCCCCATCTATTTCCGAAGTGATGGGACCAGATGCCATGATCTTAGTTTTCTGAATGTTGAGCTTTAAGCCAACTTTTTCACTCTCCTCTTTCACTTTCATCAAGAGGCTTTTTAGTTCCTCTTCACTTTAATTAGTAGTCAATAAAGATGAGAGTAAATATCAAGTAAGACAGTTACTTATGAATTAGTTAAATAATAGGGGATCACTATCTAAATGTCTCTTCGAATTATGGAACATCAACACTGAAAACTATTAGGCCTCCACATTCAGTTGGAAAGGAAAAAAAAGTCCTTATTTTAGTTAAAAAATTTTAAATAAAAAAGAAATTAAAATTAATAAAGTGCTTTCCTTGCACACTAAGAGTGGAAAATATCAGAGCTCAATATGATCAAGGAGGCCAATTAGAAAAACCAAAAATATTTTTTGTGAAGTTTAAAATTTTTTATTGTGAGCTGTAAATATGTGGGTCACCAAAAACTATTGAAAGGGCTTTTTATGCCAGGAAACTTCAATATCAAAGCTAGAACTGAATCTTTTGGAAATTTTTTTAAAAAGATAAAATCATTCTCTTCTATCATACAAATAATGTGAGAAGTAATGCCATAAGTTGAAGATTAGTGGGGAAAGGACAAACTGTACACAGCTGCTTCTATTTCACATCTTGAATATGTTTTCTACATTTAAAATCACCTAAAATGTTACTAATAAATACAATTTTAAGCTTTAACTTCAATATGTATCCAATTTTATTCAAAACTATAAAATAGCAAGCATATAATGTATTCCCCTCAACTACATTATTCACATTGGATGTGTAACAGTTTTTGTAATATAGTCATGATTATAATTTTTCTGCCTAAAAATTGTTATTCAAACAGTCAACGTGGAGCCTATAAAAGAATTTTAAGAAAGCATAACCAATGTTATAAAGGCCAATATACTGGCATGTAGCCAAGCATGGCGCCTACCTTTATAGGTTGCAAATTCAGGTCCACCTGCACAACTTTTAAGTAGAAAGGCTTTGCTAAGACCATATTTTGTGGATAAAACAAAATCAGCCCTTCAGTCCCAGTCCCATTTCTTGTCACCCTGATTATTGACCTTTCACCTATCTTGACTCAAATTATAATGCATTACTGGAAAGACTACAANGCACAACTTTTAAGTAGAAAGGCTTTGCTAAGACCATATTTTGTGGATAAAACAAAATCAGCCCTTCAGTCCCAGTCCCATTTCTTGTCACCCTGATTATTGACCTTTCACCTATCTTGACTCAAATTATAATGCATTACTGGAAAGACTACAAAGAATGGATTGAAGTATTGCTACTTTTGCAAAGTTCCCAGTTGGTTTTTAGTCCTTTAAGCAGAATTAATTTTACAAGAAAATTTTATTAGATGACAAACCTAGAAAATTATCTATGAATTCAGAGTAGCAGGTATACTTGTCTCNAGAATGGATTGAAGTATTGCTACTTTTGCAAAGTTCCCAGTTGGTTTTTAGTCCTTTAAGCAGAATTAATTTTACGAGAAAATTTTATTAGATGACAAACCTAGAAAATTATCTATGAATTCAGAGTAGCAGGTATACTTGTCTCAGATGACCTTAGACTGTCTGATGTAAACGAACCACTTGGCAGAAACAATGTGCACATCTTATCAATGTCAGTTTTTAAGAGAGTGTCTCATTCAACTCTGAAGAAAGGGAAAGTGGTAATCATGTCAACAGCAGAAGCTACAGGCTTCCTTTCTTTCCCTTGTCCTTGTTCCTCTGTCCTCAGTTCTGACATTAAAATACTCCAGAACATGAATTTTCAGCAGAGACAATCTTGCCCCCAAAGGAGCAAAAATTGACTCTTGTTTTCAATTTTTATTGGAGTATAATAGTTTTACAATGTGTTAATTTCTATGGTACAGCAAAGTGAATCAGCTATCCACATGCATATATCCCCTCTTTTTTCAATTTCTTTTCCATTGAGGTCACCACAGAGCACTGAGTAGGTCCCTTGTGCTATACACTAGGTTCCCATTAGTTATCTATTTCATACATAGTAGTGCATTATGTCAATCCCAATCTCCCAGGTCATCCCATCCCCTTTCCCCTTGGTACTGGTAAGTTTATTCTTTCTGAGTCTATATTTCCTCTTTGCAAATAAATAAATTTCTTCTTTGCCAAGACCATCTGTACCATTTTGAGATGAGAGGAAGAATGTTAAATGTTACTCCAAATACCCACAGTACAGAAAGACATTTACAGTACATCTGTGTATTAAAATGATATAGTTGGGGGATATAATAAGGGGGGGAAATGTCTATAAGGTTCTATTTTCTCCTAATAATAAGTAAAAGGCTGAGAAACACTGCTTAACAGGAAAAAAAATTTATTCATCTTGTTCAAGTTTTAAAATTAAATAAAATGCAATTTAAAAATATAAATGGTGAATGCAGTCTGAAGGTCACCTAGGTAGGCAACAAATGGGAAAAAAAAAATTTGTGCTGGAGGGGAAATAATTGCCATTTGTTAACAGTGATGAAAAGCTGCTTATTCATGGGAGCCTGCATATTGTTAAAAATGGGATGCTTTCAAAATTGGAGCACGCAGAGGGTTACGGGAAATTTTCCCCAGAATACTTGATGGTACAACGGCATGGTGCACAATGTTGTTGGTACATAAGCTGGTATTTGACTCATAGGGGCTGAATTGGGAGAGAAGAAACCAGAACCACAGACATCATAGTCAGTGTTGACTGGGGCAGACATGAGCAAGAGACTGACATGTGACTTTAAGTCATGAGATCAAAGTTTGTCTCCATTATTCTTGGAGAGGGAGTCATGGCATCTCACCAGAATGTGCCATGGCCTCCTTCCATCTTGTCATTGACTTGGAGACACTGGATGAGGAGATAAATGCTGAAATCCACTTGGCTTGAGTTTCCTACTCAGCAAGTCACAGCATAACTCTCGGTGAGTTTTAACTCTCACAAATGAAGTTTGTTTATGATCAGGATTGAAAGATAAAATCTTTATACTAATGTTTAGACTATGACATAAAACTAAAATTTTAGATGCTAATACAACACAGAGTAATAACAGCTTTAAAAATCCATTGTAATAAAGCTGTCATTTCAAGAAAATGTAGGCATTTCTGTGCTTCAAGGACTTCATCACCTCTTCCCTGATGGCTCAGCTGGTAAAGAATCTGCCTGCAATGCAGGAGACCTGGGTTAAATTCCTGGATTGGAAAGATCCCCTGGAGAAGGGAAAGGCTACCCACTCCAGTATTCTGGCCTGGAGAATTCCATAGACTGTATAGTCCATGGGGTCGCAAAGAGTCAGACCAGACTGAGTCACTTTCACTTTCACCAAGAACACTGCTGTCCTTTCATGATCCAACAGCCATTCAGAATCACAAATATTTGGAGGAACCCTAGTCTTCTAATCCTGATCCTACCTCATGCTTTCCTTTCCTTTTGAAAAGGACCATAAAAGCTGAGCACTGAAGAATTGATGCTTTTGAACTGTGGTGTTGGAAAAGACTCTTGAGAGTCCCTTGGACTGCAAGGAGATCCAACCAGTCCATCCTAAAGCAGATCAGTCCTGGGTATTCATTGGAAGGACTGATGCTGAAGCTGAAACTCCAATACTCTGGCCACCTGATGTGAAAAACTTACTCATTTGAAAAGACCCTGATGCTGGGAAAGATTGAGGGCAGGAGGAGAAGGGGATGACAGAGGATGAGATGGTTGGATGGCATTACTGCCTCACGCACTGCGGTTCATGGGGTTGCAAAGAGTCGGACACAACTGAGTGACTGAACTGAATTGATGAATAAAAATGTAAAACAAGAGGATTCTGATGTCAAACTATCTCCTTGACATCTGTGTTGAGATGTGTAAAAAGCATCTGAATAGACATACTCAACATTGATCTCCTGAATCAGTTCAGTCACTCAGTCGTGTCCGACTCTTGGCGGCCCTATGAATCGCAGCATACCAGGCCACACTGTCTATCATCAACTTCCGGGGTTCACTCAGACTCGTGTCCATTGATTCAGTGATGACATCCAGCCATCTCATCCTCGGTCGTCCCCTTCTCCTCCTGCCCCCAATGCCTCCCAGCATCAGAATCTTTTCAAATGAGTCAACTCTTCTCATGAAGTGGCCAAAGTAATGGAGTTTCAGCTTCAGCATCATTCCTTCCAAAGAAATCCCAGGGTTGATCTCCTTCAGAATGGACTGGTTGGATCTCCTTGCAGTCCAAGGGACTCTCAAGAGTCTTCTCCAACACCACAGTTTAAAAGCATCAATTCTTTGGCGCTCAGCCTTCTTCACAGTCCAACTCTCACATCCATATATGACCACAGGAAAAACCATAGCCTTGACTAGATGGACCTTAGTCAGCAAAGTAATGTTTCTGCTTTTGTATATGCTATCTAGGTTGGTCATAACTTTTCTTCCAAGGAGTAAACGTCTTTTAATTTCATGGCTGCAGTCACCATCTGCAGTGATTTTGGAGCCTAAAAAAATAAAGTCTGACACTGTTTTCACGGTTTCCCCATCTATTTCCCATGAACAGACATACTCAAAACCACTTCCCTGGTGATCAGTGGTTAAGAATCCTCACTTCCCCTGCAGGAGGTATGGGCTCCATCTTTGTCTGGAGAAGTAAGAGCCCATATGTTGAGCAGTGAGGCAGAAAAAAAAAAAAAAAAGACCCAAAAAACAAAAACAAAAAACCCACCAGCAAAACCAAGTGCCTTACTCTCTGCTCCTAAACTTAGTCTTTTCACCATTATCCACATACCTCCCAACACTAACTTATTCTAGCTGATCAGGCCAAAATCCTCGCTTTTTGTCTTGATTTTTCTTTCCCGTTTTCTAGTGAGTTTATTAGAAAAAAATCACAGATTTTTACCTTCAAAATAGATCTCTAGTTTAGCCCCTTTCCAAACCACCGTCAATCCCCCCTCCTTTACTGTTGAATTAATCTCCTCTACCTGGCCTCCTAGCTTCTACTCTTACTTCCTAAAATCTGCTTTCAACCAAGCAGCCAGATGATCTGTTAAATCATATCCGATCTTGTCACTCCTCTGCTCAAAACTCACAGATAGCCTCTATTTCAAAGTCAAAGTTCTTACTATGTTCATAAATACCACCTCCCAGCCACACACATATACCTTATCTAATATTCTTACCTCATTTCACTCCAGTTCTACCATCTTTCTTGGTATTTTTCAAACTTTCCAGAGGAGATCCTATCTCAAGGCTTTTAAATTTGCTCTTTCCTCTTCCTGAAATGATGGAACCTCAGATACCTTCTTGGTTAGTTCCCCCTTCCTTCATATCTTAATTCAAAATTCCTTTCGTTAAAATTTTTTACCACTTTCCTGCATGATCCAACTCATGGAATTTTATGCCTTCTTCTCTATGTTAATTGCTTCCTAACAGTATATATTTAACCTATTTATCTTGTTTACTGTTGATCTTTTACTACTGGACAATAAGCCCCACAAAAGCAGGAAAGTTTGTCTGTTTTACTCACTATTGAATCCCCATCACTTAGAACTGCATCTGTCACAGAGTAGACATTATCTAGTGCGAAAAAAAGTATTATTCACTCAGTCTTGTTCAATTCTTTGTGACCCTATGGACTGTAGCCCGCCAGGCTCCTCTATCCATGGAATTCTCCAGGCAAGAATACTGGAGTGGGTTGCCATTCCCTTCTCCAGGAGATCTTCGCAACTTAGGGATCGAAACCCCGTCTCCTGCATTGCAGGCAGATTCTTTGGCATCTGAGGCACCGGGGAAGCCCCTATGTACTATCTAGATAATTGTCAAATGAATGAATACNATGGACTGCAGCACACCAGGCTTCCCTGTCCTTCACCATCTCCCAGAGTTTGCTCAAACTCATGTCCATCAAGTCCGTGATTCGAGCCCTGCTCCCACTTTAATCTGCAGCTCAAGAGACATTTGTGCTTCACACCTTAATCAACTCTGTGAAGATTTTATTTGGTCCTTAAATTATTTAAACCAACCTAATCATATTTGCTTTCAACAGAAACTCACTGCATTCACAGGTTTGAAAGTAAATTAAATGAGGCCCCGGCGGGGGCAGGGTGGGGTGGTGGCTGGCTGCTGCTTGAGGCTCTATCCGAATCCCCTCCTGGACACGTCATCTCATCGGGGGACACACATCCCTGCTCTCCTGTGCCTGCTAACCGAGGTCACATACATCACAAATTACCGACATTTTCTGTGGCATTTCTCATGTCTAAGCTATTGCTGGGCAGGATCTTGACTAATTTATTCAAGAACTTTCTCTTCTTCCTTATTTCCCAGTCAGACTCCCGAATCCACCTGGTCTTTCCCGCACAGTTCTATAAGAAACTCAGAACACCCATCTAGCTCTTCCAAGATGACTTTTTGGTTGAGTTGAATGAATTCAAATAAACAAACGCCAGTCACCAACATGACAAGGACAAAGCGGGAACAGTGCCTCCCCTCCTGTCTGCTGTTTCTCTCCGTGAAGCTGAGAGCAACAGAGCTTTGTGCCACTGAGAAGTACTGCCAAACTGCATTAGTTGTGACTTGTCACTGTCCCACTTGCTTTGCCACAGTGTAAAAATTACAAATTTTTCATCAAGAAAGAAGAACTCTGAGCTAGTCAGTATAGCTCAGCTGCCCTGACACTTCCATCACCCACACTCACCTGGTGCCCGCCACCTCTGCCCCCTGCAGAGCAATCTGTGGGGTGCCACTGGCAGGGCCAGTGTGAGCACACACATTCCTCACTCTCTTTCAGTTGATCAACATTTCAGACAGCTTCCATCGTCGTTTCATTCATGGTCACAAGAGTGGGAAAAGATGTCAAAATAGAAATCATTCCTTCTACTCCCTGGTAATTTCCACTGTGGTTATTTTTCTCCAATTTCTCTCTCTCTGTCCTCTCTGTTCTATCACTACATTTTCTCTCACTTGCTCAAGAATCTCAGAAACAGTCAGGACAGAAACTAGCATGGCCTGCTGCTGCTAAGTTGCTTCAGTCGTGTCCAACTCTGTGCAACCCCATAGAGGGCAGCCCACCAGGCTCCCCCGTCCCTGGGATTNTAGACGGCAGCCCACCAGGCTCCCCCATCCCTGGGATTCTCCAGGCAAGAACACTGGAGTGGGTTGTCAGAAAGTGAAGTCGCGCAGTCATGTCCGACTCTTAGCAACCCCACGGACTGCAGCTTACCAGGCTCCTCCGTCCATGGGATTTTCCAGGCAAGAACACTGGAGTGGGATGCCATCACTTCCTCTAAAATGGCAGTTGATGTAACTTGTATGTATAAAATAGCAGTAACACATGAGAATCAGCTTTTGACTGTGTGACCTTATCTGAGATTCTAGGGGCCAAGAAACATTTTTAAGATCCTGTGCATATGTTCTTGACTTGTGTAGCCACTACACTTTTGGTAAGATTTTCCATACCATACTAATCAGATGAGGTGCTAAAAATCAAGGGTATCAGTAAGTTTGCTGTTACTTCTTAATCCATAATTACATGGCATGCTTCAGGTGGTATCAAAAATGGGTTTGGCAAGACCACCATGGCTCCCATGCTTTGGGTTTAAGGGAGTCAGAAAGCTATAGGAGAGAATCTTGAGCTAACAATATGTCTAAGAGACAAGCTGATGAAGAACTTTACGACCCTGAGTTATTGAGGAAGGCTTTGGCAGGGAGTTATAATTAGTGAGATTTTGGCACCATTCACTTCTTCCTGACTGATTGGATTAGTAGATAATTAATCGTATTGGTTGGGACTCCCTAAGCAGTTAGACAATCAAGACCCTCCAAAGACTAAGATATAAGGGTGTAGGTGGTCCTTCACATTTGAGGCAGAAATTAAACTGACGGAAGTTGTACTTTTAAGAGTGGATGAGTGCAACTGAGAAAACTGTGCCCTTCTTATTAAGTAATTTTCCCTGTGTGATTTTGCACCAAAGAAGAGCCTGGTTCCAGGTATTCATTTTGTTGTCTTTAATTTATCTTAGAATAACACTGTTTTAAAAAGTATGTGCTAGATTTTTACCCTCATATAACTCTCTACTTGGCAATCTTCAGTATAGAGAGATTGGGTTAAAATTAGTGTTCGGTAGGATCAGAGCTTATTTTTAATATAGGATCATGCCACTGTGCATATTCAGTTGTTCAGTCATGTCTGACTTTTTGGGACCCCATGAACTGTAGCCTACCAGGCTCCTCTGTCCATGCGATTTCCCAGGCAAGAATACTGGAGTGGGTTGCCATTTCCATCTCCAGGTATATAGGACAATAACATGACACAAAAGGATTTCCTTTTCAAGCTCTGTTGCTGCCCATCAGACAAAGACTATCAGAACCAAACCTATAGTCAAACTAAGCTGGATTTATGACTTCTTGCAGTAAGGATGACTGCATATACATGGAACCTGAAGCATGTAAACAAGAGGGTTTCGTTTGGGTTTGGTTTTGAGAAGGGACTTGTAGTGGGGGTTAGACTTATGTTAGGTGTTTTAGGAGAAGTTTGTGGTAGGTATTTTGGTGAAATATGGTTTTCTTGCAGATTTGGTAGTGCTAGACAGAGGGTGAAGTTCTATGGCTGGGCTTTTTCTTTCTTTCATTTGTATTTGGCTGTGCTGGTCTTCATTGCTATGGGGGCTTTTCTCTAGTTGCAGTGAGCAGGGGCTACTCTCTAGATGTGGTGAGCAGGCTTTTCATTGCGGTGGCTTCTCTTGTTGTGGAGCACAGGCTCAATAGTTGTTGCACATGGGCTTAGTTTTTCTGCAGCATGTGGGATCTTCCTAGACTATGGATCGAACCTGTGTCTCCTGCGTTGGCAGGCAGATTCTTCACCAGTGAGCCACCAGGGAAGCTCTCTTTCTTTCTCTTTATTGTTATTATTTTTAATCTAGGAGGTGGAAGAAATAGAGCGAGGCTTAAAAAAAAAGGCATCTATTCTTTTTTTACAGAGGAGAAAATTGAGGCTCTGGGAACTTATTTAATGGAGTCCAAGTTCTTGGTTCTTTCAACTTTGCTAAGCTGCTTCTCTGACATATGCTAAAACAGTTCCAACCCATATGAGACACTGAGCATGGAAAAAGTGATTTGAAAATCATAAAGGGCAATGCAGACGCTAGGCATTCATTAATGGCATTACTGAAAAATCCAAGTCTACAGTGATTACCTGGGGGAAAGAAAGAAGTCTCTTTTGTCTTTAAGAGTGTCACATCTGTAGTTCTTATAATTACAAAAAGCATCATCATATCATTAACTTGAATTGTTCCACTGAATAAACTGATATTTTCACAGAAAAAAAAAAAAGGCATCTAATGAGAGAATTCTCTTATGTGAGCCAATAAAATCTGATTGGCTATTTTTGTGGTTTCAAGCATATCCTTAGTTTGGTCTGAGTTTAAGCATCCTTATGGAATGCTTTTATTTTTAATTGCTTCCTCATGATCAGAAAGTGATCCACGATGATGGTATACTGAAATTATTTATGTCCTATAGAAGAACTATCACATGATGATGGCAAGGATGCATAATACACAAGGTGTTAGAGAATCCCATGGACAGAGGAGCCTGGTGGGCTACAGTCCACGGAGTCACAAAGAGTCAGACACGACTGAGTGACTTCCCTCCCTCCCTCCCCTAGAGAATTAATTAATACCAGCCTCAAGGATTCTCAATTAAAAAGAGCACAATTGTGTTATAAAATAGATGTCATTCTCATTCTCATTTTACAGATAGAGGACATGAGGTCGAGGGCTGTGAGGTGTTTCCAAGATCCCACAGATATTAAGTGGTGGAACAGTGTCACTCAAGAGTTCGCGTTTTCCCCAGGATCTATGATACCTAGGTATATGACCTACCAAGTTTCAGTGGAATAGACATTGTAGAAATGGATTTATTGGGCCCAGACTCAGTATGAGAACCATTAAGATTTAAGGATGTTAATAGCAGAGTTGAGGAATGGTCAAGAGGAAAATACAATTTCCAAAAAGCAAGAAGACTGAAGCTAGATATATTATTCAGTGAATCTGGGAAAATCCCATGGATTTGAAATTGCTAGAACTTACCTTCATTTAGGGAGTATAAGAGCCCTTAAATGATTTAAGCTTCGTGTCATCACAGTATAACTGAAATTTCCAGGGCTGATAAGGTCCTATATTGGATGAATAATGTTACCAAAATTGAATCTTGAAGTTGTAGGGGAATATGTTGAATCTGTCCTTGGCTAGCTAGTGGAACCTCTCTGATACTGATAAAATGACATATCCTTATGTTAATAAATCAATAAAGGAAACCAATGTTTTACTGATTGTGTGTTGACACATGGCATGTTCCTTCTTCCCAATCATAATCCATCTGATAAGAGTCAGGGGCCAAGAGTTATTCCTGAAAAAAATAAAAAGTGTGTTATAAAAATGGTGTTGGAAATAGTGTTATAAAATGGTGTTGGAAATAGTGTTATAAAAATGGTCATGGAAATAGTGATGTGGAAATAAGTTGCAGACTGCATTAAATAACCAAGAAGATGAAGTTAAGAAAAGAAATGGCATTTGCTATCATGGGGCATGTAATTGACTAACAGTAGGCATTGGCAGGGCTACCTTGGTGGCTCAGCTGGTAAAGAATCCTCCTGCAATGTGGGAGATCTGTGTTTGATCCCTGGATTCGGAATATCTCCTGGAGAAGGGAATGGATACCCATTTCAGTATCCTGGCCTGGAGAATTCCATGGACTATCTAATTCACGGGGTCACAAAGAGTTGGACATGACTGAGTGACTTTCATTTTCACTAAGGCATTGGGAAAGGAAAGGATACTGAAAATAAAATGCAGTAGAATTAATCATGAATTAACATTGGCCAAAAAAAAATTAGAAATAAAATCCTGAAAGTTCACACAATTAGGTGTAATAGAATATCCATAGTAAAGAAAGAGCTTTAAAAAAGAGCTAGCAAAAGAGATGGGGAAAACCACAATTCAACTAATCACTCATTAATAAATTCAACATTTAGTGAGTTCCTACTTCATATCAGGCATACCTCTATGTATCGTGTGGAGGCTGAAGCAGTAATTTAAAAAATATAAAGACAAATTTCCTACCTTTGTGGCACTTACATCGTGGTTGAAGAAACAGATAATAGATAATCATAGATAAGTTCAGTTCAATTCAGTTGCTCAGTCATGTCTGACTCTTTGTGATCCCATGGACTACAGTATGCCAGAATACCTATCTATCACCAACTTCCAGAGCTTGCTCAAACTAATGTCCATCCTGTCAGCATCACTGACTGGATAGATAAGTTAGATGGTGAAAAAGGCCATGAAGTTAGAGAGGTAGTGGTTTGAAAAAGCATAATGTCTCAGAAACTAAGATTTCCTGAAATCTATTTTAGTTTAAAATAATTTCCTTTAAAACTTTGAAAGAAATTAAAACTGTTTTAAAACTAAGAAATAGCAATTAAAATTGTAATTTTTTAAAGAACAAATTAGCATGGAAAATAAGCCTATTAACAAACTTACTACTTTGGGCTGTGGATGTCCCCTTCCATTATATCAGATGGACCACTAATCTCAATATTGTATCTTGGAAATTTGTGTTCTCTCTCTCCGGCATGTTATGTAGCACCTTCAACCATTGTCTTTTAGCTTGGTGCTTCGAAGGGTTTTTTAATGATAATTTGTTTATTTTATTTGAAGTATGGTTGAGTTAAATATTAGTTTCAGGCATATAGAATGGTGATTCAGTACTTTCACAGATTATACCCCATTGGTTCTTACCCCTAGTTTGTCCCTATACCTTCCTTCTCCCCTTTGGTAACCAATAGTTTGCCCTTTTTGTCTCTGTTTTGCACATATGTTCATGCATATTTTTTTTCTACATTCCACAGATAAGTGACACCACCCAGTATCTATCTCACTCTGTCTGACCTACTTCATCAAGCACAATATTTTCCAGGTCCATCCACATTTCTACAAGTGGCAAAACTTCACACCCCTTAAGGGTTGAGTAATATATACACAACATCTTATTATTTATTTATTTATTTTTACTGAAGCATAGTTGATTGACAGTGCTAGTTTCAGGTGTGTTTCCCTGGTGGTTCAGCAGCAAAGAATCTGCCTGCAATGCAGGAGACCAGGGTTAGACCCTTGGGTTGGGACGATCCCTTGAGGAGGGCATGACAACCCACTTTAGTACACTTGCCTAAAGAATCCCATGGACAGAAGAGTCTGGCAGTCTGTAGTCCCCAGGGTTGCACAGAGTCAGACATGACTGAAGCAACTAAGCAGCAGTAGCAGCAATTCCAGGCGTACAGCAAAGTGATTCAGCTGTGGTTGTTGTTCAGCTACTAAGTTCTCTCAGACTTTGTGATCCCTTGGACTGCAGCAATCCAGGCTCCCTTGTTCTCTATTTCCTGGAGTTTGCTCAAATTCATGTCCATTTAGTCAGTTCAGTTCAGTTTAGTTCAGTCGCTCAGTCGTGTCCGACTCTTTGCAACCCCATGAATCGCAGCACGCCAGGCCTCCCTGTCCATCACCAAATCCCAGAGTTCACTCAGACTCATGTCCATCGAGTCAGTGATGCCATCCAGCCATCTCATCCTCGGTCGTCCCCTTCTCCTCCTGCCCCCAATCCCTCCCAGCATCAGAGTCTTTTCCAGTGAGTCAACTCTTTGCATGAGGTGGCCATTTAGTCAGTGATGCTATCTAAGCAACTCATCCTCTGATACCCTCTTCTCCTTTTGCCTTCAATCTTTCCCAGCATCAGGTTCTCTTCCCATGAGTTGGCTCTTCATATCAAGTGGCAAAAGTGCTAGAGCTTCAGCTTCAGCATCAGTCCTCCTAATGAATATTCAGTGTTGATTTCCTTTAGGTTTGATTGACTTGATCTTATTATCCAAAGGACTCTAAAGAGTCTTCTCCAACACCACAATTCAAAAGCATCAATTCTTCAGCTCTCAGCCTTCTTTATAGTCCAACTCTCACAACTGTACATGACTACTGGAAAAACCATAACTGACTATACGGACCTTTGTCAGCAAAGTGATGTCTCTGCTTTTTAATATGCTGTCTAGGTATGTCATAGCTTTTCTTCCAAGGAGGAAGTATCTTTAATTTTGTGGCTGCAGTCACCGTCAGCAGTGATTTTGGAACCCAAGAATATAAAATCGGTCACTATTTCCCCTTCTATTTGCCATGGACCAAATGTCATGATCTTAGTTTTTTGAATGTTGAGTTGTAAGCCAGTTTTTTTCACTCTCTTTTTTTTATCCTCATCAAGAGGCTCTAATTCTTCTTTACTTTCTGCCATTAGAGTGGTATCATCTGCATATCTGAGGTTGTTGATATTTCTCCCTGCATTTTTAATTCCAGCCTGTGATTCATCCAGCCCTGAATTTTGCATGATGTACTTTGCATGTGAGTTAAATAAGCAGGGTGACAATATAGAGCCTTGTTATACTCCTTTCTTAATTTTAAACCAGTCAGTTGTTCGAAGTTCGGTTCTAACTGTTGCTTCTTTACCCATTTACAGGTTTCCCAGGAGACAGGTAAGGTGGTCTGTTATTCCCATCTCTTTAAGAATTCCCCATAGTTTGTTGTGATCCACAAAAAGTCAAAGGCTTTTGTATGGTCAATTAAGCAGAGGTAATTCTAGAATTCCCTTGCTTTCTCTAAGATACAATGAATGTTGCCAATTTGATCTCCGGTTCCTCTGTATTTTCTAAACTTAACTTGAACATCTAGAAGTTCTTGGTTCATGTACTGCTGAAACCTAGCTTGAAGGATTTTGAGCACAACCTTACTAGCATATAAAATGAAAGAAAATGTCCAGTAGTTAGAACATTTTCTGGCCCTGCTCTTCTTTGGGATGGGAATGAAAACTGACCTTTTCCAGTCCTGTGGCCACTGTTTAGTTTTCCAAATTTGCTGGCATATTGAGTGCATCACTTTAACAGCATCATCTTTTAGGATGTGAAATAGCTCAACTGGAATTCTATCACCTCTACTAGCTTTGTTCATAGTGATGCTTCCTAAGGCTCACTTGACTTCACACTCCAGGATGTCTGGTTCTAGGTGAGTGATCACATCATCATGGTTATCTGAATCATTAAGACCTTTTTGGTATAGTTCTTCTGTATATTCTTGCCACGTCTTTTTAATTTCTTCTGCTTCTTTTAGGTACTTACTGTTTCTGTCCTTTATCATGGCCATCCTTTCATGAAATGTTCCCTTGATATCTCCGATTTTCTTGAAGAGATTTCTAAGTCTTTCCCATTCTATTGTTTTTCTCTATTTCTTTGCATCATTCTTTTAAGAAGGTCTTATATCTCCTTGTTCATCTCTGCCTTCAGTTGGGTATATGTTTCCCTTTTTCTCTTGCTTTTTGCTTCTCTTCTTTCCTCAGCTATTTATAAAGCCTCCTCACACAACCACTTTGCCATCTTGCATTTCCTTTTGTTTGGGATGGTTTGGGTCACTACCTACTGCTGCTGCTGCTGCTAAGTCACTTCAGTCGTGTCTGACTCTGTGTGACCCCACAGACGGCAGCCCACCAGGCTCCCCCGTCCCTGGGATTCTCCAGGTAGGAACACTGGAGTGGGTTGCCATTTCCTTCTCCAATGCATGAAAGGGAAAAGGGAAAGTGAAGTCGCTCAGTCGTGTCTGACTCCTAGCAACCCCATGGACTGCAGCCTACCTGGCTCCTCCATCCATGGGATTTTCCAGGCAAGAGTACTGGAGTGGGGTGCCGTTGCCTTCTCCACACTACCTACTATATAGAGTATAATTCCATCCATAGTTTTTCAGGCACTCTGTCTATGAAATCTAATCCTTTGAATCTATTCGTCACCTCCAGTATAATCATAAGGGATTTGATTTAGGTCGTACCTGAATGGCCTCATAGCTTTCCCTACTTTCTTCAATTTAAGTCTGAATTTTGCAGTAAGTATCTGATGATCTGAGCCACAGTCAGCTCCATGTCTTGTTTTCACTTACTAAATAGAGCTTCTCCATCTTCAGCTACAAAGAATATGATTAATCTGATTTCAGTGTTGACCATCTGGTGATGTCCATGTGTAGAGTCATCTCTTGTGTTGTTGCAGGAGGGTGTTTGCTATGATCAGTATATTCTCTTGACAAAACTGTTAGCCTCTGCCCTGCTTCATTTTGTGCTCCAAGTCCAAACATGCCTGTTCCTACAGGTATCTCTTGACTTCCTAATTTTGCATTCCAATCCCCTATGATAAAAAGGAATGTTTGTGGGGTTTTTTGGTGTTAGCTCTAGAAGTTCTTATAGGTCTTCATAGAACTGATTAACTTCAGTTTCTTCAGCATCAGTGGTTGGGGCGTAGATTTGGATTACTGATAGATGCGGAAACAGTGGAAACTGTTAGGCTTTATTTTTTTGGGCTCCAAAATCAATGCAGATGGTGACTGCAGCCATGAAATTAGAAGACGCTTACTCCTTGGAATAAAAGTTATGACCAACCTAGATAGTATATTCAAAAGCAGAGACATTATTTTGCCGACTAAGGTCCATCTAGTCCAGGCTATGGTTGTTCCTGTGGTCATGTATGGATGTGAGAGTTGGACTGTGAAGAAGGCTGAGTGCCAAAGAATTGATGCTTTTGAACTGTGGTGTTGGAGAAGACTCTTGAGAGTCTGAAGCTGAAACTCCAGTACTTTGGCCACCTCATGTGAAGAGTTGACTCACTGGAAAAGACTCTGATGCTGGGAGGGATTGGAGGCAGGAGGAGAAGGGGACGACCGAGGATGAGATGGCTGGATGGCATCACGGACTCGATGGACATGAGTCTGAGTGAACTCCAAGAGATGGTGATGAACAGGGAGGCCTGACGTGCTGCAATTCATGTGGTCGCAAAGAGTCGGACATGACTGAGTGACTGAACTGAATGGTTTGCCTTAGAAACAAACTGAGATCATTTTATCATTTTGTGATTGCACCTAAGTACTGCATTTCAGACTTTCTTGTTGACTATGAGGGCTACTACATTTCTTCTAATGGATTCTTTCCCACAATAGTAGATATAACAGTCATCTGAATTAAACTCACCCATTCCCATCCATTTTAATCCACTGATTCCAAAGTATTGGAGTTTTATCATCAGTCCTTCCAATGAATATTCAGGGTTGATTTCCTTTAGTCTAGTTTGAGTTCCTTGCTGTCCAAGGGACTCTCAAGACCCTTCTCCAGCACAATTCAAAAGCATTAGTTCTTCAACATTCAGCCCTTCTTTATGATCCAGCTCTCACATCCATACATGACTACTGGAAAAACCATAGCTTTGACTGCATGGACCTTTTTTGGCAAAGTGATGTCTCTGCTTTTTAATATGCACATATACACATACATTTATTTATTCTTTTCAGAATCTTTCCCTTATAAGTTGTTATAAAATATTAAGTAGTGTTCCCTGTGCTATACAGTAAGTCTTTATTGGTTATCTATTTTATACATAGTAGTTTGTTTAACCCCAAACTCCTAATTCCCCCCTGCCTCCGCACCCGCCACACTTCCTATATCCAACAAGTTCTTTATCCATCTGTCTGCCAGTTGGCATTTGGGCTGCCTCTACATCCTGACCATTGCAAATGGTGCTCCATGAACACTGAAGTGCATGTATCCTTTTAAACTAGTGTCATTTTTTCTTAATATGTACTGATGAGTAGAAATGCTGGACCACATGGTAAACCTTTTAAGAAACACTCATACTGTCATCCAGAGTGACTGCACCAATCCATATTCCCACCAACAGTATAGGAGCCCCTCCTCCATGCTTTCAAACACCTGTTACCTGTAGACTCCTTGATGATAGCCACTCTGCTAGGTGCCAGACAACACATCACTGCTGCTTCGGCCTGCATTTCTCTAAGAATGAGTGATACCAAGCATCTTCTCGTGTGCCCATTAGCCAGGTCAGCCTCCTTGATTTACACTGAATACAAGTCAGTGATTCTGACAGTCTTCATTTCTTTTTATATCTCATCTACTCTGCATTTTCCAAATCTGCACAAAAGTCGGGAGATATGTTTTGTGCAGTTTTGCTACTTACATCCTTGTAACCTTGAACAAATCATGTAAACACTGTGAATCTATTTTATTATCTGTATAAAGGGGGTAATAACATCTAACAGCAACTATTAAAAATCAAATGAGAATATATGTAGAAAAGTGTTTTGTAAACTGCAAAATTCAAAGCAAATATAATTGATTATTATTTTTTCTACTATGCTACCCTGCAGTGGCTTGCCAGCGCTTTTTAACAGTAATGTGATTTAATGAGATTCATTTCACTTTTCTCCACTGCATCCACAGACTCCTGATTTAAAAAAATTCTTCAGCACTGCAGATTAGAGATAGATTGATATAAAAAGTGCCATAGCCTATATTAACACTTCCCTATAATAACTTCTTTTAAACAAATTCTAATGGCTTGCAACAGAAATTTTGGAGTTCCTAATCCCTATCAAACTAATTCTGCCTCATGGAAATCCAGGACTGTATTTACAGCTGTAGGCCACTCTCATTGCATATACGATATCCAAACACTGCTCAGCTGAAAGTGGCTGATTTTGCAATCTTATTATTGGTGCCAGTTTTCAGAATCTCTTCCACATTCTTTCTACCACAGCATATGGCTTTGCATGGTCTATTCAGTAAATATTCATAATTATTCCACTGAGCTTTGGTGACGATGAATGTGTGTGCTATTGGAGATAAATTGTGCAATCTGCAAGGAAAACAAAGATGAGTTTTTGCTTGGATATTTTTACTCATTTGGTGGTGGAGGCAGATGCTCCACTCCATAGAGAAGCAGGGCATTGCTCTGGGGAGAAGGGTGCTGAGTCAGTCACATGCTCTGCATCTTCCTTGTCTGTGCTTCATGACTGATTAGCATGCCTTCCACGAACAGTTCTGATACATGTAAGTTACTACTTTTCATACAAGGTTATGAGAATAAGGTAATGCATGCAAAGGATATTTCTTTCCATAAGCAAAAACTGAACTAGGAATGTAAACATTGCATGATAGAAAACCCAAATATTTTAATATCTCTTCATTAAATATTAGAGGTTGCTTTTTTATGTTACAACACAATGAACACTTAGACAAAGGCAGTAGCCAAAGTTGCATCAGCAACTGATAAAGGGTTCTTTGTTTTTTTACTTTTCCTCTGCTAACTGTTATCCTCAAACCTAATAGATAAAATCATGAAATCTCTCCTAAGTTTTACAGTGGAATAAAATAGTTACAAATAGTTCCCAGGAAGCTAGAATTACTACTGTCAAAGAAAATAGCATGCCCAATTACCAGTATTTCATATTTCTGAACACAAGTAAATATGAAGTATGACCCAAATTCATTTGTGCATTAGGCTAGAAATACACTGGGATTTTCTTTTCTGTGAGAAAATGATTCTTTATAAGAAAAAGGATGAAACGGCTTTAATGTGGATTTACTACCGCCACTGCTGTCTGGGTAAATCTTCACATTTTACTTTTGTACCCCAAAGAAATCATCAGGGCACAGAATTAGTGAGTGATCCCTTTTGTACAAGCTTGAGGTCTGATTTGGTAGAAATGTATCCACAAATTCTATGAACAAGGACATGAAGGTCTGAGTATGCCAGGTCTACAGGTTCATAAGAAGCTAATAAAGCAAAAGGCAAAGAAAGAAGCATGCCTTCTCTTTGAAAAATATTCTTTAGATTCTAGTCATTACAAAACACTGAGAGTACATTCAGACACAACGTGATAATGCCCAATCTTCACAACTCGCTTTAGTTTATAAAAGTGACCGCAACCCCATTTTGTTCCTTCTAGAAAACAGTAAAACTTCTACCCTATTTTAATACTCAGCAGTCACCCAACTAAATGATTTCACTTAACAGCAGTTATAATATGCAGAATATTAGTATTTTGAGGGAGGTAGAGAAGAGAGTGTGGAACTAAATACTTTGTATAATTATATTTTTATAAAGGCCTCTAAATAAGACAACAAACAATTTTCCTCAGCAAGGCCATTTACATAGCCTTTTATCTTCGGGAATATTTTTTGCTAGGTCAAATGAAAGGAAATTGGGTATCTCTGAGATTGTATAAAGGGAATACAAAGGAAGGAAATGATGTGGAGGAAAAAGTGGCCTCATTCACATTTACTGGGTTCTTGGCCAGTAGCTTTGGCTCAACATTCTGCTGGAGGCACTCTGCTGACTTCTAATGGACTGTAGAGGAGAGGACCTGCTCAAGTAAAAGTAACAATGATTACGGACCACAGGCAAGCTATTGCCATTTCCCCCATTGTGTTTTCGCCTTTTGTCTTTGACCTTAGAAAGAACAATCCTCAGCTAATATCTGCACTGACAAGTGAAGCTGGAAGGACTCCGCAGCACCCACGGGTGCAGTATTGGTTCACTCATTAAGCAACGATGACCTCGCTTTTAAAGTAGAGAATTTTATTCTTCTAAAAAGAACTCACAGACAATTTAAATTTGTCTGTATGTTTCTTTGTTTGCATCCATGCAGGAAAAGAAAGCTTCCTTCAATTCTAAAGTATTAAGAGATATTTCCTTGGTTCTCTGGGACTGAATTTAGAGATATTTTATATGGGAGAGGAAAAGCCAAGGCATCAATGTTCCATTTAAAAAGACCACAACAAACACATTATGTGTGAGCAGAAATATTCCAGGACGTATGGGGAAATGTTTACTCTTTTCCATTTTTCACTTATTTATAATTGCCCCAACTTTCAAAGTTGGTTCAGGTCAGTTTATAAAAAGACTCAAATGGAATGGCACATGTCTCAAATTAGGCTCCTCAGAAGCAGATTCTGAGATGAATATTCATATTAAAGTGAAATATTATTAAGGGAAAAGTAAAGCAGAAAGAGGAGAATTTGCACTTGGAAAAGAATGAGGTCGAATAAAAGTCTCTAAGTATGTATAGTTCTCCATTCCATATGAATTCAAGCTACTTCTGATTTTCTTTCCTAAATAGCATAGGTATTAAAAAGACCATACATTTGTAGATCAGTTTGCATACCAAGTGCACAAGGGCCTGTTGGTGTGTTCTAGCAGGGACACCACTTCTAAAACAGCAGTGTAGGTAAATGGCGGTAGCATCCTTTGGGGGAAATATTGGAGGGGTCACACTATACACACATTGCAGTATAGGGGCTTTTCCAATCCATACACACATTGTTTTTCACTGTATCAGCTCTGTTTCTGCAGCTTCATAGAGGTTACTGTCTTATGTTTGTATTACAGCCATTCAGTGTCCCCTTTTCCTAAAAGTTTAATGCTTAGTCTCTGCTAGTCTTGAATCTTATTATACTCATTATCATTAGAGAGTCATTTTCATAAATGCAAGCTTTATCATTAACTTTTCTGTGTAGAGGACAGCTCACACTGAACTTCTTTACAATGCCAGTGTCTCCTCCCCACCAAAGTGATCCTTAGTGAAGGTAGAGTCTTCCGAGATTAGAAGAAAAAAGAACTAAGAGAAGAGGTTGAGGTTAGTGGGTTTTTCTTAACTGACCCAGTTAGGATAGCCACCTCTCTTAGGTCACTTTTATATTCCTTCCCAAACACTCTGCTAGGGCATTTCTGGCAATACTGCTTAATTATTAATATTTTTTCTTCCACTTCTACTGAGATATAACTGACATACAGGATTGTATATGTTTATGATGCACAGCACAATAATTCGACTTCTGTACATCATGAATGGTTACCACTATAAGTTTAGTGAACATACATCATCTCATATAGACACAAAATTTTAAAAAAAGAAAACAAAATTAATTGTGATAAGAACTCTTAGAATTTCCTGCCTCAACAACTTCACATATAACATATAACAGTATTAATTATATTAATTATGTTGAACATTACATCCCTAATACTTATTCATCACAACTGGAAGCTTGCACATTTTGACTACCTTCGTCCAATTCCCCCACCTCCCCCACCTCACCTCACTTCTGATAACCACAAATCTGATCTATTTTTCTATGAGTTTGTTTCTTTATAAAGTGTAATTGACCTACAATACTATGTTAATTCCTGGTGCAAAATATTCTGATTCGGTATTTATATAATTACAAAATGATCATGATAAGTCTGGTTACCATCTGTCACCATACAAAGGTCTTACATTATTATTAACTATTCCTTACACTGTATATTTCATACTTGTGTCTCATTTATTTTGTAATCTATATTCTCATTTAATTTCCCTCACCTAACATTGTGTGCGTGCTAAGTCACTTCAGCCGTGTCTAACTCTTTGCAACCTTTTGGACCACAGCCTGCCAGGTTCCTCTGTCCATGGGATTCTCCAGGCAAGAATATTGAAGTGAGTTGCCATGACCCCTCCAGGGGATCTTCCCGACCCAGGGACTGAACCAGCATCCCTTATGTCTCGTGTCCTGCACTGACAGGTGAGTTCTTTACCGCTAGCACCACCTGGCAAGTCCCACCTAGCATTGCTTCACTCTTAATAAGAGCCATTACTTTTTCTAAGCTTTGAAGAGTCATTCTTTCTTTTTCTTCCTCTCTTTGGCTGCATTGCAGTTGTGGCATGCAGGATCTTTGCTGCATCATGTGAATCTTTTGTTGCAGCACACAGACTCCAGTTGTGGTATGTGGGCTCAGTAGTTGCAACATGTGGGCTCTCTAGTTGTGGCACTTGGGCTTAGCTGCTCCCGAGCAACTAAGGCCTGTGGAATCCTAGTTACCCAACCAGGGATAGAACCTACATCCCCTGCATTGCGAGGCAGAGTCTCAACCACTGGACCACCAGCAAAATCCCTTAAGAGTCATTCCAATTATAGTCAACTACTGTAACTTGATCTATAATGTCAAGCATAGGCTCTGTGGTCAGAGAAACTAAACTACACAAAGGGCCAAATTCAGAACCTTAGCAAAGTCTCCAATGCTGGAGTCACCGGCCAGAGAGGGAAAGAGTACAACTCTGAGATTTGGGCTAGGCATATCAGAAAAGATTCAGTAACAACACTGAACCCAAGAACCTTCTTGGTCTGCTAAAATAAACTGCTATAGGATAGCAAGGATAGAGTATGTCTGAGAACCACACAAAGGATTCAACTGTAGTGAATGTCTTGCAAACTGATACTTTTACTCCTCAAGATCTACCATCCACCTCCTCTGACTATTAAATTAAATAAGTAGGTCAAGCTGCAGCAAGACCAGTTGGGAATGATAGCCTTGCTATAAAGGAATAAAGGGATTACTAACTGAAAAAGTTATAGGACCTGATATGTGACAAAAAGAATTGTTGAGAATGCCTTAGAATGGATTCTGAGGGTGTATTTCTCACAGAGGAATAAGGAAGAGGGACCAGGAAGGGGAGAGGTTGACAAGACTGCAGTATCAAGCAAAGTCCTGCTCAACTTAACGCTGGCTCAATTCGAGATGACTTGTGGAAACAGGGCAGACCTCATCTCCAAACTGTCTGCTCGGAGGAGGAAGGTATGGGTTATTTATAACCCTATGCCCTCAGGCATTGGTTAAAAGCTGCCCCTTTTAATAACAAAAAATATTTAAATTTCCAGACAAATTTAGCTCTCTGTGGGCAAAGGTAAAGCTAGTTCTAGAAGCCTGACCAAAAAAGACGAATGTTGGCTTTTAAAACAGAAACCTTATTGTGCCTTGTGCATAAAAAAATGTTCTAGGGATTCAAGGGTATGTGTACAGAACACTGACAGTATCGGCCACAAAACCCTTTTTATTATGCTCCATGGTTCATGTAGAAAATTACTCGTGCATTTAGAGTGAGGTAAATTTCCATTACAAGTTGCAAGGGATGATCATAGGAATGACAAATACACTGTCAGTTGGTTCTATAGCCAACAGTTTTAATCTATTTTAAATGGAATATGTGCTTCTGCACTTGTTTTGATGGGTTCGTGTTAAAATTAAGCCATTCATGATTTACAAGCAAAAGTGTGGGTGATTAGTGCAAAAAGCTGGGGTCTTGGTATGCAAACTGCAGCTGTGGAATAGATTTTTTTGTTCTTCAATGTGAAAGTTTAATACAATTATGGCCTCATTAATTCTATGCACTATCCTATTTAGTAAAAGGCTTTCTGAGAAAACTAGATGAGGAATGAGGGTAGGCAAAGCCAGGGGTAATTTTCTTCAGGAAAAAAAAAAAAAGATGAAGTAATCAAATTGGAAGATATGAGCGTTTAGAGAATAGGCATCATTTCTTGTTAAATACTGAACAAAAGACATAGTTAGCAGAAAATTAAAATATCCTTTCAACATGATATTAAAGCTTTTGTAGATTTCCCCCAAAATTTATACTCTAGTCTTCTAGTAGGCAACATGATGGGCATGCATTTTCTAAAATTATATTATAAATCTATTTGTTTTAGCTATAACATTAAATTATATAATAGGGGAAAGAGAAAAAATAAAATTGAAATAAAAATGGCCACAGGATGACTATGGACCGCTGTTGTCTGACCCAAGTTCCTATGCTAACACACAGTGAGGTCAGACAAACTGAAACATCAAAGTTTTATTGCAAAGACTGGGCAAGGGAGATGAGAGTGGATGGCTTAGTCTGAACTTCCTGATGGTTTGAGGAGAGGTCTGCATGGTATGAGACCTTCCTCTGACTGGCTGGAGGTAAAGTAAGAGGACTCTCAGTCATCAGCCTTCTAGTTCCAACCAGTCTGGGGTCCACTTGCTTGTATTCAGTCTGAAATTACTATCCTCCACCTGTGCAGGGACCTTAGTTCCTATAGAAGAACTCAGAGATATATATTAGATTGCTATGCATATCCCATGAGCAGGAACCAGGACCTTGCCCCATCCCTGAACTAGTGTTCCTTGACAGCCTTTCTGCATTTCTGCATCCCCTACTCCTCTAACTGAGTGTTCCCTGGTGGTTCAGATAGTAAAGAATCTGCCTGTAATGCAGGAGACCCGGGTTTGATCCCTGGATTGAGACGATTCCCTAGAGAAGGGCATGGCAACCCAGTCCAGTATTCTTGCCTGGAGGACAGAGGAGCATAGTGGGCTACAGTTCATGGGGTCACAAAGAGTGGGACACTATTGAGCAATTAACACTAACACTCCTCTACATAGTAACTGTTTGAGTCTGCCCTTTTGAACTCGGGGAAGGTCTAGGAGGCTGAAATCTTTTTCCTACAAATAATAAATGGGGGGCACAGAAGAAAGGCTTTGTGTCCAATGGGCCTCATACTGCTCAGTTTCACCTCATCCTCTCTGGTCTAAAACAAGTGAAGAGATATATGAAACAGATAAGTATCTCCCCAAAAGCTCAGCTGAGCCCCCTGCTGAAGCAGATTTGCCCCCAACTCACCCACAGAGACACATATAATAAAAGGTTGCTGTGGCAAGCCACCAAGACTTGGGATGGTTTGCTATTCCAATAGCGTGTGTGTGCATGCTCAATCTCTAAGTTGTGTTCGACTCTGTGACCCACTAGGCTCTTCTCTCCATAGGATTTCCCAGGCAAGAATACTGGAGTGGGTTGCCATTTTCTTCTCCAGGGGATCTTCACGAAGCAGGTATCAAACTCATATCAGCTGTGCCTTCTGTGATTCCAATGGCAGACTAATACAATAAATCAGTCCCTTAAATCTGAATACTCTACATTTTTTATACACACTATATATATTCTGATACTATACAATTATATCAAGTCTTTCCAGTAAAGAGGCTTATAACTCTCAAGGTCAGATCTATTAGGGACACAAACAAAAAATAAGGTCTAAGTGGAAATAAACCATTGTTTTTGAGTTATGCTTTTTGAGAATATGAATCATTATTGACCTTGAACATCGTTCTACCTCTCTGGAACTCAAATACTGGAGAAGATGACCTGCAAAATTCCTTTAATTTCAACATTCTATGATTACTTGCATTGATTTAACATGGAGTCCAAGTCCCAGTCAAGATGCTAACTGTAGGAAACACAGTCCACTTACCACCTATTCTATTCCCTCAATTTCACTTTAGTGAAACAGGTATATGTGTGTATATGTGTGTGTATGTATATGTATGTGTGTATAATGGGTCAACATCTTTGAGTATTTTATACATATATAAACTACTATATATAACTACTCAGAGATGTTGAGCCTTTGCAGAAATCATGGCTAGAATTTGGCAGAATAACACAGAAAAGTTGGTTAGAAAGAACAAGCTGCCAGTCTGTATAAACATGCAGAAATATACAGGCAAGTTATAAAAACTGATTGTGCTGACATCTGCAGAACCACATCAAGGATGGGTGGTGCTAAACACAGCAGTATACTTACAGAGTTTGATAGTCTTCCTTTCCTCTAAGCTGTAGAGCCTGATCAACCCAAGATGTGGAGTAACTCACGTGTAAGGAAAAACTGCAAAGATGAACTGTAATTGATTCTGTGGGGCTGTTCTATGCCCTGAAGTGAATACCCTTTTCCCTATCTCTGCCACCATCAGAATTAAATTATTCTGTCTTTTTCTTCAACTAGGGTATGATGTAAGGATGTAAAAAAGCCTCTTTCTAAAACTCTCTTTCACACCAGCTAATAAAAATAGTTTAAATATTGCCATTTCTATATATTTTCTGTAAATCATTTCCAGAATGATGACATATTACATCATTTTGTAGCTATTGATATATTAGCAGAGATAAGTGTTCTTACTCCTAAAATAACATATTAGTGAAGGTTTCCTTCTTTATGTCCTCCAAAACATAACTCAGTCTCAGTGACTAAATGAACTGAAAGCCTTTTAGCTTCCCTTGATCCAGATATAACGCCCTTTTCCAGTTTATATTCAACCACCTTCCATGTCCAACCATCTTCCTGTATGTATGAATTCTAGACTCAAGTCAGACATAGTTCTGAGATAATAGTTTATATTCTTACATTTTCTTATATGTACACATAATTTTCAAATAGTTTATATTTATTTTAGCATATTAAATGATATTAATTACTATCATGGAAAATAATTCCAGGAAGGAGAAAAGAAAGTAAAAGATGGCAATTGTAATTATAGTGATAAGGGAAACATGTTGGAGGAAATGGCATTTGAGTAAAAATCTGAGTGTCAGAAAGTGGCCCATATGTTTATTTAGGAGGAGAACATGCCAGGAGGAATTAGTGCAAACTGGTAAGGCTCTGAGGCAAGCACCAGCCTTCTGTGTTCATGATTTGAGATGGAATGAGTATAGGGGAGACTGTTAGGAGATGAGGTCTGAGAGATAACAGACAGATCATGTGAACCTTGGAGGACAATCTAAAGAATTTGCTTTCACTCCAAATGAGATAGAAAGCCTTGGAGGGTTTTGATCAGAAGAATGATGTAATCTGTTTCAAGTTCCAACAAGGTCATTCTGGCCACCGCCTTGGCCATTGATCTTGTAAGGGCAAGGGCAGATGGCAGGAAAGTTAGGAGTCTACTGCAGTGATCCAAATGAGAGAGAACAATGGCGTGGATAACAGAGCTGTTGAGAGTTGATCCACTTCTGCACAGATGTTGAATCTAAAATCAGTAAGTTTTTAGTCATGTTGGATATGACTTGTGAATAAAGAGAAGCATGGGGAAAAAAAGGGATTTGGGGTTTACAACTGGAAGGACAGAGATCCTATTAAGGTTAGAAGATACTAAATAGAACAGACATGAAGGGAGATATCTGAAAGTTAGCTCTGAATATGTTACATATGAGACATCTAACAGACCCTCAGATGACAGTAGGATAACAAGTTAAAATGCAAATATGTAATTCAGTGTAAAAATCCAGGCTAGAAATGTGAATTTGGGAGATGTGCCTACATAAATTACATTTAAAGCCTTCAACTGGATGAGATCACCAAAAGAATAAGTGTAGATGAAGAAGAAAAAAAGCACTGATTTAAGGCAAAAACATCAACAAGATGAGGAATGATTAACAACTGTAGGATTTAGTAACATGGATCTAAGAATCCTTCCTTTTTAGTAGGTGGAAAACACAACTGCAGGACTGAATCTTCAAGACCAGACAAAAATTTTAGGAACTTTGCTGTAAATAAAGAAAGAAGTGAAATAGGAGGAGATTTGGAATGAGGAGAGGTGTTTTATTTCTCTATGTTTATTTGTTTTAATGATGGGAGAAATATGTTTGCATATTAAATTAAGATGATTCATCACAGAGGTAAAAATTGATGATATGGAAAAGAGAGGATTGAATTAAAGGAACTACATTTTGAAAGGGGAGAAGAAATGGGATCTTGTAAATAAGTGAAGTATTTGGCCATGGCTAGGGCCACAAATGGAAGGCAATGGCACCCCACTCCAGTACTCTTCCCTGGAAAATCCCATGGACGGAGGAGCCTGGTGGGCTGCAGTCCATGGGGTCGCTAAGAGTCGGACATGACTGAGCGACTTCATTTTCACTTTTCACTTTCATGCATTGGAGAAGGAAATGGCAACCCACTCCAGTGTTCTTGCCTGGAGAATCCCAGGGACGGGGGAGCCTGGTGAGCTGTCATATGTGGGGTCGCACAGAGTCAGACATGACTGAAGCGACTTAACAGCAGCAGCAGCAGGGCCACAAATGCTTAACTCATATTAATATATTAATTTATACTAATGAAAGAAAGCAAAATGTACAACCTAAGATTTAAGTAGAGAGGTCGTTTTGATAGTCCCTACAGCATGTGGAAATCCTCTGCTATATTTTCTGAATTTAAGGGCAACTATATGTATATGGAGGAGGGCATGGCAACCCACTCCAACATTCCTGCCTGGAGACTATGGGCACAGCAGCCTGGTGGACTGCAGTCCATGGGGTCACAGAGTCAAACACGATGGATCAACTAACACTTTCACTTAACTCTATATTTATATGGAGGACAGACTATGACATGTGAAGAGAGGTCAAGGTATATGCAATCAGGGGACAGGGAAAATGAACCAACCAGGGAAATGCAGCCTAATACTGTCTTAGTAATAGCACATTTGAGATGAATGGTCACAGATATAGAGTGAGATCAGGCCATATGACTACGTTTCTTCCCCCAAAATGAGCTGCTATGTACTTAATTTAGTCTTTCAGTATGCAATCGGAGGAATATTTGACTTCAATACCATTTTTGTTTTGCCTAGCAAGTACAAGGAAATGAGAGCAGTGCAAGGCAACAAGAGAGAAGGGTATGATTACAATGACAGACCATGGAATTTAAGCTGGCCTAGCAGAATAAGGAAGAATTAAAGACAGGAGAGAGATGACGATAGTGACAGGAACGATGGCAGGCAGGGTCTAGTGAATAAGGGCTGCTGACATGGCAGTACAAGAGAGCAGGAGAGAAAAAGCTTAGAAGGGGTAGAAGTGTTGGAAGCTGGAAAATTGAAATTCTGAAGAGCTTGCTGCTACTGGAAATGACAACATTTTAGGGATGACCATGAAATAAGTAGTTGAGTGAGGGTCAAGAGCATGCTCATTGAAGAGAAAAGTGGAAGGAGTGCAGGCCTGGAGTACGGGAACTATCACCCTGGGGGTACTAATAGTATTCTGATGGCATCTTTCTTCTGCAGTGGTTATCTATGCTAAGAGAAGACTCTGCTTATTTCACTTATGAAACCCCCATGTCATTTGACCAAGCATCCTGTTAATTCTAAAAGATGCCTATTTTTAATGTGATTTGGTACAGTGGAAAACTAGCTGAGAAGAGGATCACACACATTTTGATTTAGAAAAGGTAGAGAAAAATTTGCAAAGTATTGAAAAAGCAAGTTAATGGGAAACCAGAGATGATCTTATTGGGACTTTAGGAAAGCAAGAGACATGATAAAACCCATGTATTCCTAAGGAATGGAGATTAGGGCTGAAAGGAAAGAGAGAATAGGCTAAATTATCAGGTGAAAATGTCACAAAAGCCATTTAAATTGCACCAAAGTGTTGTCTTGTTCTTCAGAGATATCAGCCTGCCTGTAACTGCTAGACCTGTAAAGTGGAGATATTTAGACAACGTTTGGCAACTGAGTACCACTGAATATTAGCCCTTTTGCCCTTCATTTTGTAAATCATAAAAATGTGAAAACTAGATGCAATTTGCATGAACAGTGAAGAAAAGGGAGAATATTCTGAAATTTTCCTTTATCTTTTTTGTAAACTCTTTAATTTTAATGTACTTAAAGAACATCTCCCAGTCAAGTAACAGCTATAGTCAGATTTTAATAAATAAAAAGATGGTGGAAACTAGTCAGCATGCAAGATCAATAAGATTACATCATAAAGACTCTACCTATAGCATATGAAGATGATGTCTTCTTTAGTGACGTGAAAATTGTAACTATGTTGCTTAAAGAAAGGAACAAAAGAGACTAAAGTTTAATTATACTGTTTTATTTCCCTTGCAGCTGTGTCCCATTAGCCACTGAGCAATGGGAAAGTTCTTTGTAATCTTTGACCCTCCTACCAATACAGTCCTATGCAAACTGGTAATTACAATCAATTATAGGCCACTGAGTGGTGAAAGAGACACTTTTTTTCCTCTTGTAGAGGCCTATGAATTAACTTTACAGTCAAACTATAACTCTTGAATTTCTGGGCCTGAATCTACGAATAAGTTCAAGATATATGGTTGTCTTTAATATTGTAATAAGCTGCTAAGAATTGTGATGTTTCCCATTCTAATTCTCATCAGAGGTTGAGTTTTTTATGGGTAGACATATTTTGTCTTGTTCTTGGGCATCAAGAGCATGCAAAGCTCCTATGTGAAACTACCATAATAAGGAGAATAATAAGAGCAGATAAAACATAATCACATTTTTGAATGCAGTCAATGGATTAATATATTCCTTCTCTTTGATATCTGCAGAGAAGAAGCATAGACACTCAGTATGAGTATTTCCTTAAAGTTACACAAGAAGTACTGAGTTGAGGAATTGTACTCAAGTAATCTAGCTTAGAGTTTATCTTATCTAATGTACTATATGGTCTCATTGCCTGTTGGGATCTTTACGGATCTATAAAAAACTTCATGGGAAAAAGGCTATCATAAAAAGGAGAATAAACACGTAGAGATAGCACCTACTATGCCTTTGAGGATCAAGAATTTCTTATTGACTGCATCTTCTCTCGTTTAGCTTTAAAAGGAATGTGACTTTCCATTGCAGATGTGATTTATCACATTCTCATCACATGCTCACTTCAATGTGATAAAGAAAAGGCAAATGGCAAAGGTCTTACAATTCAGTTGAAAATGACTAAAGCTTATAACTTCTGATGTATCCCTGACCAATGCAGGATTAAGTATGTGCTGGAGCTTTGAGTGAAGTATGGAGGAAGAGACATAAATAAGTAATTAAGGTGATAGTCTTTCAATTTCCTGGTGTTCAGAGCAGCATGTGTCTTGAGAGGAGAAAGGAATAGCTTCTTAAAAAACTGTTAGAGATGCTTAAGATATGATAAACTACCCAAAGTTTACAACCCCTTCCCTCACAGGAACTGCCTCACAATTTGTAGAGCCAAGTTCAAAATAAAAACTCAGAGCCTTTTGTTCAGAGATTTAAGAATTTCAAGACAGAGCAAGTAGAACAGTAAACCAAGTATGGGATCTTCTAAGCACAGGCTTTGTATGACTGCACGGGTCACACACCCGTGAACCTGGCCTGACTCCCTCCCATTTCTAGTGTTGATTCTTACTCATTTGAGAACGGCAGACCAGTCTTCCTCAGACACTTTTCCTGATCTCCTGTCTGTTCCTCCATTCTAATAGCACAGTACACATCCTTCTCTAGTGAAAGTGAAAGAAAGTCACTCAGTTGTGTCTGATGCTTGTGACCCCATGGACTATAGACCTAGCCTGCCAGGCTCTTCTATCCATAGAATTCTCCAGGCAAGAATTCTGGAGTGGGTTTCCACGCCCACCTCCAGGGGATTTTCCCAGCTCAGGGAGTGAACCAGGGTCTCCTGCATTGCAGGCAGATTTTTTACTGTCTGAGCTACCAGTGGAACTTGTTATTTCCCAGACTCACAATCAGAGTTCTCCACTCCATTCAGGTCTCCTTCACGCTGAGCTAGATGTTGATTTTTCTATCAGGTGTCCATGGATGAGACAGGCCAGCAGCCCCTTCCTTCCTCGTCTCAGGCCTGACCAGTCCTGGGTGTACTGAGAGAGAAAAATCAGCCCTCCTACTCTTCTGCATGGCTTCATAAACATTTGTTTTCCAAATATGGTATAGAAGAGCTTTCTTCATTATTTCCCCCTTCACAAAAGACTGAAGGATTAAGAAAGCTCTATCAGTGATCTTTTCATTCTTCTGTTTTTGCCAAAAACTAGAAATAAACTTTGTAAAGGTCAGTTCTAGGAAATGCATTTTAACAAGCAGAACATTGAATGATAGTTAAATGTATCTTCATTCTAATCTTTCTGTATTGCTGTAAAAAGAGCTCGTCCAAGTTTTCTTTCTTGGGGCTATTTCTTAGTCACTTTTTTTTTTTTTTTTGACAGTACTTTTGTTGAAAGTTTATCTTTTATTAGCTTTTAGGCCTCCAGTCACCATGCACTGAAAAATCCTTTGGGGCATGTTGAACTTTTATTCTAGTGTTGTCTCTCTCTCTCAAAGCCTTATCGCTATCATTTCTTTGAAAGGCTGTCCCCAGCTTAATATGTGAAGGTTAGTCTCTGACAGAACCTTTTAATCAAACTCAGCACAGGATTCAACCAGTAGTATTACTATTCCAGTCTCGTATTTATGAGTTTAATTAGCCTGGTTAGATATACGGCAGAGAAACTTTGACCATTAAAGAAAATTTGTTGATAATTATTTAAATTTTTCTTGCTTTCTTTTTAAAAATATCCTTGAATATGCTTAGAGTTAATAATTATACTTATGCCAATAGAATAAACTACCCATCTTGAATATTTGTACATATGTAAGAATATAAATTTATATTGCTATATTATGTATTTCTCTGCAAAGTTACACCTGATTTTGACTGACCAGCTGAGCATCAATAATGTTACATATTTTCCTTAGTAAATAGATGCCACTTAGATAAGAAAATATGTTCAAAATCACATTAAGGTCACCCTCTGAAGAATATTATTGTATGCTTCATGCAGAATTTAAATGTTATTTAAATTAAGCAGTTTAATTAATAACATAAATTAAATATTTATGTTATTACCCTGAGGGTAGTGGTTAGTCTTTGAGGCTCATTAGCAGGAGAACACACAAAACTGGAAAGATATAAAGGAAGGTTTATTTTCTTTGTTGAGCTGCAACTAATTGTATTAAAATAAACCACGTACTTTTGCCAGCTTTAATTCTCATAGAAGAGTAAGCAATCCAAACTCCAGTCTTTTGATGTGGTCATATATCTATTGCCAAGTTTCTTTTTAAAGTCCCCCAGATAAACATGTATGCCAATTAAGCAATATAAAGTAGAGAGGAACTTGTTGTGCCTGTGTGCTATTTTCTCATTAATTCTACGAAATGACTCTGGGACTTATTCCCACTATTATCCAGTAGATTAAATGACATCTTCCCCCAACTGACTGAGGTAAAAGTGCCAGGTTTGCTTTCATCTTGGACTCTACAATCTTTGAAAGAAGACCAGACCAAACAGTGCCCTTTTGAGGCTGAAGATGCCTTTCTTCATAATGTCATCCATTCGAGAAAGGTTTGAGGAAAGGTCAGTTTTATCCCAGTGTAAAAGAAAATGCCAGCAATTCAAGTAAAGACATTTACTGCTACTTAGAAGTATCTTCATTTCAAGTTCTTTTGCAATAATTTACCATTAGATTCAAAACACCAAATAATAGCATATACAACACACCTATATATGTATCATACTTCAAAATAAAATACATTTCACTTAAGATAATGTAGTTTTAAAGTATGAAGAAAGAAATCTTTAAACAGGGTAGAGATGACACTATTCCATTCGAACTTCAGGCATAAAAACACTTGAAATGTTAATTGAGTGGATGTAAAGAAAGAACTGTTTACCATGATGTAGCCAAGGACAGAATAATCAATAGATAATATGAAGAAGAGTGACAAAAAGGAATGGGAAACCATGAGCATCTCTAGCTTTGTTTGAATCAGGACACAAAGTAATATAACTAGAAGTAGGAAAAAGTTGTTGCCATAGGAGCTCTGACTGCAAGTAAAGGAACACATCTCTACCAAACCATGGTCAGTGAATGGGTGGGAAATGGGCATAAGCAAGGACCCTTATGGCAGAAAGTGAACTAAAGAGCCTCTTGGTGAAAGTGAAAGAGGAAAGCGAAAAAGTTGGTTTAAAGCTCAACATTCAGAAAACAAAGATCATGGCATCCGGTCCCATCACTTCATGGGAAATAGATGGGGAAACAGTGTCAGACTTTATTTTGGGGGGCTCCAAAATCACTGCAGATGGTGACTGCAGCCATGAAATTAGAAGNTTAGGTAGATATATTCCTAAGTATTTTTTTTCTTTTCATTGCAATGGTGAATGGAATTGTTTCCTTAATTTCTCTTTCTATTTTTTCATTATTAGTATATAGGAATGCAAGGGATTTCTGTGTGTTGATTTTATATCCTGCAACTTTACTATATTTGTTGATTAGCTCTTGTAATTTTCTGGGGGAGTCTTTAGGGTTTTCTAAAACTTTCTATTGATCTCTTTGTGAATTTTTTCTAGATGTCTAGCTAGTAATATCCTCTTAGAACCTTTGTAAATATAATACTGGATCAGCTTAATATCTATGAAGGAGTTAGAAGAGATAAAATTTTAGCTCTGCTTATAGAACTTTTGAAGTGTGTGAACCTATTTTATTTCTTCTCTTAGCATGATTGTAAATTGTTATGCAAAAGTAATTGACCACCTGGTTGCATGTGAAAATAAGTAAATTAGCAAAGCAGTCTTTCATTTTGGACTGCTCTATAATGCAAGATTGAATAATATTCAGTTAAATGCATATACACTTTAAGAAAACATAATTTAACATTTTTAGGTTTTTAACAGTTGTCAGTTATAGTCAATCTAAATGCTAGCACAATCTACTAGATCTAAAGAAAAGATGAGCCTCCATTATAGATAACAAACTTTGGGACTTCCAGATAAAGCAGGAAGTCATAGGAGATCTTACATATATGTGAGAAAAGGAGGGACACAAATCTATCATGGGTAACTCCTGATTTTCTGCCTGTTTTTACTTACTCTTCTCAATGAATAGAAAATGCTCAAGATTTATATTTTTGGTTTTATAGTTTTAAGGAAGTAATCAGAGAGAAAATTTCAAATGACATTTTATTTCTGACACTGTGATTATTGAAATGAGCTTGGCCTCCATAATGCACATAGAAGTGCATTTCATACCAAGTCTATTAGCTCTTTGTGAACTTGGATAAATCTAAGTCTCAGATTTTTCAGCCAAAAACTAGTGTAATAGTATTTACTTCCTGTCATCATTATGCTGGTTTAAAAAGTAATTAAGTGATTGAAAACACTAGAATAGTCTAAAATGGAGCAAATAAATTTTTAGAAAGCAACAGGTTAATTAATAACATCTGTATTTTGTTTAATAGTAGCAAACAAAATCATCATTAAGGGCAATGAATGCTATAATGCTTGGAAGATCCCCTGGAGAAGGGAATGGCTACTCACTTCAGTATTCTTTGGGCTTCCCTGGTGGCTCAGACAGTAAAGAATCTGCTCGCAATGTGGGAGACCTGGGTTCAATCCCTGGATCAGGAAGATCACCTGGAGAAGAGTGTTGCTACCCAGTCCAGTATTCTTGCCTGGAGAATTCCAGGCTCCAGTCCATGGGGTTGCAAAGAATCAGACACAACTAAATGACTAACACTTCACTTCTTGCAAAGTGAACTTGGCACTGTCCACTATTTGACTGAACATAATAGCTTAGAGACAATGGGTATGTAAAGCATTAGCAAGTTCCTAAACTTTTTTTTTTTTACAACACACATACCAAATATTTATACAGATGAATGAAAGAGCCCAATGAATTCACCAGATTAAAAAGTGTTAAACAGGTAGAAAGGACCACAGGCCATACCAGTTTCTTATTCTCTATGTCTTTCCTCTTCCATCAAAGAATGTTCAGAGAAGTGTGCATGAGAACAAGAGTTTATGATATGGGCCACTTTAGAAGTACTCTTTAAAAAAAATTAAAACCAATTATGTAGTTCAATGACTATTAAAATATTGTTTGATCAACCCACAATGGAGTACAATGACAGAGTTCAGTGCAACTACTTAGAGTATAAAGGCATATTAAGTGTCATATAATTTTAAAATCTTACTCTTTGCATTATTTCATTTTATCATTATTGTTTATTGTAGTATGTAAATAGCTGCATTTTTATAGTTTATGGAATTATCACTCTCATTTTATTACATCTCATTTACCTGAAGTCATTCAGACTGGTGAGCCATGTACTATCTAGTAAAAAGAATGGCATCTAGTGACAACTCCTTTGAATTACATGCTCAATTAGATCCTGAGGGGCATGTATCCTCACTCAGTCTGTACTGGATTTTTTAAGTTTGCATCTAGCTCTTTTAATTCACCTCCTCAGGACCAATATTGAATTCCTGGACAAATTAAATTAGAATGTGAACTTCCTACCCCATATTTTTGCAATGTGTTTGTGAACAATGTGGTGTCCTGCCACCTGGAGTATATGAGATTTTGGTGGACTTAGATAATGTTGCTTTCTATAGTGATTACCTCTCAACTGAAAAATCTCCCAGTAAAGGTCAAGGAGAACAGCTTCACTCAGTCTCTTTTATCCCTATCATCAACACCACTGCGGTGTGCTGAATCAGTTTCAATTTGGTCTCCTTTTAAAAGTCACTGACATAGCAAAGAAACTGATGTTTTGACAACCACAGCCCACCAAAGCTATCNAGGAGAACAGCTTCACTCAGTCTCTTTTATCCCTATCATCAACACCACTGCGGTGTGCTGAATCAGTTTCAATTTGGTCTCCTTTTAAAAGTCACTGACATAGCAAAGAAACTGATGTTTTGACAACCACAGCCCACCAAAGCTATCAAACAGGGGAAAAGACACAACTAACACCATTTCTATAGAATGAAGAAATCTTAAAAGAATTTTGACTCACTGCCCAAGAGGAATCTGTCAATCATTTGCTTAATCAATGCCGTATGCAAGCTACTTTTCAAGCTAATCAGTACTCAGACATTCAATATTCCCTCAACAAATACTTAGTAATGCCTGCTATGGGTCAAATATCCTGCTGGACATCATTTCCCTCTTTGAGCTGACAAGAATTTCTCAAGTCAAGGATGTCTAGGTGGTTAGGGAAAAAAAATTCTGATTTGAATACAGGAACTGAAGAAATGCACCTGAAAACTTCACTCTATTACCTTCAATCAAATATTTTTTCATGTGATTTTTGCACACATACTCTTCTTTAGGCAAACACCTAAACCTCACATCCAAAGATGAATGACCAGGCAAACTGACATTTGCCAGCTTCGGTGTGACAGATGCAAAGACATCACAATACTTCTTTAGCATTTTAACATTTTGCTGTTTTCTTCTTCAGNACATACTCTTCTTTAGGCAAACACCTAAACCTCACATCCAAAGATGAATGACCAGGCAAACTGACATTTGCCAGCTTCGGTGTGACAGATGCAAAGACATCACAATACTTCTTTAGCATTTTAACATTTTGCTGTTTTCTTCTTCAGCATATATATGTTCCAGGAAAAGTTCTTAATGAGTTGTCTGCTTTTTGATTTGCTTGCTTTTTAGAAGGGAAGTGATAGCAGAGAACACGTCAGGTGTTTTGCTTCAGGGATGTGATGGCTGGGTAACAGCTGTTCTTAGAGCTTGCTTCTACTCATACCCTGTGTATTGCAGGCAGAGAGCTGGACCAAGCATAATTCTACTGCAGCAATTTTTAGCAAATTGTTCTGCTAAATAGAAATATATTACTTGAAGGCTAGAAAAGTGATGATAAACCTGACCCTTCAGCTCTACTTTTAAAGGTCATTTTGGTTAAATGTAAGCAAATTGTGGTACAAAGTACCTTTTACTTGCTGTTTCTCACTTATATCTCCCCCTCATACCTCATTATGCTAATGTAATGACTTATTTGACAGAGTAGTTTCATCCATAATCTTGGAAATGTATAATGGATTTAATTTTCAAGGTTATATTTTCAGAAAACTATTAATGTCCCTTTCAAAGTCATTGAGACTGAATTATGTTTCAGCAAAATATTAAGTACATTAAAGGTCCCTTTTAGATTTGAGTAAAGCCAATTGGCAATCCAGTTGCAATTATTTAACAGCTTTGAACCTTGAATTGTTAAACTTATTATGAATTATCCATGCAAACCATTATTCTGAAAAATTAAACCTCTCTGCCACACTCAGACTTCATCAGAGACTGTCACCAAAGTAACTATAGTTTTTTTTTTTAAACTGTCAGCTTTTCATTTTTCAATGTTCATTAGTACATTTCCTTAAGTATTCAGGAATTGAATTACCTTACTTGAATTGAATAAGATTGTTTCTTATTAAAAAATGACTTTNCAGACTTCATCAGAGACTGTCACCAAAGTAACTATAGTTTTTTTTTTTAAACTGTCAGCTTTTCATTTTTCAATGTTCATTAGTACATTTCCTTAAGTATTCAGGAATTGAATTACCTTACTTGAATTGAACAAGATTGTTTCTTATTAAAAAATGACTTTTCTTTTCCAATAGAACACAAGCAATTCCATATAACATCTCCTCTATCTATATGCATGTAACCAGAACCACTTAAATTGTGTACATAATATTGAAAACTCACCAGTACCAGATTATCATAACAATGATTGATCCTTATAATTAAGTGCTAAAATCTTTTTAGTCTGGGGTTGGTTCTAATTAACAATCTAGCCAAAACACAGGATAAAACACATATCATCTATGGAAAGATGTGCTAATGGTCCTAAAAAGACAATCTCAGTGATTCTTGTCAGGTAAGGAACCTACTAGAATCAATGGGTCCAATAGGTTCTCCTTGCACAGAAATTCAGAGTTCTTTTATTACAGTCATCCTAGGAAATGAATTACATGGGATTTCAAGACATGTAATTGGTCTAAGTGAAAATAAATATCAGGCATATATGCAAGTTTGTCATAACTCTTCAAGTTCTTATGTTTGATACCTTATAAATTGTAGACCTCTTCCATTTAGAGCCTTATTATTTAAAAGTTATCACAAAAGTGGTACATATATACAATGGAATACTACTTGGCCATTAAAAAGAATGAAATAATGCCATTTGCAGCAAAATAAATGGACCTAGAGAGTGTCATACTGAGTGAAGTCAGACAGAGAAGGAGAAATATCATATGGCATCCTTTATATGTGAAATTTAAAAAGAAATTATATAAATGAACTTACAAAACCAAAAGACTAACAGACTTAGAAATGAACTTATGGTTGCGGGGGGTGAGGGGAGAAAGGGATAGTTAGGGAGTTTGGGAAGGTCATGTACACACTGTTATATTTTAAATGGATAACTAACAAGGACCTATTATATAGCACATGGAACTCTACCAAATGCTATGTGCCAGCCTGGATGGGAGAAGGGTATGGGGGAAAAGGGATACACATATATATGTATGGTTGAGTCCCTTCACTGTTCACCTGAAATTATCAGAACATTATTAACCAGCTATACCCTAATACACAATAAAAAGTTTAAAGTCTGAAAAAAAATGAGAAAGTATATTTTAATTCCAGGAAGATGGCATTAACGTGTAGAGGAGGGTTAAAAGTCTTTCCCAGAATGGTGGTTAAGTAAATGTTGGTGAGATTCTGCATTACTAATCATACGTCCTTCTAACTCAAGGACATTATTCTATTACTTCAAAAGTGGAGTAGCAATGGAGACTCTGTTCTGCTAAGCCAACAAGGCCCAAGAACACTGGACTTATTACTTCACTATACCTAGTATGTTGAGCTCACACACATTTCCAAAATGAGTCTTTATTGTACATGTATTTCAGAGAGTGGGAAATAGGGATGAGCTAGAGCAAGAGAAGCAGTTATCCCCATTATGAGAAGGGACTAGAATCTGTATTCAACACTTCCACTCACATCTTACTGGCCACACTTTAGAGACACATGACCACTCTTAGTTGTAATAAAATCTAAGAAATCTGGTCTTTATTATTAATATCAGTGTAGCTGGCTGAAACCTTGTTTCTGCAACTAAGAGAGAGAATGAAAAACAAACTAAATAAAGACAGATATACTGTATCTGGAACAGCAATTAAAAGAGAAAGGGACAGAAAGAGGTTGCCAGCCTGTCTATAAATAGGAATAAGGGGATCATTTTAGGTTATCTATACATCTTAGGAGCAGAATAATGGGATTACTAGTCATAGTTTGATTGGAAAACAATTACATGATTATCCAAGTGGAAAGGGATTTATTGGAAAGCATTTGGTAGTTCACAGAAGCAACAAAAGGCTGAGAGTGGCCAGGAGTCCAGAGAGCTTGCACTGCTTATATATCAGACTACTGACCAGGTCCAGTGTAGTTAAAGAGCCACCACTACCAGTACCTTCACCACAAGACACAGACTGCTAGACTGGTGGATTCACCTGTTGCCACTACTAAGTCAAAAACCTCTATGTACCTCTTATATATGCTTTGGTATATTCAGACGTTCAGTCAACTGTGTGTTCTTACTCAAGAACGTCTGAACGTCTGAATATACCAAAGCATCTGATTGTACTATACATGTCAGAGCACTGAGAATTATCAGTCTCTATTCAGCTTCTTCATCATATACAACACATACACACAGTCACATATTCCCCTTGCTTTGGCTATCAGTATCAAAAATATCATTTCCTGTGAAATATTTTACTTTCCTGGAATATTAGATCCATGAATCAAGATAAACTGGATGTAATCAAGCAAGAGATGGCAAGGGTGATGATCAACATCTTAGGAATCAGTGAACTAAAATGGATGGGAATGGGCAAATGTAATTCAGATGATCATTGTATCTATTACTTTGGGCAAGAATCCCTTAGAAGAAATGAAGTAGCCTTCATAGTCAACTGAAGAGTCTGAAATGTAGTACTTGGATGCAATCTAAAAAAAAAANGTCTGAAAAAATTGACAATTGTATGTGTGTATGTTATGCTTCAGTAAAACAAGTTTTTAAATTTCTGTATAAAATCTTAACTCAGACAAGCCCAGCTAAATGTACATCTATCATTTCAAGCAGCTCCACCAATAAATTGGTTCCTACTTGGCAAATTTGAAATTGATAATGGAGGGAGAAAAATAGAAAAAGAGAGAGGTACTATGACAATTAAAATCTAATCAGCTCTTTGCTTTAACAAAACTGGATGCAATTATCTTTGCCTTCAGACACAAAACATTATTCTTTTTTCAGATAGCTGACAGTTCACAATGCTAAAATTACATGGGATAAACAGATATAGCTATTTCAAAATTCCTTTTTTCCTTATTCATTAACATAGACTCTTAGAAAGGGATTTCAGACTCCTCTGAAAAATTTCATTCTGTGTTCTATCTAACATTGAACAAAGTTGGCAATACTACTCCTGCATCTACTAGACTGAAACTGGGAAGAAATACATAAAATTAATCTCTAGTGAACAACATTTGAAATAATACATTTAATGATTCTTTTATCTTAAATCTGAAAGTTTCTTTTCATGAGAACCTCTCCGCCTTCTGTAACATGCTTTGCCCAGCGAATGTCTCCAAGCAAAATATGTACTTGGAGATTGCTAATCAGGTATACATGCTGTTGTGGTTTGTATAACCAATTTGATTGACCCGCTTAAGCAAATGTAAGGGTATTTGTGCACTTGAACATGCTTTCCTCCTCTTTAAACACCCTGTGGTTGATAACTTTTTCAAGATTCACTTTGTATTGGTTAAAACAGTTCCCTCCTAAAATTAGCTCAAGAAAAGGGTGGCAAGGACTTTAAGAAAACTTAAATTAGACTGAAATTGTGATAGGAAAATCGAGCAGCTCTAAGAACAAATGATTCTCTCTTTATCCTTGGCGCCATAAGATTTATCATAGTATTTCTAGTTGCGTACACAAACTCTCTATTCTCTTCTACATACGCATAGATTTTCTTTCTGTTCTTTTTTTCTGTTCCCTTCAAGTGGTGATTTTTTTAATTAAGATTCTTGATTTTACATAAAAAGAGACAATCAAAGACAGCTTAATTTTAAGGAGAGAAGGGATATTAAAATATCCACAGCTATGACCTCGAGGGCAGGGTCTTTCTTTTCAGGAAGGGAACCAGGAATATTTTACCTTGAACACTCATCTCTGCTTCTCATTACAAGTTTGCTTTATTCTTTTTCCTTCTCTGTAGACCAGTGTTCTCTGTTCCCTAGTTTGTATGATGAAACATGTCCACATAGAATTCCTAAACCGATAGTCAGAGTTCAATAGTATGGAAGAAGAATTTGCCTTTCATTTAGTTCTAAATCCATTTTGGGAGGAAGTATTCAATTGCAAATATGATCACAAAGCAGGGCTTTCCAGTGAAATGGTTGCTAGAAACTCATCACGGAGGAGGGGTAGGCAACTTCAGGGGAGAGGGACTGAGCAGAAAAGCCAGTGGTTACATCCATCAACATACAATGACTCTAAGTTGCAACTCTTTCCCCAGGCATCCTCAGCTTTGAACCTCTTAGCCGGCAAAAATTAAGTTGGTAACTTCCCAGTCCAAATTTCAGAGAGAGCTGGACTTCTCTGAAATCCTAATGGTTAGGATTCTGGGCTTTCACTGTGCTGGCCTGTGTTCAACCCCTAGTTGAAGAAGATCCTGCAAGCAGTGGGAAACAGCCTTTTTTCTTTTTCCCCAGAGGCAATAGATATCATTTCAAAACACTTGTTTCTGATAGGTGGCCAGGCTGTGCATCACCAGTCCCCCTATGATTTGACAACCCTTCTGTCAGAGCCCTGAGGCACAGCACATTATTGCTTAGGTATCAGAGGACTGATCAGAGTCAGATATTCCCAGAAAGCAAGGCAGACATTCTAAGATTTGGTCTGTCCAGTACCATTACATGGCTTTCTGAGTTACATCAAAGAGAAATATCATAAATATATTCTTCATATAGTAATGCTAGCTGCAATCATTCCAAGGATCATTATCCATTTGGAGATGTTTATTGAAGGGGAAAATAAAAGTCCATGGACAATTATGTTAGGGATAAGCAACAAGACTAATTCCCTTTTTTGAGATTCATAAAATACATTATCCTCAGAGGAAAATATTTATACCTTTATTTAACTTATTTCCTCACCCTTATTAGCTGATATAGCACAGTTAGATCTCTTACTTTGAAAATTATAGGAACCAATTCTACAAGTTATACTCTGTGGGGGGGGAAATGCAAATCAATTACACACACACATAAATTAGGAATCACAACATTAAAGCTCTTAAAAATTTAGGGACTGTCGGCACCCCACTCCAGTACTCTTGCGTGGGAAATTCCATGGATAGAGGAGCCTCGTAGGCTGTAGTCCATGGGGTTGCTAAGAGTCGGACACGACTGAGCAACTTCACTTTCACTTTTCACTTTCATGCACTGGAGAAGGAAATGGCAACCCACTCCAGTGTTCTTGCCTGGAGAATCCCAGGGCTGCCATCTATGGGGTCACACAGAGTTGGACACGACTGACGTGACTTAGCAGCTACAAGCTTCCCCTGATGGTCCAGAGGTTAAGACTTTGCTTCCAATGCAGGGGGCAAGGGTTGGATCCCTGCTCAAGGAACTAAGATTCTGCATGCCACACAGTCAAAAAGAAGCAAACAGAAAACACACACACACACACTGCAGAGACTGTTTCCTCTTGCTTTTCCTATCTCTTCTGCCTGAATAACTACTTCAGTCTTCTCTCCCAACAAGCCTGGCTCTGTATGCAATTGGTATACAAGGTAAAAATTTACTCCATTTAGTACTTTTTTAAACTTCCCTTCTAAAATGTTATTTCAGATTTATATGAGAATCTTTTATTTCTGTCTACATATTTCAAGGAAAGAGACTTGGGGTAGTGATAGAGGTAGGGATGAAATTGTGTATATGTCCAATTATTTATATCACACTTGGGAGGTCAGCACCTATAAATTAAAGGAAAAAGAGGGACATAAAGGAAAAAGAGGGACAAAAAGAAGAGCTGGTAATTCCCTGTCTAGGGAATTGGAATAAAGTGTGTTCTATATTATGGAAAATTTACTGTAGAACTAGTGTCAATTAACATTAATAGACCATGTATTATGAAACAAGCCTAAACATTCTATGTATCTGATTTAACTGCATCCACATAGTAAGTCTATGATATAGTATAAATGTGATTTCTACTTTCTAGATTAGGAAACTGAGACACAGAAAGCTTCAGGTAAATGGCTTAAAAACACACAACCTGTGATTTGTAGAGTCAGTTTGAACATACCTGACCATATGGTATTATGAATGCCAACAGACTTTTGTGTTTTTATATTTAAAGGTAAAAAGTAAAAGAAGTAAAATTCTATTATTTAGCTCTGAACTTAATAAATCTGTTAAAATGTTTAGCATGAGTCAGCATTTAATTTTACACAAAGAATTTATATATAGTAATATCCCAAGGCATCTTATTTATAATTATTTTTTGTTCTAACTATAGACAAACTCCAGACAAATCTGCCTTACCAAATCATCTTTAGTTTAATTCAGACTTCTTCACAAGAAGACATACCCTAAAATTTAAGTATCTCAGTTATTTGAAAGATTCATGGAAGGTATACTTGTGTTTATTGTCACGTGGGTATAAAGGCTTTATAGTTCATCACATATCTAATTGTGTCAATGACAGTGTCACGTGTTAAATAGCAGGTTCCCTTTGTTGTTGAATGAGGCTCTGTGCATGGTGAGCTTTAATTAATCAAAAGCCTAATAAAATAAAATTTATCTCATGTTATTTGCCGAGTATATGAAATCACTTTTGTAAAAGCAGATTAATTATGTCTCAGGTGTTAGCTCCATTTTCACTTCCAAATTCCCTTTCTAAAGAAACCATGTACTATTAAGTTTAGCAGGGATTAAGAAAAGTAATTTCCTGAGGGAAGGAATGAGACCCCACTGAGTACAGAAAGGAGTTGACTGTTTATAGCACTTTGAGTCTGATTTCTAGAGGGCTGGGCTAAACCCAAGTGGGGGGCTATGCATTTTATATTCTCTAACAGCCAAATATGCTTGATAACTTTTAGCAAAGTTCACAGAACTGTTCCATCCTATTTTAAATCCATGGAACAGGTTAAAGACTTTTTAATTGCATACTTCTTGGCATATTAAAAATCTTAGAGTGTTTCCTGTAATTCAAAGTTTTATAATAAAGTAGTAACTTGAGAAACTGCTGAAGAATTCTCTCTCTTTTTTAAATTTTTGGCAATAATGAGAACAGAAGAATGCCCTTGTCTTAATATAAAGTTAATGTAGTCACATCTCTGGCATTGTTAAAAAAGAATTCCTAACCATGGAATACTTATTGGCAGATATTTAAATATACATTACTTTAATATAAATTCTGGATGGATGCTATAACAGACAAAAGAGTTATCTGTCAAAAATCCAGGTTCCCTGTTACTTAAGTGCAGACTTCTTTCTGGAGGTGAATCCCCAGAAGGACACTGCATTTCTCAAATCCCATTGCAGTTAGATGTAGCCATGTGATTGAGCCTCAGGCAATAGAAAGAGAAAATTTCTGCACACCACTTTTAGGCTTGACACATGAAGATTGTCTAACTTTTGTTCTTCTAATATCTTTCCTCTTCCACTAGCCACCAGTTAATTCCCATATACACTTTAGAAACACTGCACTGAAAATGGCAGTATCTACCACTCTGCAAATCTGCATGCAAAAGTCCTTCTGCATTCCAATTCTGGGCAACACTGTATTGGAATGTAATGGGGAAAAAGAAAAAAAAATTGTGTTAGACCTCTGAAATTTGGGAGTCTGTCTTAGCAGCTAATACTATGCTAACAAATCCAAAAACAATAGTTGGAAAATTGTTCAAGGATCTGTTATTATTTTTTTGTGAAATGTTATTAAAGTTCTTTTCTTATCTAAATATTCTATTACTTTTTTATTTTCTTTTTTTAAATGTTTTTATTTTAATTGGAGACTAATTACAATACTGTGGTGGTTTTGCCATACATTGACATGAATCAGCCATGGATGTACATGTGTTCCCCNTTTATCCAAGGTCCTGCTTCCTACTCTGGGGCATTCCAGACGAATAACCAGGTGAACTGAGAATTTAGGGCTCTATTACTTCATCTCAGTGCAGGACAATACTGAAAGGCTGCCACCGTAAGGAACCATCACAGGATCAACTGAGGTTGTAGATGCAAATGCATGCCAAAGTTCCTTCTTTGTCCAATTTCATGGCCATCATCCTTCAATAGGTACTGCACCTGAGATGAGTCCTCAGTAACCTTCTGCACAGAAATCTCCATCTCGGAGCATTTTCCAGGAATCCAAACCCAAAAGAGATCTAAAAAATTGCTAAATGAATAAATGATGAAAAATAACAATGATAATTGCTCATGAACTTTAAGCTTCAGGACTATGATCAAATAAAGTTTATAAAGCTAGATGTAAATATTATAAACAGATTGGATATCTACTTACTCCTAACCATATATGGCAGATCAGGAACATTAAAAACAATAATATAAAATAAAAGTGAAATGATACAATTCTATTCACTTTAATTTTCTTATACTTTTTCAAATTATTGTCCCTATGCTTTCAGCCCTTAATTGTGTGTTTTTATTTCCTCTTTGAAGATAACTTATATAAAGTATTTATGTAAGGTCAAATTTTATATACATTAAAAAAAATAATTGTATAGACACTATNGCTACTATTCAATATAGTTCTGGAAGTTTTGGCCACAGCAATCAGGGCAGAAAAAGAAATCAAAGGAATCCAAATTGGAAAAGAAGAAGTAAAACTCTCACTGTTTGCAGATGACATGATCCTCTACATAGAAAATCCTAAAGACTCCACCAGAAAACTACTAGAGCTAATCAATGAATATAGTAAAGTTGCAGGATATAAAATCAACACTCAGAAATCCCTTGCATTCCTTTACACTATTAATGAGAAGGTAGAAAAAGAAATTAAGGAAACAATTCCATTCACCATCGCAACAAAAAGAATAAAATACTTAGGAATATACCTACCTAAAGAAATTTTTAAGTTTTTTAAAGTTTCTTTGTGGCCTAAAATACAATCTGGTTTCCTAAAATAAAGCGATATTTATTATGTAGGAAAGTGACCAAAAGGCATTTTCAGAGATGTGAACTTCAGAAATACACATCACCTAAACACTGGCATTAGCAGCATCTCTACATTTTAATACTACAGAAATTGGCATGAGCTCTGAATCTTTAGACTAACCCATGGCCCTCCACAAACATTGTATTATTAACATGACTATACCTTCTTTTGGAGAAGGCAATGGCACCCCACTCCAGTACTCTTGCCTGGAAAATCCCATGGATGTAGGAGCCTGGTAGGTTGCAGTCCATGGGATTGCTAAGAATCAGACATGACTGAGCGATTCACTTTCACTTTTCCCTTTCATGCATTGGAGAAGAAAATGGCAACCCACTCCAGTGTTCTTGCCTGGAGAATCCCAGGGACGGGGGAGCCTTGTGGGCTGCCATCTATAGGGTCGCACAGAGTTGGACACGACTGAAGAAGCGACTTAGCAGCAGCAGCAGCATACCTTCTTTTAGGTGTTTGAACAGACATATAATCTTTTATTTATAGTTATAATTACTATGCGGTAAATAAATAACACAAATAATTCTATAATGATATGAGCTGAATCAATTCAAAACACAGAAAATCTTGAAATTAAAAGCAAGAGTCTTTTTCCTCTGCATAGCCTTTTATGTGCTGCACCCAGAGCCACCAGGGTGCACATCGCCAGAAGACATGATTCACAGTGCATTCAGCTTATATTCTTTTGACTTTATTTTCCTTTCGTAATGCAAACATTTCTCACATCTCTACCTTCATTTTATGTGCTTTATGCAACAAGTTGCACACAGTTGATTTTATGAAAACCAAATGCTATACATTAGAATTATTTATACATGTATAACAAAGTGAAGAAAAATTGTATTACCTTAATGTACTATACTAATAGTATAGTTTCTTTGTTTTAGGCAGTATCCACCCGCATACCTACCACCCTATACATTGATGGAGTATATGTTCCACATTATAAGACAAATTTTTCTGGTTGTCTTCCCCATGTCTCTTCTCACTTGTTCAAGAGCTCCATTTTAGTGATTATCCACTTGCCTGTATGTCTCTGGAACAGATGCTATAGGTTGATAAATCCCATCACCTACCCATTTCTTTTCTCTCTTACCTGTCTCGCCTGTAAAGGGTATACAAGCTTTAAAAACACCTGATTTCTGGGACTTTTCTAGTGGTCCCAGTGGTTAAGACTACACACTCCCAATACAGGGGGCCCAGGTTCGATCCCTTCTCAGGGAACTAAATCCCACATGTTGCGAGTGAAGACCTCTCATCCCAAACGCACAACAAAGGCAATAGGATCTGGCTCAGCCAAAAAATAAAAAAGCTTGATTTCCTAGCCTCCCGTTAGAAATGGTTGATCGTGTGACACAGTTCTGCCCAATCAGATATAGATTTCCAAAGTACCACCTGGAAGGTAGATGTGAGGCCTGGAATACAGCAGGCACTTCACTATGAGGTCACATGCAAGAGCAAAAAGGAATCACATCAAGGTCCGTGAAGAAGACAGCTAGAGACAACGAGTCCCTCATGACAAGGCTGAGCTTGTACAGTCCTAACCTCTGGGCATATTATGTGCGGAAAAGGAACTTATTTCTTTTGGAAACTTTTAGTTGTATTTCCTGTCATTTGCAACCAAAACAATTCCTGCATGCTCTGTTTCCTCTCCTTTACTTTCCACACCTCAAATCCTGTAAGTTTTACCACCTCTTGAATTCAATATTGCTCTTTATCTTCATGCTAATACTTCAGTTCAAGCTACTACTATTATTTATTTTAATTTCTTACAGAGCTTCTTGGTGTCCCTGCAGGTAATCTCACACACCACCCAATCCACAGTCACATCACCAATGCTCCTGGACTATATTCAGTAGGAAATCCAAGGCTCTTTATGATGACACATAAAGACCATTAAATCTACATTTGCCTGTATTTTCAGACTCATACTCATTAAAACGCTCCTTTACCCTATACTTCAGTGTGCTGCTATGGCCTCACATGCCTTATACATGTTGCTAGTTCAGCCTAGAATGCCCTGGTTTTCACTCTCCTATACTTCATCCTTATTTATTGCTCAGACAGATCCTATATTTTTCAAGTCAGAGAAGTCTTCCATAATGGGGTTCTTTGGTTAGACATTATACCACAATATACCAGCACCCCAAGCTAATATTACTACTACCATAATTGCTGTGTTGACAATATCTGATTGCTATCTTTAGCAGTTAGTTCTTTGGATAAATAACTTATTTAGTTTTACTCACATATATACAGTGCAATGGTCAGAAAATAGCAGATTCTCAATAATGGTTGAAAAATACACTAAATGAAAAAATGAACTTAGATTGATTTCGCGATAATATATTATTATTTAATTATATCAACATTCTACATGTAAGTTCTTCTTGTTAATTTCCCAAAATAAATTTACACCTATTTCATTTTGATAATACCACATCTTCATGCAATATTATAAAAGCCCAAGTGTTATTTTTCTCTGTGTGGCAGAGCAGACTAAGGTACAAAGAAGACACATGGCTTCCATATTATAAGTGGTAGAGACTGTAAACCAGGCTTCCAGTTTGCATATTTTTGCTATGTAAATTCATTGGAGAAATGTTCCTGAGTTTGATTTTCTTTTCTCATTGGTAGAGGTGAGACATGTAAAGATGTCATCCAATTACATTTCTTACTGTGACAAAAAAGAAAGAGTAGAGCTTGCAAACATCTTTTCTGTTGGAAATATTAGTAACAAAGGAAACATTCTCAGAATGGCAATGGTATCAGAATCTTCTTAAGAGGTTTCTTTTGCCAGGAACATTGCAATAACTTCTTCTTGGGCCTCCCCGCTCCCCAACAATTCACCTTAAAGAGCAGCCAGAGTGGTCCTGCTCAAATGCGCGTCCAATCATATCACTATTTGTGGATTTTTTTTCAATAGATACAAAATATATGTGTACAATATCCTGTGAAAGATATTAAGATAGATAGCCTATCCTTACATAGGCATAAGACGAATGATATTAAAATTAATAATGCGTTAGTTTCCTTATTGTAATATAATCTTACTTCCAATGAATTACATGATTGTATGATATGCCTCTCTGTCTCATCACTGGAGAAATTGTTTCAGCCTGTCATCACAGGCTAAGTGTTTAAAAAAAAAAAAGTTTTCAATGCTATATTATGAATGTGAATGTGCTACTGAATCCCATAAAACGTTATAATGATTGATTCATTAGTGTACAGAATAGGCTACCATGAAACAATCCTATTGATTATACTAGGATACCATAAAGCAATGATATTGCTATTTCTTCATTATCAATGCTTGAGTTGTTATACCTTTTGATGTCTCGTATCGGGCTTCCCTGGTGTCTCAGGCGGTGAAGAACCCACCTGCAATGTGGGAGACCTGGGTTCAAGCCCTGGGTTGGGAAGATCTCCTGGAGGAGGACATGGCAACCCACTCCAGTATTATTGCCTGGAGAATCCCCATGGACAGAGAAACCTGGTGGGCTATGGCCAATGGAGTCACAGAGTTGGACACAACTGAGCGACTAAGCACAGCACCCACCATAAAGCAATCATATTGCTATTTCTTCATTATCAATGAATGAATTGTTATATCTTTTGATGTTTGTACACACAACTACATTTCGTATCATATAAGGCAATATAAATATAGGTACTGATAAACTATTCTTCTTAAAAACAGATGGCATAAACATGGTATTGATAAATACAGTACAGACTGTAAATGTATGCTTTCTTATGATTTTATTAACTCCGTCTAGCTCACTTTATTGTAAAAATGCAACATAAGAAAAGAAAAGAAAGTTAAAGTTGCTCAGTCATATCCGACTCTTTGCAAGCCCATGAACTATACAGTCCATGGAATTCTCCAGGCCAGAATATGGGAGTGGATAGTCTATCCTTTCTCCAGGGGATCTTCCCGACTCAGGAATCAAACCAGCGTCTCCTGCATTACAGGTGGATTCTATACCCACTGAGCTCTCAGGGAAGCCCCTCAGCATATAATACATATAACACAAAAAGGATATATACCCTCAGTAATAACAAGAATACCTTCAGGGAATCTAATGGACAACATGGAGACTATAATTAACAAAATAATGTTGTATACTTGGAATTTGATAAGAGATTAAATCTACGGTCTCTGTCTGCCTCTCTATATCTCTGTCACTGTCTTTATCTCTTACATAAAGGAAAATCCCATATGTTGATGTAACTGAATGCACAATATTAAATTAGCATGCTAGTTTTTAAAGAACCAGTAATAATATATATTTTCATTCAAAAAGTTAATGAACTGTGAGAATATTGGTATCTTTTTGTTGTTGTTTTCATCATTTTTTGAAAATTTTAAACGGTTGCTCCAATAATGTTCCCAGTGAATGTTTTCTACACCCTGCCTACACAAACTGTGGTCCATGGACTAGCAGCAGCAACAACAATAAGCTTGTTTGAGATACAACCCCTTGTGCCCACCCAGTCCAACTAAATCAGAGCCTGAATATTGAAACAACATATACTTATATGCACTTTAAAATCTGAAAAACGCAGACCTCCGTTCAGAGTTCAGAAGTTGAAAAGTGAGAGTAACCTTAATACCTCAATCCTTTTTCAGTGGTTTAGCCAGGCTTTCTGAAGAGTGGAGTAGGGCAATAGGAGTAGTCTATTCCCGGTGTTGGCAACTGCTTAGAACTTAGACTACTGTCACCAACAAAACTCTAGAAGAACAAGAATTTTATCAGTGATATTGCTTAGCATTGTTTGCAAAGGCTAATGGTGTTAAAATATAGCTTTTATTATTATTTTTTTTAATTCTCTACATTTAGTTCATCCCCTTGCTGCTTATGCTTCTGATGAACCAGCCTCATGATCTCGCTCTTAATAAGTCCCTATTGTTTATAGAACATTTGTTGTTGTTATTGATTTTAATTTATAATACTATTTGTCCATACAGTTAATATGTGATATTTATTGTAGATAAAAAATAGCCGTTATGGTACAGAATATCTTCTAAAAAATGATTCATCATCCTATAAAAAATGATCAGCAAGACTAAAATGCAGGCCATATATCCAGATCACCCAACTTTTACCTAAATGTCCATAAAAGAGGTTCCATAAAGTGTAGATATTTGGATCCATCGTAGGGAACTGAGGAGTGGTGAACAAGATATTAGAGAAGTTTGTCTATACGTGCTATTTGCAACTTAGACTTTTATATCAAGTCTCTAACTGCTCCCCCAGAAAACACAGATGTGCACATACAACAGTGAAGAAGCAGGGAGAGATGATAAACTCTCACCTGGTTTGCCTCTGTTGCATCAGGCCTCCATGATTAAGTCTTTTCTTTTTTTAAACAAAGAAGACGGAAAAAGCTGTTTCGAAACATTTAAAAACTGCATCCACCCTTGACAAATGAAACAGATTTCCAAGGCTTTTTTTTTTTTTTCCTTTTAAGCCAAGTAAAAGATATTTTGAAATCAGAGAAGACAAGTTACTCTTACTCGAGTTGTTGTGTGTATGTGTGCTTATGCATTTTTAGCCACTCACATTTTCTTGAAAAATCAAGTCAAGGGAATTCATCTCTTGTGGAGTAAAATGAATAGCACTTTCAAGAGCATGAAGAAAGCAGCCAGCATGAACGCTTTTCAACCTATAGCGTGATCAGTGCTCTGCAAAGAGAAGGTGCTGTTTTTCAGAGGAAAGTCTCCTCACAGGAGTGCCACTCGACACCAGGGGATGTGATCACAGACAGTGGGCCAGTACTTTCACTGCCTTCTCTACCATTTTTCTGTCCTGAACTGAAGTCTCTCCATCACAGCACTGCACTGTAGCAGGAGATATATTTGAGATGGAGACATGGGTGTGGGCTATTAATATTTGCTTTCAATCCATTATATCCTTTGAATCTATTCTGGAGGATGTATGTGTTGCATTTGTTTTATTACAAGAAAGCTCCATCAGGCTTCCTTTATCTCACTCATCAGTTTAGAGCTGAGGAAAATGGATCTCTACACTGTCTACACAGTGCTTTAGATAGGAGGGTGAATGAAACTGTATTGCCAAGTGGTAACATCTCTTTAGTTGTTCCAACAAAGCCAGTTGAAACAGCGTTATGGAAATCATTATTAATAACCAATTCGTGTTGCAGTGGGCAATGAAGAATGCTATCTAAGATGTGAAGAAATGTACTGGTGATCAGTCTTTATAATTATTAGAGGTCTACACTTGGATTAGAATAAGGTGTCAAAGGAAATTTTGTGCCACAGGGTATTTATTTGAGGCTAGCTGGCTCAGACGGTAAAGAATCTGTCTACAGTACAAGAGACCTGGGTTCAATCCCTGGGTCAGGAAGATCCCCTGGAGAAGGAAATGGCAACCTACTCCAGTATTCTTGCCCAGAAAATCCCTGGTGGGCTACAGTCCCTGGGGTCTCAAAGAGTCAGACAAAACTGAGTGACTTCACTTTGAACTTTAAGCTGAGAATAGGCCTTGTTTCCCTGAAAAGATAGTAAAAGGCCAACTATTCTGTGACACTGCCAAAGTGTCTTCCAATTATGTCCACTCTAAATAATGATATAACTAAAAATCATTTTAAACAAATAATTGATCAGCAAAATTTGTTTATAACCAACTAAGAAAAGATTGAACAATGTGGGATTAAATGAGGATTATATATAATTTTTAAGAATGGTAACTAAACTAACTATAGTTTTGCTATAAGTACTTCCTTTAAAAACAGTAATATATAGACTTTTACAGAACTAAGATATGTTGTAAGCCCTAGGTTGTATTCATGCACTCTCCTGCCCACTCATTTATGCCAGAAGTACAACCAGAAAACAAGTGGGAGCGGCACATGAGGGAGAGTATCACTGCATTTGTTGGCATTTAGAGCATCTGGCATGGAGATTTAAGCCACGCATTTTCCCCACCTGGAGTTTATAATATAGTGAATTAAATTAGACATATGCTAAAAATGTAACAAAAAGTACAATAGCTATATTTGAGAATTATGAACTATAAATGCTATGGCATTTAGAATTGGAAAGGTCCTTTTTTGTTGTTGTTTGCTTTATTTTTATTTAAAGGCTATCAAAACTCCAGGTCTTATCATGTCCGACTCTTTGCAACTCTATGGACTGTAACCTGCCAGGCTCCTCTGACCACGGGATTCTTCAGGCAAGAATACTGGAGTGGGTTACCGTGCCATCTTCCAGGGGATGCCTTCCTCCAGGGGATCTTCCAGACACAGGGACTGAACCCTCATCTCTTATGTCTCCTGCATTTGCAGACAAGTTCTTTACCACTAACATCACCCTAGGTCATATACATATATTTAAAAAGCACTGCTTTGCTTGGGATGGCCATACACACACTACTATATATGAGAGATAACTGACAGTGACCCACTGTATAGCACAGGGAATTCTACTCAATATTCTGGAATAACTTAAATGAAAAAAGGTTCTGAAAAAGAAATGAATACGTGTGTGTGTGTATGTAAATAAAACAATCACTTTGCTATACACTTGAACTCAACATTCAGAAAACTAAGATCATGGCATCTGGTCCCATCACTTCATGGCAAATAGATGGGGAAACAGTGGCTGACTTTATTTTTGGGGGCTCCAAAATCACTGCAGATGGTGACTGTAGCTGTGAAATTAGAAGACATTTGTTCCTTGGAAGAAGAGTTATGACCAACCTAGACAGCATATTTAAAAGCAGAGACATTACTTTGTCAACAAAGGTCCATCTAGTCAAAGCTATGATTTTTCCAGTAGTCATGTATGGATGTGAGAGTTGAACTATAAAGAAAGCTGAGCACCAGAGAATTGATGCTTTGAACTGTGATGTTGGAGAAGACTCTTGAGAGTCCCTTGGATTGCAAGGAGATCCAACCAGTCCATCCTAAAGGAAATTAGTCCTGAATTGGAAGGACTGATGCTGAAGCTGTAACTCCAATACTTTGGCCACCTGATGTGAAGAACTGACTTATTTGAAAAGACCCTGATACTGGGGAAGATTGAAGGTGGGAAGAGAAGGNACATCCATACATGACTACTGGAAAAACCATAGCCTTGACCAGACGGACCTTAGTCAGCAAAGTAATGTCTCTGCTTTTCAATATGCTATCTAGGTTAATCATAAAAAGAATATATAGAGCCATGCAAAACTCGGTAGGATGAGGAACTGGGTGGGGTGGGGGGTGGCCCAGGAGTGTTAGTAGGACTGGACTTTCCCCACCTGTGGGTGGGGAAACTGAAGCAGTGGTCTAGCCCCACATCAGGGAAACTATCTGAGGCAGAGGAGAAACATTTAAGGCTGAGGGTGAAACAGCTGATCTGTGGCAGCCTAAGTGGAATGAGAATCAGTCCTTGCCGTAGCCATACACAATCCAGACAGGAACCTGGAAAGTGCAGTGCTGGGAGCTGGAGTTTAGGGACCGTGGAGCAACCCCAGGGTGAGGACTGCTGTTGAATGCAGAGGACTCGACTGAGGAAACGTGAGGGAGGAGATCCTGATGGGAAATGCTGGTGGAGGAAAGCCAGGCAGCCATGGAAGCAAGGCAATACTGCTGAGTCACGTAAAGCGGGTGAGCCATCACCGTGGCCTCTCTCTCCCCACATGCCACCTGAACAATAGAGAGGCTGGCCCATAAAATGCCTGACACACTGAACAAGAGTAGGACCCCACCCAGGGTGCTCCTTCAAGTAACTGATGTGCTGAAATACAGAGTAGGACCCCAACCAGGGAGGCCCCTCTATGTGCCTGACATGCTGAACAACAGAGAAGGATCCCAGGCAAGAGAACCCTCTAAGTTCCCTTGAACTTTAGTTCAAGTGCCTGAATGGGAGGAACAATGGAGAAAAACTGGCAAAAGAAGCCTTGATTGCCAACTACAAGGGGCTCAAAAAAAAGACTCAGATAGGGCCACATCTTCTGTGGCAGAGGCAGTCCATGTCCTTGCACACTTGGCACCACTAGGGTCTCCACAAGCCAAGCAATTGCACCACTTTCACACTCAAATCTCACTGGGGCAGAGCTGCCACAGGCCAAAAAAGTCTTGCGTCTATGCATGCAGGGTCGCTTCGGTCCTGTCCGACCCTTTGCAACCCCGTAGAGTGGCCTGCCAGGCTTCTCTGTCAGGGAGGGGGGTTCTCCAGGCAAGAATTCTGGAGTGTATTGGCCAATACTGGTTGTCATACCCTTCTAGAGCACTATATTACCTGCTGCCCTAACTGGCAACCCCCCTGAGTACCTGCTGCTGCCAGAACCCCTGCAACCCAAGCTGCTGCACCACCTCCATAACTGGCCCTCACAGGAGCAAATCCAAGTCCTCCAGGGTGGCCTCAGGAGCAAACCAACATGAAGAGGTGGAAATAAAATCACAGTTGAAACCCAGGGGCAATGTGGCTAAGGAAGAAGATCCAAAACATTCCCAGCAGCTGTACAAGCTGCAGATTAAATACACATGATCAACTAGGCAGACTCTGTGTCTATGGAATATATAAAAGTTCACTGAGAGCTCCACAAAAGAAAATGCACTAGTTCTGGAGAGCTGTGGACCTCGGAGGCAAGACATACAGGAGTGAGACCAGATTAGAATCTGAGCTGCCCCAACAGCGGGTAAACTGCCTCCTCCTAGGGTGGTAAGGTGGACTGTGATTCTCAGTGAGGGAAAGGGACTCTCATAGAAGTGACTCAAGAAAAACATTTATTATTCTTATTTTTTGATTTGTTCTGTAGATTCTTTTGGATTATTTATTTTTCCTCCCCTCCACCGCCGCCACCCCCCCTGCCCTGTTGTAGTTGTCCATTTTATTAGCACTAAGAAATCCAATTAAGCTTTTGAGATTTTTTTTTTTTTCAGTCACATGTTATAAATCTCTGCCTCTATGTTGAGCTTTTGTAGTTCTACGGAGTTTTCCTTTCTTTTCTTTTTTATAATTTCAATTTTTATTTTTTTAAGCCTATTGTATTTTTTCTACATTTATTCCTTTGTTTGCCTTTCCTACTGTTCTTTCCCAATTGCAGTTAATCTTTAACAGATATAAATCTTATCTACCTCTATTTAACTTTGCATATCTATTCCTTCTTTCTTTTCTTTCCTCTGAACATATCTGTTAGTTTTGTTTTCATTGCTTTATTCTCCACTTGGCATCTTGCTTTAGTTTACTTTCCAGTTTATGATTTAGTTTTATTCTTAACTGGTAAATATAATTTTTTATTTCCTTTGTTTGCTGGGTTAATCTACTGTACTTTATTTATGTTGAACTGCTTTCACTTTGCTGATGGGTATATATGTGTATATTCCACTATTTTAATTACTATGTACCTGATTTTTAACTGCCATTTGTCTGAGGTTCATCTTTGGTTTCTTGTTTTTGGATATTCATTTTAATCTCACTTAATGTCACTGGAATCTTTGTTCCTGACCAGAGATCAAGCCCTGAGCCTTTGGAGTGGGAGCACTGACTCTAAGACCCTAGACTACTTAGAGAACTAACCCTAGGGAGTATCAAATAGTGAAAACTCATGAAAAGGAAACTACTGGAATACAAGACTGGGTATCACCCAACCACCAGTAGGACCCTGTGCAGGATGCCTCATCTAAACAACAAAAAGACAAACCCAATCATTAGCAGACAGGATTGTCACCTCACTCAGCCTTGCCCATCAGAGGAAAAACAAATAAAAACTCAGCCCAAATCTCACCCTATGCAAAGCTTACACAAATCACTGGACCAACCTTAGGAGAGAAGAAACCAAATCAAAGAAAGAATTCAACCTCCTTCAAGGAAAGAATTCAACTTTCCCTGAAGCCTGGGAAAAGGGGACCTCAAACATAATAAGTTAAACATAATGAGTTAAAAAAAAACACACATTATTTATCTGCCTATTAAAAGGCAGAGAAATAATACACAAATGGAGGAACAAACTAGAAACACAAAAGTCCAAATAAATGAAGGGGAAACAGTCAAACTACCTGAAAAAGAATTCAGAATGATAGAAAAGATGATAAAAAACCTTGAAAACAAAATGGAGAAAAGGTGAGAATCAATTAACAGAGATCTAGAAGAATTAAAGAATAAGCATGCAGAGACAAACAATACAATTACTGAAGTTAAAAATACTCTAGAAGGAATCAATAGCAGAATGTCTGAAGCAGAAGAATGAAGCAGTGAGCTGGAAGATAAAATGGTGGAAATAACTTCTGAAGAGTAGACTAAAGTAAAAAGAATGAAAAGAACTGAGGACAGTCTCAGAGACCTCTGGGATAATATCAAATGCACCAACATTTGAATCATAGGGGTCCCAGAGCAAGAAGAGAAAAAGAAGGGGTATGAGAAAATTTTTGAAGGGATTATCATTGAAAATTTCCCCAACACTGAAAAGGAAATAGTCAACCAAGTCCAAGAGGCAAAAACAGTCCCATACAGGATAAACCCAAGGAGAAAAACATCAAGACACACACTAATCAAACTCACAGAGACTAAACAGAAAGAAAGAACATTAAAAGTAGCATAGAAGAAGCAACAAGTAACATATAAGGGAAACCCCCACATGCTTAACAGCTGATCTTTCAGCAGAAACTCTGCAGACCAGAAGGGAACGGCAGGATATATTTAAAGTACTGAAAGGGAAAAGTCTACAACCAAGATTACTGTACCCAGAAAGGATCTCATTCAAAATGGATGGAGAAATAATAAAAAGCTTTTCAGACAAGCAAAAGTTAAGAGAATTGAGTACCACCAAATGAGCTTTAAAAGGACTTATGTAATTAAGAAATACAAGAGAAAAAAAATCTTCAAAATCAACTCCAAACAATTAAGAAAATGGCAATAAGAACATATATATCAACAATTACTTTAAATGTAAATGGATTAAATGCTCCAAACAAAAGATACAGACTTGCTGGGGTCCAGCCCGCGTAGGATCCAGGGGAACCCAAAGGAGAAACGGCGGCGCCGGCAGATGATTTAGAGAGAGATAAAGAAAGAATATTGTAGATAAGAAAATAGAAGAGAGAAGGGGGCTGCTATTTTTTGGTTTACACAGAAAGCTAATAAAGTCTTAGAAGCTCAGGCAGGAAAGTGAACGCAGAGAGCCTCTGTGTTCCAAGGTATCAGCCTGAAAAAAAGAGAGAGGGAGAGGGAGAGAGAAAGAAAGAAAAAAAAGAAAAAACACGGTGTGACCAAGTTTCTTCAGGGAGCGAGGCCCATTATTTTTATTTTCAAAAGAGTATTTTATACCTTGACTTGTACATAGAGGGAAATGAAAGATGCAAAGTCATACAGAGTCAGCCCAAACATTGCATCTGTTTTGTCTTTATCAAAACCAGGATTTTTCTGCAAACCTTTCTCATAGACAATGTTGTGCACATTATCTTCTGGCCTTGGAGGCCTGTGGACATTTTATGACCCTCTTTTAATAAAGGCTGATCAACCAGAAAACTTATTTTCCCTTGAAATGTTTTTTCTTTATATTTCTAATCTATGTCAGCCTCAGAAAATGTTAAACAAGTTACATTTCTCACGGAGCAAAGGAGCAGTAAGTTACAAGAAAGAACCAACTAGCTCAAAAGTCTGATGTGGTTAATTCCAAGGCTATACTTGTTTTTCTTACATTCCAACTATGTTAACTAATGCACACCCAGGTGCACAGTGGATAAGAGATATAGAAACTTAGCAACAAGCATTGGCCCAATAATGAAATCCTACACCAGTACTACTCTAATAACTTCTAACTCTTTCAAAGGCTCTATGTTTTAGGCTTCCCGTGCCTCTCACAGTTGGGAGGCTGTGAACAATCATATGTGTAGCTACAAGAGTCTAGATAAAACTGCCAAGCAAGCTAGAATGCTAACAGAGGGGGTTTGATTTGAAATATTCCTCTCTTGTCCAGACTTATGAGCTACAGCCCTAGGCTGATTTTCTCCAGATAAAGGTGGTTGGGGATAGCCCCCTGTTAATGTCAGGAGAGTTGGTGAAAGGCACAAAATAGTAAGACAGATAGATTCTTGTTTTGGGGTAGATGCTCAAGCAGGTCTAGGGAGCCCCTTGAGTCCTGAAGCCTTGCTTAACAGTTCTCTTCCACATGACCTTTGCCATGGGTAGCATCTCCCATGCTGGCTCCCAGCACAGACTGGCTGAATGGATACCAAAAAAAGACCCATATATATGCTGTATACAAGAACCCACTTCAGACCTAAGACACATATAAACGGAAAGTGAGAGGATGGAAAAATATATTCCATGTAAATGGGAAGCAAAAGAAAGGTGGAAAAGCAATCTTTATATCAGACAAAATAGACCTTAAAATAAAGAAGATTACAAGAGATAAGGAAAGACACTGCATAATGATCAAGGCATCAATCCAAGAGGAAGATATAACAATTATAAATATCTATGCACCCAACATAGGAGCACCTCACTACCTAGGACAAACACTGACAGACACAAAAGAAGATATTGACAGTAACACAATAATAGTAGACTTTAACACCCCACTCATACCAATGGACAGATCATCAAACAAAAAATTAATAAGGAAATAGAAGTCTTAAATGATACATTAGATGAGATGGATCTCATAGATATCTTCAGGACATTCCACCCAATACAGAAGAATACAATTTCTCAAGTGCACATGGAATATTCTCCAGGACAGAACACCTCTTATCAAAAATCAAATCTCAATAAACTCAAGAAAACTGCATAGCAAACATCTTCTCCAACCACAACAATATGAGACTGCTGCTGCTGCTGCTATGTCGCTTCAGTTGTGTCCAACTCTGTGAGACCCCACAGACAGCGGCCCACCAGGCTCCCCCGTCCCTAGGATTCCCAGGCAAGAACACTGGAGTGGGTTGCCATTCTCTTCTCCAATGCATGAAAGTGAAAAGTGAAAGTGAAGTCGCTCAGTCACGTCGACTCTTAGCGACCCCATGGATGGCAGCCTACCAGGCTCCTCCATCCATGAGATTTTCCAGGCAAGAGGACTGGAGTGGGGTGCCATTGTCTTCTCTGATTAGATATCAATTAAAAGAAAAGAAACTGTACGAAACACAAACACATGGAGATTAAACAACATGATTCTAAATAATCAACAGGTTACTGAAGAAATCAAAAGGGAATTCAAAAAATTTCGAGAAACGAATGACAGTGAAAACATGACAACTCAAAACTTATGAGAGGTAGCAAAAGCAGTTATAAGAGGGAAGTTTATAGCATATAATCCCACCTCAAGAAACCAGAAAAACATCGAATAGACAACCTAACTTTACACCTAAAACAAGTGGGAAAGAACAAAAAAATGAAAAACTAGTTCAGTTCAGCTGATCAGTTGTGTCTCAATATTTCCAATCCCATTAACTGCAGCATGCAGACCTCCCTGTCCATCGGCAACTCCCAGAGTCAGCTCTTTGCATCAGGTGGCCAAAGTACTGGATTTTCAGCTTCAACATCAGTCCTTCCAATGAACATCCAGGACTGATCTCCTTTAGGATGGACTGGTTGGATCTCCTTGCAGTCCAATGGACTCTCAAGAGTCTTCTCCAACACCACANGTGTATGTTATAGGCCACATCAGGTAATTTGAAACAAGCTGGGATGTAAATATATGTAAATTGTTGTTCTTCAAGAAGTTAATTCCTATCGATCCAGAGAAGATTTATTTTTCATTCAGATTATTCAGATAGAAAATGATAATATTTTATCATTCTCTTTTGTTGAATTTGACTGAATCCTTATTGTAAATTTTCTAGGGGAAGGAATTGGGGGACCATTTTCTTAAGATGTTAGAGCAATATAATAAAAGCTTACTGTGTGAATTCAGTAGACCCACAAATTCAGAGGCCCAATAAATTGACCAAGTAATTTAATACAATTGTTATAGCACTTTCCAGTTTGGGATATACATCACATATAATATTTCTATAATGCTTTAAAAAAAACTATATTATGGAAAAACTTCAAACATAGAGAAAATAGTATAGACACCATCTAGCCTCAATAATTTTCAGTGTTTTGTCCACTTTGGCTTATTCTTCCACCCATTTTCTGATAAGAAATTTAAGAGCTGAAAAATTATATATGCAATAAACTCACAGTTATTTTGAAGTTAATTGGAAGGTCCCTATTTTTCCTAACATTATTCATGTTCTTTTATAATTTGCTTATTTTTAATCACATGTATTAGTCTAGATTTCTTAGGATATAGTGAGTGACTCATCATCATCATCATTATTATTATTTTTGCATTTCTCAGTGCTTTTTGGGAATTCAAAAAGAGAGAAGTACTAACTGTTTTGATGTTGCAACTTTCCTGCTTCAGAACCTTAGTTTAATTTTCTAAATTAAAATTTTATTTATTTTTGGTAAGTGAGCAAAGGAGTGGGAGTGGCTCAGGACAGAGTCTGCCTGCAATGTGGGAGACCTGGGTTCAATCCCCGGGTCTGGAAGATCCCTTGGAGAAGTGAGTGTCTAGCCACTCCAGTACTCTTGCCTGGAGAATTCCATGGACAGAGGAGCCTGATGGTCTACACTTCATGGGGTCAGGAAGAGTCAGACACAGCTGAACAACTCACATTTTCACTTCTAGTAGCTATAAGGGACAAAACAGAACCATTGTACTGCTTGATGATACTCAATGAGTTCCGATGGAATCTATGTGTATAGTCCTCTTGGACTTGTTTCTGCGTCAGTACAGCCAGTCTTAAACTCTCATCCCCACGGCCGTCTTACTGAAGGTTTCTGTTCCCTGTGACGGTCTCTTCCTGCCTCTCCCAGGCCCTGCCCTCAGCCGGGGAGATGTCTCTGAAGCTCAGTGCGGAGCACGTTGCCATTCTCCAGGGGTTCCCCGCGGGCTTCAGGGCGGGGCTGTCTCTGCAGCGTGACTCGGGTGAGCGTGTGACTCCTGACCCCCCGCCTACCTCGTTGAATGCGTTGCATGAACTGGGAAGACTCCCCGAGGTGTCCCTTCCGGGTGAACACTGGCTGCACTCCGCCTACTCGTTCCTCAGATCATCCGCTCGCCCAGGGTCCCGATGCCTCCTCGCCGAGCAGCGCCCCTCCTCTGCTGCCAGCACACCAGCCTGGCTCTGCTGTAAAGCCTGTGGACAGCCTCACTTCCCACCTGGAGGAAGACGCTCCGCGGCAGGGACCACGCTGTGCACATCCCTGCATCCTCCGCCGGGGCTCTGTTGCTCAGCGAAGAGTTCGTGCCCAATAAAGGTGTGTGGGAGAAATGACCAAGAGGGTGAAGGAAAAATGCACGATTCTGGCTTATTTGTTTGCTTGTTTCCAATAAAAATAACTCTGCCCACTACAAGGAAATAACTGGGTGTTTTTTTTTTATTCATTTAATTTTCTAAATTAAAACTTAATAAATTTTACAAAGGGAGATAGTCATCATTTGGAGTGTCATTTACTATAACACAAATTATGGTAGAAAGTTCTTTCTGGTCAAATATAACGACCTAGAGCTATTTTTTACATATGTAATGATATTCTTAATACCTTATCTACTTTTAAAAATACATATATTCCAGATCTAAAATCTTAAAAAATATCATCACTCGTTGTATCAAGTCCGCAGCAACAACACAGCTCTGTGCAGGTTCACCGACGCATCGCTGCTGGGAGTGGGATAGCAGCCCAGCCCACGTGAGTTAGTGTGCTTATTAACAACGACCGTCCCTATCCCTATGAGACTCCTATGAGAACGGAGAAGAGGAAGCTGAGTCCATTTTCCCTTAGGAAACCAAGCAAACTTGGCCCAGAAACTGAAAAGCACAGGCTGTCTAGGTTTTGATGGAATTTATTGATTTATCGGTGTTACATTTCAGGTGTCTTTTGCAACTTTAAACCATTTGAATTCTGTTCACTGCCTCACATCCTTTCAGAAACAAATGGGACATAAATCTGAAATAAATTAAGGTACAGTTTCATCTGTGTAGAATAGCTTACAGAGTTGTCCCACACTTATTCACATAATATGTTGGTGTATTTGTTTCATATTTGTGAGATTAACTTGTTTCTTATAGCATGAACCCATTGCTTTATTTATAAGACATTTAAATCTTCTTACCCTAAACAGAGAATGTGACTGACTTCTTCATTTAAATAGCTCTGGTCTCAGGAATCCTCTGGTGGCCCAGTGATTAGGACTGTGATTTCAATGTTGAGGGCCCAGGTTCAATCCTTAGTTGGAAAACTAAGATCCCATAAGCTGTGTACAAAAAAAGAAAAATAAATAAATTAGTAGCTTTGACCTTAATGCAATACATAGTAGAGGAAAGATTTTTTTTTAATGCCACTTTTTAAAGCTCCTCTTAAATACATTTACAAATAATTTGTCTAAAGTATTATAATTCAGACTACAATTTAGTTTTACTTTCAGACCATTGCTATCATTTTCTTTATTATATTAATGTTTGCTCTACTGCCAAAAATGAAGCTTGCATATCTCTGACAATATGTACTTTTAATAAAGTTACAGAAGAACTTTCAGCTTTAAAGCACTTAAGATTTGATAAAAGTCCTCCAATCTTATTCTAAGAACAATAGTGAAGATTATCTGATTCACACTGAACATCTATTGAAATGTGCTTTCTCATAATATCTCGTGTGATCTTTATAAGTATGGTGAGGAACTGAAAATCATGGGGACTAAGTAAGTTGCAGTTACACAAGCAAAATGGAGAATACCTGGGAAGCAGCCTGACACATGGTAGGCACTCAGTAAATCCTTGCCAAACCAGAAGATACACTGCCTTTTAAGACGCATTCTGTTTCTTTTCATCACCCTCAAATCCCACCGCGCTAAATGAGTAAACGTGAGGCTTAGCAAGCATCCTGACTCATTTGTGCATGTAATTTTGTAAGTAATCTGCTATTTTATCTGAACAGGATTTTAAACCATCCACCATTTCAAAAAACTCTTTAAACACATTTGAAGCCAGTCTTCCCAAGTTATATTTATTATTAGCCCAATGCATCTCTTTCCTTTATCGTTTTGTTGAGGTGTCTAAGAGAAATTGTTTCAGCCAGGGTAGTTAGAGACTCTGTCAGTCAGTCTAGAAAAGCATCTCCTATGTTTAATCAATGCTTACCTGTCCTAAAACTGAAGTCTGGAATTGCAAACGGTAAATTGCTTTAAAGTCAGTCTTCATATCTTACTAATCTTTTCCCCCAAGCTCCTAGCACAGTACCTAATACAGATGTTCAATAAATACCAGATAAATGAAATGATGAACAGTTTCAATATTTAATCCACACACATATTGAACAAGTAATTCCTCCCTGTAATGTTTCTTTGTGTTGAATTCAATATGGCTAGTTAGGACCATGTTCAAACTCTATTACTTGCTTACTGTGGGAATTTGATCTGTTCATAGAAGTCATTAAGCATCAGTGTTATTTTTAAAATGGCAACAGTGAATTCTATTCTCTGTCAATTAGGACATGACAAAGGTAGTTCTTGACGTTTCTACATATTATGGATTGAATCATGCCCTTCTACCCCCAAAATACTCATGTGTTCAAGGCCTAAGCCCCACTGCCTCAAAATTTATCTTACTTGAAGGTAAAATAGATTACCTTTACAGAGGTAATCCAGGTAATATAAGGTTAACATGAGACCAAATCCAATATGACAGATGTCCCGGTAAAACGGGGAATTTTAAACACACACACACACACAACATGAGATCACCACGTAAAAGCAGAGACTGAATCGATGCTCCTACACGCTAAGGAACACCGAAGATGGCCAGCAAAACCCCCGGAAGCTAGGAAGGAGACACGGGACAGACTCTTCCCCACAGCTGTGAGAAGAAATCAACTCTGCTGATACCTTCATTTTGGACTTCCAGCCTCCAGAAATATGAAGCAATAAACTTTTGTCCGTTTAAACCACTCAGTTTGTGATATTCTGTGGTGCCAACCCTAGGAAACTAATACAGGGTCTGACCGTGATGAGGTCCTGTGTAAGAAGTCAAGGCCATCTTCTGGGAGGGAAGAGCTGATAGAGCTGAAAGCTTGAGAAGAGAGACAATTTCTCCATTCCACCTGTAATGACCAAACTCCTCCCACGTTTCAGCTATTCTTCTTATAACCAGAGATACAGTCAAGGGTAAGACCTTCACACCTACCACCTTCATACAGCTGAATGTATAGGAAAGGTCTGGGGACGTGGTGGAGGGAAATCAGACCCTGGAGGCAGCTTTGGATGGATAAGCTGATTGTCCGGAAGTACAGAGCTCAATCTCTTGATGAACAGGCTCTTTTATGACTTGCATTTTACCTGCCTGTTTGACTTCAACTTCAACTTCCAGTCTCTTATTCCTTCCCCTACATCCTACTGCCCACATATCTCACACACACACACTCACACACACACACACACANGAACTCAGTGCAGGGCGACAGCGACACATAGGCCAGACCTTGGCACAGGGTGACCGTGGCACACAGGCTGGACATCGATGCAGGGTGACCATGGCACACAGGCCGGACCTCAGCGCAGGGTGTCTGCAGAACACAGGCCGGATATCGGCTCAGGGCGACCATGGCAAACAGTAAGGAACTCGTCTCCAGCCGACGGCAGAACACAGCCCGGACCTTGGCGTAGGGCATCCGCCGCACACAACCCGAACCTCAGAGAAGGGAGATGGCAGCACACGGCACGGAAATCTGTGCAGGGCAACCGGGGTACAGAGCTTGGAACTTCTCGCTAGCTGACCGTGGAACACAGCTCGGACCTCAGCGCAGTTCGACCATGGCAAACAGGATGGAACTCATCTCCAGCCAACGGCGGAACANAGAAGGGAGATGGCAGCACACGGCACGGAAATCTGTGCAGGGCAACCGGGGTACAGAGCTTGGAACTTCTCGCTAGCTGACCGTGGAACACAGCTCGGACCTCAGCGCAGTTCGACCATGGCAAACAGGATGGAACTCATCTCCAGCCAACGGCGGAACACAGCCCGGACTTCAGCACAGGGCCAACGTGGCACACAGGCTGGACCTCGGCACAGGGTCACCTCAGCACACAGCATGGACCTCGGCTCAGGGCGACTGCGGCTCACAGCCCGAACCTCAGTGAAGGGCGACCGTGGCACACAGCCCAACAATCTGCAGAGCAACCGTGGCACAGAGCTTGGAACTCGTTGCTAGCCAATGGTGGAACACAGCCCGGACCGCCGCACTGGGCGACCGCGGCACACAGGCCGGACTTTTGCGTGGGGTGACCGTGCCACACAGCCCAGACCTCGGCACAGGGGGACCACAGCACACAGCCCGAACGTAAGTGAAAGGTGGCTGTGGCACACAGCCCGGAACTCATTGNGATTGCTGGGAAAAATCTCAATAACCTCAGATATGCAGGTGACACCACTCTTAAGGCACAAAGTGAAGAACTAAAGAGCCTCTTGATGAAGGTGAAAGGAGAATGAAAAAGCTGGCTTAAAACTCAACATTCAAAAAAAATGAGATCATGGTATCTGGTCCCATCACGTCATGGCAAATAGATGGGGAAACTGGAAGCAGTCACTGACTTTATTTTCTTGGGCTCCAAAATAATTGCAGACGGTGGCAGACGGCAACGGCAGCCATGAAATTAAAAAGACACTTGTTCCTTAGAAGAAAAGCTATGACAAACCTAAACAGTATATTAAAAAGCAGAGATATTACTTTGCCAACAAAGGTCCAACATTCAAAGCAATGGTTTTTCCAGCAGTCATGTATGGATGTGAGAGTTGGATCATAAAGAAGGCTGAGGGCCGAAGAAATGATGTNAAACAGTATATTAAAAAGCAGAGATATTACTTTGCCAACAAAGGTCCAACATTCAAAGCAATGGTTTTTCCAGCAGTCATGTATGGATGTGAGAGTTGGATCATAAAGAAGGCTGAGGGCCGAAGAAATGATGTTTTTGAACTGTGGTGTTGGAGAAGACTCTTGAGTCCCTTGGATTGCAAGGAGATCAAACCAGTCAATCCTAAGGAAATCAACCCTGATTATTCATTGGAAAGACTGATGTTGAAGCTGATGCTCCAATACTCTGGCCAACTGATACAAAGAACTGACTCACTGGAAAAGACCCTGATGCTGACAAAGATTGAGGACAGGAGGAGAAGAGGACAACAGAGGATGAAATGATTGGATGGCATCACCGACTCAATGGACATGAGTCTGAGCAAGCTCCAGGAGATAGTGAAGGACAGGGAAGCCTGGCGGGCTGGAGTCCATGGGGTCGCAGAGAGTCGATATGATTGAGCAACTGAACAACAACAAAGGAGCATGTCTCCAATGGCCTCTTCTAATGCTTCCCCGAAATTCTCTCACACTTATGCAGAACAGATGCCTTGTTCACAGAATGAATAAAACAACAGGAATGAAAGGTAAACAATTGGTGAATTGGGGTAAAGGATATATGGAAGTTTCTTATATTTTTCTTGCAAAGTCTCTCTAAATTTAAAATTATATCCCCCAAAGGTTACAAAAACTTTCAAAAAAGGTTCTTTGTATTCTTCCTTNGGATTAAATGAGGATTATATATAATTTTTAAGAATGGTAACTAAACTAACTATAGTTTTGCTATAAGTACTTCCTTTAAAAACAGTAATATATAGACTTTTCCAGAACTAAGATATGTTGTAAGCCCTAGGTTGTATTCATGCACTCTCCTGCCCACTCATTTATGCCAGAAGTACAACCAGAAAACAAGTGGGAGCGGCACATGAGGGAGAGTATCACTGCATTTGTTGGCATTTAGAGCATCTGGCATGGAGATTTAAGCCACTCATTTTCCCCACCTGGAGTTTATAATATAGTGAATTAAATTAGACATATGCTAAAAATGTAACAAAAAGTACAATAGCTATATTTGAGAATTATGAACTATAAATGCTATGGCATTTAGAATTGGAAAGGTCCTTTTTTGTTGTTGTTTGCTTTATTTTTATTTAAAGGCTATCAAAACTCCAGGTCTTATCATGTCCGACTCTTTGCAACTCTATGGACTGTAACCTGCCAGGCTCCTCTGACCACGGGATTCTTCAGGCAAGAATACTGGAGTGGGTTACCGTGCCATCTTCCAGGGGATGCCTTCCTCCAGGGGATCTTCCAGACACAGGGGCTGAACCCTCATCTCTTATGTCTCCTGCATTTGCAGACAAGTTCTTTACCACTAACATCACCCTAGGTCATATACATATATTTAAAAAGCACTGCTTTGCTTGGGATGGCCATACACACACTACTATATATGAGAGATAACTGACAGTGACCCACTGTATAGCACAGGGAATTCTACTCAATATTCTGGAATAACTTAAATGAAAAAAGGTTCTGAAAAAGAAATGAATACGTGTGTGTGTGTATGTAAATAAAACAATCACTTTGCTATACACTTGAACTCAACATTCAGAAAACTAAGATCATGGCATCTGGTCCCATCACTTCATGGCAAATAGATGGGGAAACAGTGGCTGACTTTATTTTTGGGGGCTCCAAAATCACTGCAGATGGTGACTGTAGCTGTGAAATTAGAAGACATTTGTTCCTTGGAAGAAGAGTTATGACCAACCTAGACAGCATATTTAAAAGCAGAGACATTACTTTGTCAACAAAGGTCCATCTAGTCAAAGCTATGATTTTTCCAGTAGTCATGTATGGATGTGAGAGTTGAACTATAAAGAAAGCTGAGCACCAGAGAATTGATGCTTTGAACTGTGATGTTGGAGAAGACTCTTGAGAGTCCCTTGGATTGCAAGGAGATCCAACCAGTCCATCCTAAAGGAAATTAGTCCTGAATTGGAAGGACTGATGCTGAAGCTGTAACTCCAATACTTTGGCCACCTGATGTGAAGAACTGACTTATTTGAAAAGACCCTGATACTGGGGAAGATTGAAGGTGGGAAGAGAAGGTAATGACAAAGGATGAGATGGTTGGATGGCATCACGACTCAATGGATATGGGTTTGAGTAGACTCTGGGAGTTGGGGATGGACAGGGAGGTCTGGCGTTCTGCAGTCTATGGGTTTGCAAAGAGTTGGACATGACTGAGCAACTGAACTGAACTGATACACTTGAAACTAACACAACTCAAATCAAATTAAAACTTTAAAAGCACAGCTTTGGATCTCAGAATGCTTGTACCTTCAAGGGCTTTGGACCCATAGTCTGAGGCCAATGTGTTATTGGATGATCAGCAAGGACAAGAGGGTGACATTAAGACCGAAGAACTTTCCCATAGCTAATTTCTCTCAAGTTAATGCTACTTCTAGTACGATATCTGGTTAATACAAGGGAGATGTGTGACTTAATCTCCTTCAGATGTTTCCTCAAAGACTTTTATTAATGAAATTCCCATTAAATCAGTTTTTTTTTTCAGTAGTTTTTTAAAAAGCCTATTTTACATAGACCATGATATGATGCACATGTTTGGTTTTATAGGAAAGTTTTCCCGAGCCTCCCAGCTGAATATGTATCTCTTGGAGGAGTCTTGTCACACAGTTCATAAATCAATGAGAGCAGATATTGAAGTATCCATGAAACAAGGATGAATCCAAGGAGCCACTATAACGCTGGCCGATGAAGGCAGTGGCACCCTCCATACACTCTGTGTGTGATATAATGTGTGTTCACTGTCTTAATATCATGCATGTTTATTCAGCATTCAGTGAGCAAATATTACAGAAGGCATACTACATGCCAGGCTCTGTNAAACAGGGATGAATCCAAGGAGCCACTATAACGCTGGCCGATGAAGGCAGTGGCACCCTCCATACACTCTGTGTGTGATATAATGTGTGTTCACTGTCTTAATATCATGCATGTTTATTCAGCATTCAGTGAGCAAATATTACAGAAGGCATACTACATGCCAGGCTCTGTTCTACACTATGGAGCTAAGAGGGACAACAAAGAGGCAATACCCTAGTTCATGGGGCTTACATTCCATTTAAAAAGGCAGAAAATAAGTCAAAAATAAATATGCCACATATCACATGATAATCAGCTGAAGGTATATACTTATAGCCAGAGAAGGGGTAAAGGGACAGGCATGAGTAGGATTTAATGAGAGAATACATTAGGAACTTGGAATTAACAGATCCACACTACTACATGTAAAACAGATAAACAACAAAGATTTACTGTATAAAACAGGAAGATTCCCTGCAGAAGGGAATGGCTACCCACTCCAGTATTCTTGCCTGGAGAATCCCATGGACAGTGAGGTCTGGAGGGCTACAGTCTATGGGGTCACAGAGAGTCAGATATGATTGAACAACTAAGCACACACGCACAACTATATTCAATATCTTATAATAATATATAAAGGAAAAGAATCTGAAAATCAGAATCATTTTGCTGTATAACCAAAACATTGTAAGTAAAGTATACTTCAATTACAAAATTAAAAAAGAAAATATGCCCTCCCTCCACAAATAGGAGAAAGATATTTAGGCAATGAGGAAAGCTAGTTCAGTTGTCTTAACTTTAAGGCATTGCAATATGTTTTTTCCTAGGTATACGCTCAAGTTGCTAGGGCACACTTAGAAGACTGTGTTTCATTTTCATGGTGCAATCATGGAAGGCTAATTGGAGCACATAACCCATCAGCTGAGCTTTGGAGGCAAATCATAATTCATCAAGTAACCAGTATGATGAAAATATTCCAGGATGCCTTATGGTTTATTTAAATGTACAAATCCATAGAAAGCATTGCAATTTGAATTGAGTGGTGTAGTGGAAAAGTAAAAAGCACTGGAGACAGACAAGGTTTTAATATTATCTCTGAAACAGAGAACATTACTTAATCTCCTCCTAGAAAGGAATTATAATCATGCCAATCTTGTATGATCACTGTGATGAGTAATGATAATTAATGGCAATGTGACTGGCTTATATTGCATGGACAGTAAATTCTAGTTATTTTTCAGATAGAATACTCTAGTATTGACAATAGGTACAGGGATGTATCCTTATTTCATTCTCATACTTTGTTCTAATCTGAAATAACACAGGCATTCAGAATATTTGATATATATGTATATGAATGAGCTGGCTGAGTTTTAGTTTCCTTTCAACTGCAGTAATGCAGGTGATAGAGAATAAAAAACTGCACCCCCACCCCCAAATAAAACTGCACCAAGACAATGGTGATGAACACAGGAAAAAGGAGAGATGATTTAGAGATATTTGAGAGATAAAAGATACAGACTTTGTCACTAATTGAATCTGAAGGAGGAGAAGTCAGAATAACTTCCAGGTTGACAACTGGATAACTGGATGAATGTTGGTGACATTCACTAAAATAGATTAACTGGGAGGAATAGGAGCCAGTTTAAGCCATGCAGGCAGGGGAAAAAAATGAGGTCAAGCTGACTTCATAATTTTAAGATACAAACTAGCCACAGAGGTGAAAAAGCCTACAGGTGATCAGAAATGAAGTCTATTATTCAGAAAAGGGTTCAAGAAGACAGATACATTGGCAATAATTGAAGGCTCTTTTGTGGATGAAATTGGTAGAGAGATTATCATAGGAGAGAAGAAAATAGAGCAATAATATATTCACTTTGCATTTAAAGAGTTAGTATAAAAAGGAAAGTCCTTTGAAAGGATCTCATGACTTCACAGATGAGTTAAAAGGATCATGAGAGAGAGAGAGATCACTTCATAATTTACATTTCTGTGTGTTTGCATAAAAACAGTACAAAGCATAGTTAGTTATAGCCTGAGTATTCTCTTACTAAAGAATTCCCTAAGTTAAATGACCTTAATGGCACAAATTCTTAAGTGCTCATACTGGTGTGTGAGAAATGATCAATGATAGTAAGACTCATAACTTAGAAGACAAAGTTCTATCTGGTTTATGTGATTTAAGCATTAAGAGATCATTATTTCTCATTTTCTCATTGGGCATTCAACTTAATATTATTTCATAAGTAATGAGTAGACAACTCAGATAGTGATGTTGTTGATGGAAAATTCTCCTTGGTATTATTTATGTCATCTGCTTATTTTTCAACCTTTATTCAGAAGATATTTAAGGTATTTTATTGTGTTCTTATGATGCTTAAATATACTGTTTAATACTGATCCTGAGAAAGCAGTCTCTAACTTTTTTTTTAAGTATTTGGAAGACCTGTTCCCTGAGATAAATGCCAACTTTGTCATAGCATTCATTCAGTAACTGTGTCTAAAGATTTCCTCAGTTGTTTAAAAACTATTTTTATTTTCAAAATTGTATATTTCTATATTACTTTAGTTGATTATAATTTGGTGTTTCTAAGAACTGGGACTAAAATTCATCAAACAGTATTGTTTTGCTGTAAAGAATATCTATGTGGGAGTATAAGCATGCATTTCACATTCAACTGAAAAGTGCAATGCTGACATAATTATCATAATGTGATCCCAGTATCTCTAAACATGGTTTTACAAAAGCATGGTCTGGAAATGTTCAGATATCAATGAAAGGACATCAGCATTCTGATGCAAAAGTCTCTGTCACTGATCTAGCATTTATTCTGACATCAGACTTTAAGACATGAGCGCAACATATTAAAATGTCATGAACTGCTCCTAACTCAATAAACCTACATGCCAAATGTACATAGGGCCTTTTAACTATTTTTCTCTGTGAAAAAAGAAAATTTCCCAGTTTCTGAGAAATTTCCCAGAAAATTTCTCCTGTCTCTAAGCAGAACCTGTCTTATGCATGTTGACTAAAAATGAGGTTATACCAGGAAAAGTAGTTATTGAATGGCTAGAAATGGAGGAAAATAATAAAAGCAGAGGATATTTAAGAGAAAAATGGGAAAGTAGATAAATAAGCCAGAGAGGAGTTGTACATTGTAACTTAGGAAAAATATTTGAAACTGAAACTTCATGAAAAGGAGTTGGAAAAAAGAAAATTATGTACTGAATAGTTAAATATTTCATAATGATTTCCTCCAGGCTGAATATTTCAAAGGAAATGCTACAAAGTTGTTATTAATCATTGTCAGAGAAACAAGATTGGCTGTGTCTCACATTCTAAAGGGAAGGACTGTGTTCAGTTTAGTATTATTTTCCCTGAGAAGAACAGGACATTTAAGCCAAATATACATAATCATTGAGCTGATTAAAATAATAAATGAGATTTTACCGCAGAATCAAACTATGTTCCTCTCTAGAGGAGGATAATGAAAAGAGGGGAAAATAGGTACAATTATGTCTAAGACAGGTCGACAGGTCTACTGAAAAACTGGAGGCACTGAGTAAGGCAGAGGAACAGAATTTGTTATATTCATAAGAGATTATACTCATATAAACAATGGAAGATTATTCAGCCATAAAGAGAAGAAAATCCTGCCCGTTCTGAAAACATGGAAAGACCTTGCAGGCACCTTGAAGTAAGTTGTCAGAAAGACAAATATTCTCACTTATATGTGGAATCTAAAAAAACCAAACCAAACTCATAAAAATAGAGAGTAGATTGGTGTTTACCAGTGGCTGAGGTATGGGAGAAATGGGGAGATGTTGGGCAAAGTGTATACATTTCTAGTTATAAGATTAATAAATCTGTGGTATTCCCTCAGATCACCAGACTCAGGAGCTGCCCACCACAGTAGCTAACGACAAATCACCAACTTTGGTTCTGGGACTCTGACTCAGCACAAATAATTCTTCCCTGAACATCCTTGAACATAAATCAAGTGAACATAAGTCAGGTATCTACCTGAATACCTGAGAGATTACTGCAAAGTATGCTTTCAATGCACATTTCCAGTACAAGGCGTGCATGTACCCACTTGCTTACATTGAGATTCCACATATAAACCATGAGTCCCTGGTGGCTCTGAAAGAAAAGAAAATGTCTGCAACTGGGGAGACCCAGATAACAGAGTAGAAGGATGTGTGCTCATCTTCTCCTGTAAGAACATCAAAATTGCAACTAGCTGCTGAACAACCCTCAACGGGAGAATGTTGGATCCCACCCAAAAAAGATACCCCACATCCAAGGGCAAAGGAGAAGCCCCAACAAGACAGTAGGAGGGCCGAATCACATTTAAAATCAAATCTCAGACCAGCCAGAGATGCTCAGAGGGTGCAAACAAAACCTTGTGTGTACCAGGAGAGAGGGAAAGAAGCAGTGACCTGAACAAGAGGCTGGGCCAGACTTGCCTTTGAGTGTTTGAATGTCTCCTGCAGAGGCACGGGTCAGCAGTGGCCAGAGGCAGGGGCAGAGGCTCTCACTACAGCAGACCTGGGAGGCATGGAGTGTGGCATAAGCCCTCTTGAGGTGGTTGCCATCAGCCCCACTATACAGCCACCGAGCAGACGACCCACAAACTGAAGAACAATTATACCAAAGAAGTTCTCACACTGTTACACAAGTTCTAGTGCCCACAACAGATTTCCCAACCTGGGCATGTGGCAAAAAGACTGAGAATTCCATGGAATTTGACTTGAAGGCCAGAGGGATCTGATTACAGAACTTCCACAGGACTGGGGAAACAGACTCTTGGAGGGCACAACAAAACTTTGTGTGCACCAGGATCCAGGAGAAAGGAGAAGAGACCCCACAAAAGACTGAGCCAGACTTGCCTGTGAGTGTCCAGGAGTCTCCAGCGGAGGCATGGGTCAACAGTGACCTGCCTTGGGGTCAGGACACTGACTACAACACTCCTGGGAGCCTCAGCAAGTTGGCATAAGTCCTGTTGAAGGAGGGCCAAACTACAGGGAGGGACCACAGCCCCACCCATCAGCAGAAAATTGGATTTAAGATTTGCTGAGCATAGCCTTGCCCACCAGAGCAAGACCCAGTTTTTCCCACAGCCAGTCCCTCCCAACAAGTATTAAACAAGCCTCTTATCCTCATCCATCAGAGGGCAGACAGAATTAAAACCACAATCACAGAAAACAAAACCACATGGATAACAGCCTTGTCTATAACTATGTGCCTTGCCCTGTAGAGCCACCCAATACAGATGTGTCAAGGTGGAGAGTTTTTACAAAATGTGGTCCCCTGGAGAATGGAATGGCAAACCACTTCAGTATCTTTGCCTTGAGACCCCCATGAACAGTATGAAAAGGCAAAAAGATATGACACTGAAAGATGAACTCCCCAGGTCAGTAGGTGCCCAATATACTCCTGGAGGAGAGCAGATAATAGCCACAGAAGGAATGAAAAGGCTGAGCCAAAGCAGAAACAACACCCAGCTGTGCATGTGTTCAGTTGTGAAAGTAAAATCTGATGCTGTAAAGAACAATATTGCATAGGAACCTGGACTCTTAGGTCCATGAATCAAGGTCAATTGGAAGTGGTCAAACAGGAGATGGCAAGAGTAGACACCAACATTTTAGCAAACACCCTCTACCAACAACACAAGAGACAACTCTATACATTACTAGATGGTCAGTACTGAAATCAGATTGATTATATCCTTTGCAGCTGAAGATGGAGAAGCTTTTATACAGTCAGAAAAAACAAGACCAGGAACTGGCTGTGGCTCAGATCATGAACTCCTAATTGCAAAATTCAGACTTAAATTCAAGAAAGTAGGGAAAACAACTAGACCACTCATGTATTACCTAATCAAATCTTTTACTATTATACAGTGGAAGTGGCAAATAGATTCAAAGGATCAGCTATGACAGTTAGAGTACCTGAAGAACTATGGATGGAGGTTTGTGACATTGTACAGGAGGCAGTGATCGAAATCATCCCCAAGAAGAAAAAATGCAAAAGGCAAAATGATTAACTAAGGAGGCCTTATAAATAGCTGAGAAAATAAGAGAAGTGAAAGGCAAGGGAGAAAAGGAAAGATATATCCATCTGAATGCATAGTTCCAAAGAATAGCAAGGATATTTAAGAAAGCCTTGCTAAGTGAACAGTGAAAAGAAGTAGAGGAAAACAATAGAATGAGAAAGACCAGAGATCTCTTGAAGAAAATTAGAGATACCAAGGAAACTTCTCATGCAAAGATGGGCACAATAAAGGAGAGAAACAGTATGGATCTAACAGAAGCAGAAGATATTAAGAAGAGGTGGCAAGAATACACAGAAGAACTATACAAAAAAAGATCTTAATAATCCAGATAACCATGATGGAGTGATTACTCACCTAGAGCCAGACATCCTGCAGTATGAAGTCAAGTGGGTCTCAGGAAGCATCGCTATGAACAAAGCTAGTGGAGGTGATAGAATTCCAGTTGAGCTATTTCAAATCCTAAAATATGATGCTATGAAAGTGCCACACTCAATATGCCAGCAAATTTGGAAAACTCAGCATTGGCCACAGATCTGAAAAAGATCAGTTTTCATTCCAATTCCAAAGAAAAGCAATGCCCAAGAATGTTCAAACGACCACACAATTATTTCACATGCTAGCAAAGTAATGCTCAAAATTCTCCAAGTGAGTTTTCAACAATATGTGTACTGAGAACTTCCACAAGTACAAACTGGATTTAGAAAAGGTATAGAAACCAGAAATCAAATTGCCAACATCCTTTGGATTATAGAAAAAGGAAGAGAAATCCAAAAATATACAAGCAACTTATACAGCTCAACTCCAGAAAAATAAACGACCCAATCCAAAAATGGGCCAAAGAACTCAATAGACATTTCTCCAAAGAAGACATACGGATGNGACCAGATGCCATGATCTTTATTTTCTGAATGTTGAGCTTTAAGCCAACTTTTTCACTCTTCTCTTTCACTTTCATCAAGAGGCTTTTTAGTTCCTCTTCACTTTCTGCTGTAAGGGTTACTCAGCCATAAAAAAGAACAAATTAATACCATTTTCCACAACATGGATGAACCTACAAACTGTCATCTTGAGTGAAATAAGTTAGATACAGAAAGACAAATACCATATGATAATGCTTATTTGTGGAATCTAAAAATAAAAGTGGGGTGTATACAAACAAACTTATTGTCAAAACAGAAATAGTCACAGATGTAGAAAACAAACTTATGGTTACCAGAAGATAAAGGGAGGGATAAATTGGGAGACTGGTATTGACATATACATACTACTATACATAAAATCACAAACTCAATGGACATGAACCTGAGCAAATTCTGGGCGATAGTGAAGGATTGGGAACCCTGGATTGCAGCAATACATAAAGTTGCAAAGACTCAGACATGACTTAGCGACTAAAAAACATATGTAAAATAGGTACCTAACAAGAACCTACACAAGGTTCCAACAAAAACAAGGGACAACTCTACACATAGACATCACCAGATGGTCAATACCTAAACAAGATTGATTAGATCCTTTGCATATAAGATGAAGACGCTCTATACACTGAGTGAAATAAGACCTGGAGCTGACTGTCGCTCAGATAATGAGCTGCTTATTGCAAAATTTAAGCTTAAATTGAAGAAAGTAGGGAAAACCAAGAGGCCATTGAAGTATGACCTAATCAAACCCCTTACGATTATGCAGTGGAAGTGACAAATCAAGGGATTAGATCTGACAGAGTGCCTGAAGAACTATGGACAGAGGTTCATAACATTGTACAGGAGACAGTGACCAAACCCATCTCCAAGAAAAAGAACTGCAACTAGGAAAGTGTTTTCTGAGGAAGATTTACAGCTGAGATAGAAAAGCAAAAGGCAAAGAAAAAAGGGAAAGATAAACCCAACTGAATGCAGAGTTCCAAAAAAATAGCAAGGAGAGATAAGAAAGCTTTCTTAAGTGAAAAGTTCACAGAAATAGAGGAAAGCAATAGAATGGGAAAGACCAGAGATCTCTTCATGAAAATTAGAGATACCATAGAAATATTTCATGCAAAGATGGGAACAAAAGGCCAGAGATGGTAAGGATCTAACAGAAGCAAAAGAGTTTAAGAAGAGGTGGCAAGAATACATAGAACTTGCATAGATAGAAACCTGAAATGTCAGGTCCATGAATCAAGGCAAATTGGAAGTGGTCAAACAAGAGATGGCAAGGGTGAANGAAGAATTGATGCTTTTGAACTGTGGTGTTGGAGAAGACTCTTGAAAGTTGCTTGGACTGCAAGGAGATCAAACCAGTCAATCCTAAGGGAAATCAACCCTTAATATTCGTTGGAAGAACTGATGCTAAAGTTCCAATACTTTGGCCACCTGATGCAAAGAGCCAACTCATTTGAAAAGACCTTGATGCTGGGAAAGATTGAAGGCAGGAAGAGAAGGGAACAACAGGAGAGATGGTTGGATGGTATCATTGACTCAATGGATATGAATGTGAGCTTTCTCTGGAAGATGGTGAACCCTGATGTGCTGCAGTCCATGGTGTCTCAAAGAGTCGGACACAACTGGGCGACTGAATAACAACAATAAAGACAGTTCATTCAGGGCAATCTGTGTAACTCAACAGAGTTATTAAACACTTTGAATGTTTATTGATCTGAACATTCACATAGAAGATTTTTGATGATTAGTTGGTACTGATACCTGTTGAACAAACAAAACATAAGTCTGGCCATCTCCTTAGATTCAGTCTTATGTAAGGTGGGGCTTCCCTGGTGGCTGAGTTGGTAAAGAATCTGCCTGCAATGCAGGAGACCCCGATTTGATCCCTGGGTCAGGAAGATCCCTTGGAGAATGAAATGGCAACCCACTCTAGTATTCTTGCCTGGGAAATCCCATGCATGGAGGACAGAGGAGCCAGATGGGCTATAGTCCATGGGGTCACAAGAGTCAGACACAACTTGACGACTACACTGCCACCTCCACCACCAAGGTGAAAGCACAGTTTCTTAGATGATCTTCTGTGTTTGCAGCTAAATTTTAAATTTCGTGTTACTGTATCTTTGGAAATTGGTGGCACTATGATTTCTTTTATTGACTTTTCTGGTAGGAGGAATTCAGTAATGTTAGCTGGAGAAAGCTTTGTTAGTCTCCTAGTTTTTGTGTGTTTCTTCACCTGGAAAGCTGTAATAAACATTGTTTGGCTTTTAATGAAGTCATGTTTACATTTAACCTAGGAAGTTCATATTCCTTTAAACTCTGAGTGATTGATCTCAGTGCCTCAGTTTAATTGGAACCATAATACTGTTCACAATAAAATAGCATGTATATAGCAGTGGAAAGAGTGCTTTTGTAATACACTGCTTTGCTCAGGTTCTTGGAGTAGAATTCATCCCTGACCTCAGACTTCATTTTCTGCTGTAGTAATATTGGAATGCATGTAGTTCATGTCACATACAATTTGTGCTTCACTGTAATGTTTTTTCCTTCTAATTTCTTATAATCCAACCTGCTTCTCCTTCAAGGCTCAGCTCAGGTGTCATTATCTCTTGATTGTCCTCATGGCCCCTCTTCTGTTGCTGTCAGAGCAGAGAGGTTATACTTACCTGTCTTATAGCCCTATGATATTTGAAAACGGTCTAGTCTGAGAACTCCTTGAATGCCAGGACCATCCTTCAAGGGATGTTTGTCACTTGGTAGGTGCTCATCCCTTAACCGTTATACAGTGGAAGTGAAAAATAGATTTAAGTGACTAGATCTGAGAGAGTGCCTGATGAACTATGGGCTGAGGTTCGAGACATTGAATAGGAGACAGCAATCAAGACCATCCCCAAGAAAAAGAAATGCAAAAAAGCAAAATGGCTGTCTGAGGAGGCCTTACAAATAGCTGTGAAAAGAAGAGAAGTGAAAAGCAAAGGAGAAAAAGAAAGCTATACCCATTTGAATGCAGAGTTCCAAAGAATAGCAAGGAGAGATAAGAAAGCCTTCCTCAGTGACCAGTGCAAATAAATAGAGGAAAACAATAGAGTGGGAAAGACTAGAAATCTCTTCAAGAAAATTAGAGATACCAAGGGAACATATCATGCAAAGATGGGTTCAGTAAAGGACAGAGATGGCAAGAATACAGAGAACAACTATCCAAAAAGATCTTCACAACCCAGTTAATCACGATGGTGTGATCACTCACCTAGAGCCAGACATCCTGTAATGCGAAGTCAAATGGGCCTTAGGAAGCATGAAAGCTAGTGGAAGTGACGGAATTCCAGTTGAGCTGTTTCAAATCCTAAAAGATGATGCTGTGAAAGTGCTGCATTCAATACGTCAGCAAATTTGGAAAACTCAGCAGTGGCCACAGGACTGGAAAAGATCAGTTTTCATTCCAATCCCTTGGAATGAAACGCAGTGCCAAAGAATGCTCGAACTACTGCACAATTGCAGTCATCTCACATGTCAGTAAAGTAATGCTCAAAAGTCTCCAAGCCCGGCTTCAACAGTACGTGAACTGTGAACTTCCAGATGTTCAAGCTGGTTTTAGAAAAGGCAGAGGAACCAGAGATCAAATTGCCAATATCCATTGGATTATCAAAAAAAGCAAGAGGATTCCAAAAAAACATCTACTTCTGCTTTATGGACTATGCCAAAATCTTTGGCTGTGTGGATCATCACAAACCATGGAAAATTCTGAAAGAGATGGGAATACCAGACCACCTGACGTGCCTCTTGAGAAACCTCTATGCAGGTCAGGAAGCAAGAATCAGAACTGGGCATGGAACAACAGACTGGTTTGAAATAGGAAAAGGGTTAAGGCTGTATATTGTCACCCTGCTTATTTAACTTATATGCAGAGTACATCATG